>JAWRVF010000087.1:427500-797497 GCA_036785485.1 Physcomitrellopsis africana | reverse complement strand
TTTAATAAAATTATAATAATCAAAAATTACAATTAATAAATTGATTAGAACTATACTTTTGAATTTTGATTTGGATATATGAGTAGTCAATCTCAAGATAAAATTGTATTTTAAACACATTGGTGGTGTTAGTTTTGCTAAAAAGATAGTTTATTCTTAGTTATAGGCAAATCCAACCTTAAAATTGGACTTAGGCTTAGGGTCATTTTGGGCCTTTGATCTTGATTAGGGATTTGTAGTTTAAGAAGGGAGAAGTGGCTGCTACTTGTAAGCCACCTTGCTCTTTGTTAAAAGGGGCTTGGGTGGCCACTCTTGCTCTTATTTATCTTTTGGTGGCAAAGCCCTTGAAAAATTTTCCCTTGAAGTGTGGATACTTCTTTTCTAAGTTGGATTGTATTTCATTCATATATAACTTCTAATAAGAGTAGAGTTAGGACTTGAATTTTCAAAAGGTGGTAGGACTTTTTGTTTGCTTTCTATAAACCTCCTGCATGTGCCATTTAGATCAAGGATGAGGTAGTGGTGGCCATTTTAGTGATAGGATGTCTGCTGCCCCTTTGACTCGGAGTTGTGACTTTAGAAGACGAGATTTAGAGTGCTAAGAAGAGTTTGAAAGTAAAACTTATTGAAAAAGAAGCATTTTGAAGTCTAGTTTTTAAAAAGCTAAGGTTTATTTGCAAGCAATCAAGGACAAGGTAGTGGTGGCTATTTTAGTAATAGGGTATTTGTTGCCCCTTCGGCTTAGAATTATGACTTTGGAGGACAAGATCTAGAGCGTCAAGAAGAATTTGAAGATAAATCTTATTGGAAAAGAAGCGCTTTAAAGTTTGGTTTTGGAAAAGCTAAGGCTTATTTACGGGCAATTCAAGACGAGGCAATGGCAGCCATTTTAGTGAAGGAAGGTCTGCTATTAAAAAAATTCAAAATATCAATTTTGAGGAGCAATATTTTCCAAACCAAAGTGAATTTGAAGCTAAATTTTTAGATGGTGATAGAACTTGAAGTGAATTTTCTAAGAAGTCTAAGCGCACTTAAATCTAATCAAGGACAAGACAACAGCAGCTGTTTTAGTGAAGGGGGGCTGATTCCTTCGATTGGAAGCATCACTCGATTAGGTTTTCATTTTTTTTCACAGTTGCTTGTGATTTCCTTCTATCACCTTATTGAATAATCTTAATAATTATTATTAAATACTTCTTGAACTTATTTACCTTCATTATCTTACTTTTTTATTTTTTTATTTTTACTTAAAAATTTTCCATTATATTTTTTACTTTCTCGTTTCATTTTTATTACCAATTAAAGTTTATACTTTTAACTTTTATTTTTTTATACTTTATATTTTTATCTTTTATCTTTTATCTTTTTACTTATTATTTTTACTTTAATCTTTTATATTTTATTTTTTACTATTTATCTTTTACTTCTTATTTTTATCTCAATATTTTTATTTTTTTCATCCATCTATAATATTAATGGTATATTATCTAAAAGATATTTAGATAGTAATATTATAAATACTAATAATAAAAAAACCATAATAAATCTAAAAATACTAATTTTTTCTAATTTAATCAAATAAAAATATAAAAAGTCTTATAGTGAATTTTTTTTGGCTCACAAAAGGCTGTTTTTATTTTTTATTTTTTATGAATAAGCTGATGTAGTTTCTCCTCACTAGCATCTGAGATCTTATAAATCATAGCTGAGGTTTATATGTATGGTACAACCTAGACAGTTGTGTGATTATCTTTTGGGTGCATATTAGTAAAAGTAGAAGGGACTATTTTGTGTTATGGTTATTTCACTATAGAATCAAATGCAAGTTGTAGTAGGTTATTTTGTCAGATAGATTTTTACTTATTTATAAAAAAGAATGAAACTAGTGAATGTGATAAATTTTGGATGAAAATGTGACATTAGGTAGGATTTGGATCAAAGTTCTAAAGCTAAGGTTTTGAACTTAAGGATTAGTCTACACTAGACAATCCATGCTTCTAGAGACTGTCAATTAGCCGTCATTGTTCATAGTGCTTATGCTCTTGGCTGCTTCCTTTTGTACTATTGTAACTTAAGCCCGGCTATTTTTTCTTTCAAAAGAAGAAGACATGAAGAAGTAATTTCAGCTGTGAAGATTGAATGCATTGAGATTAAGCATTGGATGCGCTTTAGAAGGTCGAATGCTTACACTTGAATTTAGCTGATAGGGCCATTGTTTGGTGAGGCTTTTAAAAGGATGCAGAGCAGCATTTCATAGTGATGCTTTGACAACAGATGATTGATGATTATAAGCACATGCATATGCGGACGTTGAGAGTGCCACTAATCAATTAACGGTACCTACTATTCTTTTTAAAATAATGACTATTTTGCATACGATTAAAAAAAATTAGTTGTTGCTGTTGATGTGAAGTTGTCACTGAGAATTGCTGGCCGAGTGATATATTAGTGCGAATGGATGGTGCCAATATTAATGGCGATAGAAGTTAAGACTGAGGTTTAAAAAAATTGGTGATGCTTGATAGAGGCTAAAAGAAGAGAACAGGGTGTAGTATGGTTCGGCAACCAAGAATAACAAGTAGATTGAATACCATATAAAAAATATCTTAGGAGCTAAAAAAGTACTTGCAAAAATAAGGATGAGAGGTATAAGCAAGTAAGAAAAAATTTCCAGAAGGACTAACTAGGAAAAGAGTATCTTGAATCAAAAAAAAAAATCAATTTGGAATTTCTTTGTATAGAAAAGATTGATCCATTGGATTATAAATGCAAAGAAGGTGGTGATATCTTGCTTCCTACTGCTTTGTAGTCAAGTATAAACTTTTATAACACTATCTCCCATCATTCTCCTATTGTATTCTCCTATCTTTTTCTAATTTCATAAGAACATTAGACAATATTGCGTTGTCTTAATAGATTGCATACAATCACTTCATATTCTAATCACTAGAGATAATTTTTCACCAAGAATCCATTCCAAAATTAATCATCTTTCCAATATTTTTTTTCATCGTTCAATTCTCACAACCAATATGGTACAATATTCTCATTCATAATCAAACTATATTGATATATTTAGTCTTTGGCTTTCAATCCGCCACATCAAGCTCAATCATCAACTTCAATTTTTTACTCATCCACATATAAATTGAATTTTCTATTTCATTACTGTATTTCTTAGTTTTTATTATTCAAGAACTAGAATGTATTCCAGACTCTCCATTATAATCTTAATATAAAAGAAAACAAAAGAAAGAGGTAGCACCAAGCTTACCCTAGCTCTTGTCTCTCACAATTGGGCTTCAATTTCTTCTTTTTTCTTTTCTTTATAATAAAAATCAAGATATCAACCAACATCTCTCCTACTTTAATCACTTTTTCAACTAATTTTTCTATTTTATCATCTATATTAGTCAACCAATGGATTAATTATTCAATTTATTAATATTTAATCCTTATTTTACCACCAAAATTATCTATTTATTCTATAGGAGGGCTCCAAAATCTTCATCTTTATTTTTTCTTTCAATAATTTCACTAAACTTGGCAAATCTACCCTTGGTACTAAAATTGGCCTCAAATTCTACGATACATGCAGTATAGTAAAAATAACCATAGAAGTTACAACATTTGGATCCACACATTCAATTTTATGAGATTCAAAGGCAAATGATTTATTTTGTTTTTTTAATATTCCTTTAAAGTACTCAATTTCTTCTAGCAATAAAGAACCATCAAATCCAATCTTTAATTCCTCAAAAGTCTCTTTTGTGAACTTATGTCTAATATTTCTTGGATCCCTTAAGCTCTTTTTCCTTAATGTTTTTTCTATTTGTTCTTTAAAATCTTCTAGCAAAGGTTTGGCAATAGGTTTCACCTTCTTGTCCATTGTTTTATATTTTATTTCATTTATAATCTTTGATGCTTAAAAAGATTTAAGTATAGAATAAATTTCTCTTCAATGAATTTATACAACCATATCATCATCTTCTAATCTGATTGATGCAATTATTTCTAAAGAATCATCCAATCCATTTTTTTCATAAACATTAAAAATCTTTTTATCATCCTCTAATAATTCCAATTTATATAATTCTTTTTTAATATCACATAGTCTTTTTCTTTCTTTCTTTTTTAAATCTGTAACCTTTGTGTATATAATACTTTTATTTTTAAAAATATCAATAAATCCTATATCAAAGGCACCTATATCTTATGAGAGTACCTCCTCTTTTATACTTCCATGATATCGCTTTATAGTGATACTCCTCAAAAATCTATAAATTATTCAATAATTCTTTGCAATAGATTCTTTCTTAATTTGCCTCAATTGCGTTCATGATTTGGAGGCACAGTCAAAAATTATATTGCCTTTCTTCTATCTTCACTACAAATTCACGCATAAGCTAAACCATCATCAAATACTTTTATTTCCATTCGAGTTGCAATAATATATGGTTGTCTCAATATAAGAGGATAAGATGTTGCATCTTAAACAAAGAAATTTTATTCCATTGCAACATCACCAATCCAAATTTTCACATTTGGATAAACACCATACAATTCATCTTATGTATTATTAGTTGTTCATATTATCCATCCATGTTCCATATCAATTGGCTACTTTTGCTTTATATAAAGATTCTTAGATATAAGATTTATTTCTGAATCATGGTCAATCAAAGCAACAATTACCTCATCTATATCTCCAATCTTTACTAATGCCTCTGTAGTTGCTCTAACCCAAAGCTTTTGAGTATAATAACTCAAAATTTCTTTCTCCTTGTCACTTGGATCATCAAAACATACTCTTTGATTATAATTCCTTCCTCTATTCATTGATTATTTACAACAATTGTCAATTTCATCTTCTTCATCTTTACATATATATGCATCAATAGCATAATTTGATCCAATTTCACCTATTAATTGCTTCTATTTAATATTACCAATAATAATATCATAAAATTCTTTCTTTGCAATATCCAAAATCTCTTTCAATATTAATTCAACTTTAGTATTGAACACACGTTTTTCAAATATCCCCTTTAAATCTCTTATTGCTTTAATATTAGAGAGAAGTTTGTAAGTTGTTGGCTTACCTTTTTTTCCTAAGTCCTTTGATTTTTGCTTTAATAATATTGAAGTATCATTTGTTGGTAATTCTTGTAAAGCCATCTCATAAGGCTTATCTCCTTAAGTCTATCTCTTGAAAGAATTTACTTCTCTTGTCTTATTAGTATTCTATCTTTTCTTTTTTTCTATCATAGCTTCATCTTGGCTCTTAGCAATATAGGCATGCATTGACAAAGCTTCTATAAGATCCTTCTAACTTACAGTTTCATGAATTATCATAGTAATCATTAATAATGCTTTTCGTGGCATCTTCTTTTTATACATCATAGAAATGGTAGAAGAGCAAAGTCTACTTGATTCAATACTTCCAAAAAATTCTTATCTACCATCGTCATCCATTCTAGTACCATAATTTATAACTTCTATTATTGCAATTCCATTTGCTGCCAAGTAATCCTTAATCAATGCTTTCATACCTCATTTATCAAATTTATTTTGGAAAAAATCACTAGTATCCTTTAATGCCATTTTTCCATCTTTTCAAAAAATAATGCATTGTTGCATCATTTCATTGAATTCACCACAATCCTTTTGAAAATGAGAATCATCATTACACCAAATACATCTTTGCATATACCCTTGCTTAAGAGTAGTTTTATAATTCATTATAGAAGTCTTCTCCTCAAGCCTTACAAGTTTAATTTGAAAATCTTGCATTCCTTATAAAAGTTCTTTAATTTCCACATCTTCTTTCTTTGATGTAGTCATTGAAGGTTGGACGATAGGCACTTGGATTTTAGGTACTTGCACAATTCTTTGAATACCAATCCTATTCTTTTTCTTTTTCTTTTTTGCAAGCAATCCCTTTGCATCTTCAACTTCTTTCTATTTTGTTGTCAATCTTTCATCTTCTTCTTTATTGCCAAGAAGAATTTCTAATCTCTCTTATAATTCTCTATCAGCTGCTTGAAGAAATAACTCAACATTGTTTAGTCCCAAGGTTACCTTTTCCACTTTTAATAACCAAGAATATTGCCTTTTAAACTCCCTTAATAATTCAATAGCTTGCAATTTTTTATTAGGACATTCAATCCATTCCAAAAATGACTTTTTAGTGACTCAATCAAAGTCATCTAAGAAATATTCATCTCTCAATGCATAAAAGAATCTCTTCCAAGAACTTCCAAATTGCTCTATAATTGATTTCACATGTTTTCTTATCTTCGACATCATAACAAGCTCAAATAATAAAATCATATCCTTTTCAAAGACTTGATTTAATTCCATTTCTTGCACATAACATCTTAAGTATTTAGAGATATCATTTCCATCAAACTGGTCAACCTTGTTAATCATTGCTTGCAGCGCTTTGATTGCCAAAGCTTCCTTGCGATCATTGCCTTATTGCTATCACACAAACAATGTAAATACTTGAAACATATTTGCAGTATTTGGATCCAAATACATATCTTCTCTACTAGAAAAAAATCCACTTGAAGCTTTACTTGAAGATCCACTTGAAGATCTACTTGAAGCACCACCTAAAAATCCATCAAAAACTACAAATTCAACCTTTTTATCTTCTTACACCATCAATCTCAAATAATCACAATAAAATCCAATACCTTCCACCCCAAACTTTTATGTTGGATTCACCACTTATGTCATATGATAAGTTGTCATGTTTGGAAATGCATCAGGTACTTGGCTATGGAGAGTGAAGTTTCGATTCACAAATACTCAAGAACCTTTAACAAGTTTTGTCCGTATAAGAAGAATATGATTAAATATCAATATGAGAGTACTTAAGTCAATACAAAGTGCTTAAAAACATTCTTCTTGATAATATCATCTCTATGTAAATCCCAATTATTTTGTTACTTTTCACAATCAAGTAATTAGATTTCTCTTTACAAATCATAATCTTATTCAAAGAGCTTCAATAAATTATAACTCTTAATCTAACTATCAACTTAGTGTGAAATTTTGTATACAAATATAAATATAAATCTTTTATATATTTAAAAAGTTTCAAATTAATCTAACTTAAAAATTATAAAAAATCAACCAAAACCTGTATTAACATCACTTGATTGCTAGCTTGAAGGTTGATGCACATAACTCAGTGGCAAATTCTCCTTCTTTAACTATTAACTTCAGCTGAAATTTGGTATAAAGATTTTTCTTTAAGTCTTCTAATATTGTGTTAAATTTCACTCTAATTTGATTAAAAGATCTTTAGATATCATAGAAATCTTAAGCAATCCTAAGCTACCAATTTTTGATACTTCTTTGTACTAAAGATCAAATAAATCTCGATTGCACTATTAGATTGCTACAAATTTTTATTTAGTCTTAGCACACTTAATCACTCATACACTACCAATTTTTCAACTGTGGATGTCACTTCAATTGCACACAATAGCCAAGAGTACTAATCCTAACTTTATTGCATAAAAACTTAATTCCTAATACGAGCCTGACTTTAGATAGTAATTGCTAAGTTTTTCCAAATCTTCTAAAAATAAGTTTAATATTCTTGGAACAAGCTTAAAGCTAATTCTCCAACTCTAGTTGCTAATCTCCAAATGCCTTGACCTCTTGCCTTTGGTGGCCATTTTTATAGCTGGAGGTCTGATTTCGACCCTGTTTCATACACAATGTCATATTGTAACACGTTTATATATTGAAAAGTATAAATAAGAATAATTCCTATTTAATATTTAATTATCTTAGTTCAATAGGAACTTAAGATACTTAAGAAAAGATTTATGAAAGCCTCTTAGATTATTTTCTTATTTTAATAGCTAATAAATAAAAGTTAGTTATTAAATTTTCCTTCTAGATTGTACAAACACTATTACTGCTTTTAAAAAGCCATTAGTTAATAAAATTAGAATAAAGAAGATAAAAAATTAATATGGTTAATACAAGGATTAAATTAAAAATAGAATTAAGCTTAAAAATTCTTAAAATTAGTTGGATTGATATCCGGGGGTCGATCGTGTATGAGACAGGGTCAAAATCAGACCTCTAGCCACAAAAATAAGCACCAAGGGCATGTGGTCAAGGCATATGAAGATTAGCAACTAGAATTAGAAAATTGGCTTTAAATTTGTTGTAAGGACATTAGGCTTGTTTCTATAGGGTTTGATAAGACTTAACAATCGCTATCTAAAATCAAGGTTTGTACTAGAGGTTAAGTTTTTATACAATAAAATTAGGACCAACACTTTTAGCTATTTTGTACAATTGAAGTGACATCTATAGTTGAAAGTTTGATAGTGTGTGGATAATTGAGTGTGCTAAGATTGAATAAAAATTCATAACAATCTAATAATGCAATCAAGATTTACATGATCATTAGTACGAAGAAGTACCAAAAATTGGTATTTTAGTATTATTTAAGGTTTCTGCAATACCTAAATAATTATCAATCGAATCAAAATGAAAGTTGATATAGTGTTAGAAGACTTGAAGGATAAGATATATATAAATTTTTACTTAAAGTTAATAGTTGGAGAAGGAGAAATTGCTATTGGGATATCTACATTAGCCTTTAAGCTAGCAGTCGAGTAAAATCAGTGTGGGTTTTGGTTGATTTTTCACAATTTGTAAGTTGGATTGGATTGAAATTTTTTTAAACATATACAAGACTTATATTTGCATTTGTGTGCAAAGTTTCAAATCAAATTGATAGTTAGATTAAAAATTATAGCTTATTGAAGTTCACTAAATAAAGTTAGGATTTGTAAGGAGAAAACTAGTTGTTTGATTGTAATAAGTAATAAAGCAATTGGGATTTATATATGGATGAAGTTATCAAAAAGAGTGTTTTTAAGCACTTTGCATTGACTTATATACTCTCATATTGATATTCAACCTCATTCTTCTTATACGGACAAAATCTATTAAGGATTCTTGAATATTTGTGAATCACATCTTTACCTTCTATAGCCAAGTGCCCAACACATTCCCGAACAAGATAATATGTTATTGTGTTGTAAATCAAAACATAGTGTGAAAAACATAAAAGAATGTATTAAAATAAAAAGATTAAGATTAGAAGAAAGGTTGATAGAAAATTAGTAGTAAGAAGATACAATGGAAATTTATCTTGAAAAGTGAAATTTCTTCAAGTTAGTCTAAAGAAAAATATTGAGGAAGTGGAAAAGGCATGGACTAAGAGGTCTTTTTGACCAAGAGGATAAGAAAGACTAGGAGGGAGATGATAAGGAAAGGTCGTGAGAGAGAAGAGGGAGAGTTTTTTAGAAGGCATAGAGTTTTTTTGATAGATAGTATATGTTTTTGTGTATAGAGGAAGCTTGGGAAGGATTTTAAGGGCAGTTTTTTTTAGATTTGTAGTAGACAAGATAAAAAACTCATAGAGATAATTCTCATATGTTTTGATTAAGTATCAAGGGAGATATGAGTCGTGAAAGTTGCAGGTGTTTAAGACTAAGGCAGTGAGGGTTACAAAATTTCGGGCCTTGGCTCTTGGAAACCACTTAGACTTTAGTGGCAAAATTTATTGGGCTTTTATTTCTTATAGAGTTAACTACTTTGTATCAAAATCTCAAGTGAATATGACCTCTGAACAAAGAGTTATGAGTGAAATTGTAACCGGTTTGAATGAAAAGAGAAATAGAGTGAAGGCAAGGTTGAGGGTTTGTATGGGTAGTGTATGTGTGTGGGTTTTTTTGGATATAAAGGGAGTTAGGAGATGAATTTGAGTGTGAAATTTGATAGACATGATCTATGTAAGTTAAGGAAGAGATGAGTGTAAGTTTGATACTCATTAGTCTTATAAATAAAATGTTATGCTCTTTCAAAGTGACAGGGGTCTATCTCCAAATCAGTGAAGTTTGAGAGAGCATAACTTTGTGATCAAAGTAGTATTTTGAGTAAAATTTATTGGGATTTTTAGATATATGAGCCTATTAAGTTGTGTAAAAAACTGATTGCTATTGAAGTTATATTCGAGGAGTTATGAGGAAAATTGTGGTCAGATCCAGAATTGTTAGAAGGCAAAATTAAAGAAGAAGGATGGAACCTATAACTCAAGTTTGGAGAAGACTTTTGGAGCAATATTTGGAGGGTGTTTACAACATGAGATAAGCTACAAGCCTACCAAATTTCAGCACTTAGGTCTTCTTTAATGAAGAGAAATAAAGGTGTGAAGCAAAAGGGGTCTAGAATCAAAGGCAACATAGAGGGATTACTTTGACAACATGATTCTCTCTAACCACATGAGCTATAATCAAAAGGTTTATGGGATTTGCTTCCTTACTTCCTTAAGTACTTTGTGTCCAAATTTTGCTTCAAATGATGTGATATCTTGGGATTTATGAGAAAAATTGAAGGCAGGTTTCTAAAGGCAGAATATGTTAGGGTTAATAAAGTATGTTTTTATGTAAATTCTTCAATTTTATGAACTTTATGAATCTCATCTTGTACTTGAGAAACTAGAGGCACAAAAGACCCAGTGTTTCTTAGGACTAAGACTCTCATCACGACAACATAATATGACAACAGTTAATCCTCGGGTATCAATTCAACTTATTTTAAGGATTTTTAAGCTTAATCCTATCTTCAATTTAATCCTAGTATCAACCATATTAACTATTCACCTTCTCTATCCTAGTTTTGTTAACTTATGGCTTTTTAAAAGCAATAATAGTGTTTGTACAATCTAGAAGAATAATTTAATAATTAACTTTTATCTATTAGCTATTAAAATAAGAAAATAATCTAAGAGGCTTTCATAAATCTTTTTTAAAATATTTTAAATTCCTATTAAATAAAGATAATCAAGTATTAAGTAAAAATCACTATTGTTTATATTTTTCACTACATAAACATATTACAACATAATAATGGAGTCGGACTCAGACTCAAAGACTTCCAATTCAAAATAATTAAAATTTTTGCAAGTGAAACCTGCTCAACTAGTCATTCAGAAGAAAACGACACCTCAAACTTTGGAAGACAATTTGAAAAAGAAGACAAGGGCTAGGGTAGAGGACTCGAACCATTTTGGTGTCGTGAAAGAGAGAGCCTTCTTCAAGAAATTTGTCGTCCATCTATTATCTCTACATAAATAGATTTGGATTTCTGTATTAGAAGAATTTTGTAAAGCTTAGTCAATGTTTCATATACAAATCAAGTGAATGCCTTCAAATCTAACAAAGCAATTATTTGAAGCTTCTGAGGGCCAAAGTACAAAGAGATTGTAAAACAACAAGTAAGTTGAGCAGAAAGACAGGAACCTAAATAGTCTTGTAATACTGGATTGTTTAGATGCATAGTTCCTACTGCAACTGAACATTGTTATTTTCTGGAATAATCATATTCTTAGTTTTGGTAATATGTTGATTTAATTTCTTTGAACAATTGCCAATCTTGTGGCCTTCCTCGCCATAATACAAGTATAGATCTTTTTCTATCTGATGCTTCTTTTCTTATGGACTAAGAGATTTAAATTATACTGCATCAAGTTACATATATTCTACTTCTAAGTGTAAATTCAAAATGCTTATCAATATATCAGGGGTATGTTGGATTGTGTGTTGTCTTATTGAAGCTTATGAACATTGATCTTATCAAAACTGAAATAATTAATTATCACATTTTATAATTTATCTAATAGTTTAATTGAGCGATTGTAGATCTGGAAGCAATAATAGCAAATCCTTCATATCATCTCTTAATTTCTAATAAAATTGGCTTATTAGGACTTCTTCATCTCAAATTGATGTTGCATACTAATTATCTAAAATTAGATATATAGACTGATGTATAATATGCCTTTTAATATAATCCTTGAATCTTAATTGTTGTTCAACAAGACTTGTTATGTTCTCCAAATGCTTCCATGAAAATTTCATAGTTATTCAAAATTGGTGATTTTTTTGCAAACAAGCAAGCAAACCATAATAATGCTTGTCCTGTAAGCAAGGTGCCAACCAATCCAACTTGGGATTCTTCTATCGGATAAGTATCAAGTTGTAGAACTGTTATTCATTGAATTTGATTAACAAACCCTTAAAACTTTGAATGTATATCATTAGATAAGCTAATCTTTTGATTAGCTCAAGGCTCCTTACATGGTTAAATAGGTGGATTTTTTTAGCATAGCATAAGAGTAATGCATCCTCAAGTGTAGAAGTTGGAAGTAGATATAGTCTAGATTGTGGCACTCTAGATTGTGGCACTTTAGATGTTGCATCATTATAAAGTTTTGTAACAACTCCTTCAATATCTACAATCCTAGCAGATAAAGTAATAAGAGCACTTATAATGGCATCTAACTTGGACTTGAAAGATTTGGTCATGCTAATATCTTCACTTCTAGCCATTCTAGAAAGAAATAATGAATTTATAAAAAAAACTATATCAGTTTACAAGAGGGTAATCCGCAATCTCAAAGACACTTTAAGATCTTTAAAGAGAGGAGTGATCCACTTTCTGACAAGAGGGACAAAGCTCCAATATTGTAATGAAAAAAATACTAGTTTAAAGGAAGATAATCTGCAACCTCTAAAACGCTAGTATACCTTTGAATAGAGAAATAATCTACCCTCTAACAAAAAGAATCCAAATTTGATATTAAAGATGAAGTGAATCTCAACAAATTATCCAAGACAAAAGAATACAAACCAAGAGACTTAAACAGGGATAAGGTTTCAAGAAGAAATCAATAAAAACTTGAATTAACTAGATGAGTATACAAATAATACCAAGAAAGATGAATTAGAACTTTAAGAGATACATTGTCGAGATTGAAGAATTCTTCAGCCTCAATCCCTATATATATTCCTGTCTAGGATGCTTCTTGAGGGACTTCCATCAAACTAAGAAGCTTCTTGAGCAACTTCTATCAATTGGAAAGTTTCTTGAATTCTTTCTATTAACTGAGAAGCTTCTTGAACTCCTTCTATTAATTAGGAAACTTCTCAACCGACTTTCATCAACTAAGAAGCTTTTCAACTGACTTTCATCAACTAAAAAGCTTCTCAATCAATTTTTACCAACTAAGAAGCTTTTCAACCAATTTTCACTCTCTCAAGAAGCTTCTAGAATATTCTAAAAGGTTTTGTGAACCTCCAAAGTGTATGCTTCTAATAATTGGTAGGATTTACAACAAGCCTTATCATATTCTCTAAAGACTTCTACAAATGCTTCTCTGAAAGCTTCAAAGTTATTTAAAATTAGTAATTTCTTTTCAAACAAGGAAACAAACCATGATAATATTTGCTTTGTAAATAAAGTGCTAACTAATCCAATTCTTGATTCTTTTGTCAGATAAGTATCAGATTATGAAACCGCTATCAATAAAATTTGGTTGATAAATTCTCAGAACTTTGAGCATGTATCATCATACTTTTCTAGAAGGTTAATTTAAGGCTCTTTACATTATTGAACAAATAGATTTTCTTGGCATGGTATAAATAATAATATATCTTCAAGCACAGAAGTTGGAGGTGGATGCAAATTAAGTTGTTGTTGTCTCAATGTTGTATCATTATGAAGTTTTATAACAATCCCTTCAATCTTTGCAATCCTAGTAGATAAAGTAGTAAGAGCAGTTATCATGGCATCTAACTTGAATTCAAAAGATTTAATCATATTAATGTCTTGACTTGCAGCCATTTAAAAACAAAAAAAAAATTATAAAAAAATAATATCAATTTAGAATAAGATAATCCACAATTTCTAAAATACTAGAATATCTTCAAAAAGAGGAATAATTCACTCTTTAATAAGAAGGATACAACTCTAATATTAAAGATGATGACAGTCTCAATAAACTATAAAAGATATAAGAACACAAGACAAAAGACTTGAATTAGAAAAGGTTTCAAGAAAAAAGTCACAAGAACTTAAATTAATAAGATGAATATACAAACAATATCAAAAAAGGTGAGCTAAAATTCTAAGATATGTGTTGTTAAGACTGAAGAATTTTTTAGTCTCATTTCTAATATATATTCCTACTTAGGAAGCTTTGTAAGTGGTTTCTATCAAACTAAAAAGCTTTTCAAGCTCCTTCTACTAATTACAAAGCTTCTTGAGTTACTTTTACTAATTAGAAAGCTTTTCAAGGTACTTTTATTAACTAAAAAATCTCTAAAATGTTCTAGAAGAATTTTTGAGCTTTCAAAGTGTATGTTCCTAATACAAACTTATCTTTACATATCAATTGAATAAGAAAATTGGCAGCTTGAGAATAATTTTTTTATAAAGATCTGATAGAAGGTAGCAAATCCAAAAAAATATTATATGTATTTTATAGTCTTTAGAATGTCCCACTATATAACTGCCTCTACTTTCTTAGGATCTATCATCAAACCTTCAATAGATATAATGTATCTCAAAAATTCCATTTTTGATTGATAAAATATACATTTCTCTAGTCTCATATCTTTTAGCTTTTATAATATCAATTTTATATATTTCTCATGTCAAAGGCAAGAATAGGATTCTTTCTATTTTCATGAATAATCCTAGATGGTGGCCATATGTGAGTCCCACTAATCAATTTTAACTAATAGATTAATTAAAATTATAATTTTAAGTTATTTTAATATCAAATTTATAGATTTATTTATTAATTTTATTAATAATCTCTAATGTCTTTTTAATTATTTATATAAAAAATAGAATTTTAGTTGATTTAAATTAATTTTATTATTTTAAAAAATCACCAAGGTAGAATAAAATAGTTTTAAATTGATACTATTATCTTTAAAATATTATAAAAAAATTTAAAACTTAATTAAAATTTATTTAGAATTTTTTAGGAATTTTTAGAGCAATTTTGAAGACTTTGATAAAAATGAATTTTACCACCTTTGGAGCTATTATGAAATAATGGAGCAAGATTTGAAGGCCATACAAGGTTCTTAGGCTAATCGGGTGTTTTTAAATACCATGGTGAAGTCAAAATTATAAAAATATTAGTTCTACTAATAAAAAAAAGGGGGATCAATAGCTAATGTAGTCCTTATAAGAAAAGAAGTACATAAGTCCCATATGGGTTGTGGCACCTTGGATGTAGGTAAGAAAATAAGGCCTCATGGCCTCTCTAAGACACCCTTATACACTACTTATAAGCCTTGGTGATGTTTGAATCTATGATCTTTTAAATAAGTTATCCTTGAGATAAGAATTATTCATTCAATTTTTTTATTATTTACCTTCTATCTTTAAACTATCATAATTTATTTATAATAACTTGGATTTATATATTTTTTACTTTGTTAGAAAGAATTAAAAAAATTAATTTAAATATATATATATATATATATATATATATATATATATTTATATTTTTTATTGAATGAAAATCTAATGAATAGACTGTAATTATTTTTATAGTGTATAATTATTTAATTATACATATTTTACTTATTTTGTGTTATTCTTCTCTTTTATTGTTGTTTATTGCTCCTTATATTTTACACCACAATTTATAAGCAATTCTTAATTGAGGCCATCTTGTAATTTAGATTGAAGGGTGAATTTTACTCTTGCAACAAACTCTTTAGTTGTTGATAAACTTATGTTTGATTGTTTTGTTTGTATGAATAAATAAATTTGAGGATTGATTGAAGAAATTGAAGTCTAGTGAATTATTCATTGACCAATATCTATATCATTCAATTCAAAGTAGTTGGTAAATTAGTCAAAGGAAGTATTGATTAAAAAATTAGTTCAATTCAATAGAGTTGATCCACCAAAGAGATTTGATTATGGATAGTGTTTAGAAGATAAATTGTGAAAGTTGACTAATCTATCTTAGATGAATACTTGATTGAACGACCAAATGGAATGTGACTAGAGAATAAAAGATTAATCAATTTTCATTGGTAACCATATAGTTTGAATGGATTTTCAAGGAAAAAATTTACCAATTAATATCAAACAATACAACACACTTAGTTGTTGATAAGCATATAGAGCTAGCCCTAGTAATTGTCAATATCAAAAAATTAAAATCCTATTGATTCTTTGACCTTGAATAAATTAAGATAAGTACTTTCAATCCCTCAACTCAAGAATTGCTTAATAGTGAAAGAGGGATAGTTTGGCAAACAAATATACAAGCTTAGAAGAAATATTTGAATAGCCTGATAGCTCAAATCCTAAAGTTGAGTTAAGGCACTATCACAATGCACTCAAGGATAGTGCCAACAATAAGGTTAGTAAAGTTATAGACTTGACAACCTTCAATAAGAAGGAGTGACATCATATATGGTGATAATTGCTACTCCTTTATAAGAGAGCCACTACAAGTTGGTTAGTAGTAGATTGGAAATCTTAACACTTCTAAGCAATAATCTTTTAGTATCTTAAAATATTATTCAAATTTTATTAATCATTTTACTATCCATCCTTGACTTTCTCATCCAATCACATTTCATATTCATCATTTATTAATTAATATTTTTTAAAATTTAATTTTTATCCATATAATCATTTATTTAATAAAATTCATCTATTTCTAAAAGTTCATCCATATCTATTAGTCATGCTTTAACTTTGACAATGGCCACTGAATTTTCCTAAGTAACTTTCTCTAAGATACTTTAATTTCAAGAATTCATAATTTTTTCATTATAGATTGGATTGGGGCATTTTAAAAGGTGATGAAAAGCTTACAATCTAAGCTATATGAATAAAATGTTGAACCAAGCATTCTTACAAGTCTCATCAACTGATTAGCCCAATTGGCTATAGCTTATTACATTTTTAAATTCAAATCTTATAATGTGATTTAATTTCAAAAATTCATATCTCATTCATTGTAGATCAAATTGAGGTATGCCTCATATTCTCCGAAAGTTAATGAAGATGGTTACAAAAACAAAATATGACACTAAAATTTGAATAAGTTTTTTCTATTAACTAGAATCTTTTAGTTATAGCTATCAACTATACTATTCAAATATTAAGGAAGGAAAAATTCTTATCTTCTCAACCTTGAGATATACCATCCACATGTTAGATCTAGGACTTCAAGTTTTAGATGAGCTTTGGAATGTCATTCCAAGCTAAAAATCCACCATTCCAAGCTCAAGATCCACCATTCCAAGCTCAAAATCCACCACTTTAAGATCAAAATCCGCCACTTAAAACTCAAGATCCACTCTCCACTATTCAAATTTCAAGTTAAATTGGCCAAAGTTCTCAACTAACATGCAACCCACAACCAATACCATATTCTTTTGAATCAAGAGTTTATGAACTCATTACTTAATAATTATATATATATATATATATATATATATATATTATTACTATCAATATTTCTAAGAGAAGAAAAGAAGATCTAAGAGGGAATTCTAAAAGAGAGTTAAGAGAGGGGAGAGAGTCCAACACCAAGGTGTAAAAGAAAAAATGAGAGAAAAAAGGGCGGCCAAAACCAAACCACTGTCACGGACACAAATTATAGACTTGAAGTCTAAACAAGAAGTTCAAGAAGAACATGCAGGAACTGGATTAATATCACAGACATAAAATATAGACTTGAAGTCTAAACAAGAAGTTCAAGAAGAACTGGCAGGAACTGGATTAATCAGATGAGTGCAAAAACAACACCAAAGAGGTGAGCTAGAGCTCCAAGAGATGTATTGACGAGACTGAAGAACTCTTCAACCTCGACTCTAATATATACTCCTACCTAGGAAGCTTCTCAAGCAGCTTCCTCCAACTAGGGAGCTTCTCAAGCAACTTCCACCAACTAAGAAGCTTCTCAAGCAGCTTCTACCAACTATGGAGCTTCTCAAGTAACTTCTACTAACTAAGAAGCTTTTAGAAGGCTCTCGAAGGTTCTAGAGAGTTCTAGGAAACTTCTAGAATGTTCTAGAAGGTTCTAACAAGTATGTCCTTGACAAACACCTTCCTAGAGCCTTGCCCTAACTTGCCTCCAAATCCTTTTATCCTAAGATAATTTAATTTAACCACGTAGGACTGATCCTACTTTCGTACCATGCCTTTTCATGCTATTATTTGACCCTACTCCTATTAATCATTTATTAATTGTCTATATGATCTTTATTTTGAAGCCTTTATATTTTTTTAGATTATCTTCAACTTGATCTTAAAATGGTCTTCAACTTCGACTTGGTCTTCAATAATCTTCATCATGATCTTCTAAATATCAAATAATAACTTCTTGTATTTGCTTCGCACTCACTTCCACTTATAATGATTCAACTTTCAAACTAATACATTCCTTAGACTTAAAGCCAAAATGAGCTCATTCATAAATATTAATCATCATACTTTCACCTAAATTATAATATAAATGATAAGTGAGTCTTGAATTGGATGACTCACATATGTCTGCCATCTAAGCGACATTTGAAGAATGAGACGGGCTGTTTTGTCCATTGGGTTGCACGGTTTAGGAGGTGGTGTTTAATTACATCTTTGAATCTTGACAAGCTCTCTTCTCATTATGGATATATTCTTTTGGATATTTTCTTCATACTTTATATGGTTTGCATCGCCCTCCAGGGATTTGAGGGTGAATTGCGGAAGTTGAAGCATCTTGTGTTGTCTTTAGAACACTCTCTTTCGCACTGCGGACACTGCGATGTAATCGGGATGCGGCATCCTTGACGTGTGGATCGTTCTGTGAACGGCAAGGTATGCTTTTGTCCTATTCGGTAGGCTGCTGGCCTATTCGGGGTCGCCGAGAGGAGAGGAGGTTTTGCGATTAGGGCCGTCAATGATTCACGGTGGGTTTAGGGTTTGGTGTTGGTGGTGGGTTGGTATCCAGGTGAGGGGTTGGCTTTGGAATGTTGTGTTGGTTTGTGTTGTCTCCGTTTTCTTTGTGTTCTGATGTGCCGCGAGAGCGCATGCGCCTGAGTCAAGTTTTGTCAAGGTCTTTGAAAGATTTTCGGTTCATCTTTTGCGTATTTCTTGTAAGTTTTTGGTCGTGAAAGATAACCTTCCGTGCTTGTGTTTGTGCTCGATGCGTGCACGACGGATGTGTCTTTGTGTGTCAGTTGGATTTTGTGAAGGTAGAATGGAGTTTGAGTTTGTTCTTAGCGTAATCTTTTTATGGAAGTGATTTCTTGAGGAGTTCCACTTGACAACCTCCTCACCTCGAGGTGAATGGATGGTGTGGAACAGGGCGGCTTGGAAGAGCAGGGGCTTGGTGGGTTGGGAGTTTGAGGCGTGAGCGGTTGCGGATTTGTTGGAGGTGGTTGGAATTTGGGAGTTGCGGTTTCTGGGGTTTTTGGTCGTCGTCGGTGCTGTGTTTGGTGAGGAGTTCGTGCGGGCTTGGTTGCGGTTTTGGAGTACCTGAGATTTCGTCCATACTCAAGGTGCTTCATCTCTCTGGTAAGTATCCGACTCATTTGAGTTGTAACTTATCGTCAGACTGTACCGCACTTGCAACTGCCAGGACGTCGTCTGACTCGGCGTCCGGAGTTTGCACTGCGTCACTGCGCCCGGGGGTGGTGGGGTGGCATCGAGGTTAGGGTTTACTGGATTAATGTTCTGACCCAGCGTTTGGTTGTACTTGTACCCAGTTTTTGTGATGGGCGATGAACTGAAGTCCATTTTGTCCAGTGTCTTTTCCTCTTGCAATTTCAGCGCCGGTTTGCTTTTCCAGGTGACGTTGATTTCTTGGCCGGGGTCTGCCGCCCGTCCATGTTTCGTGTTTCTGCGGTGTATTTCGAGTCTCTATGGTGAATGTCAGGGTGATTATTTATGTTGTTGGAGTATTAGTTGAGGCATGATTCGGGAGGGCTTAGAAGTGGCTGTCGTGCCCGCCGTGAGCTTTGATTGTGGTTTGGCAGCTGATTTCACTCTTCCTGCTTGTTGTCTCTGCCGGGGTTTGTTTTGGCTGAGCGGAGTTTTGTGTGCGGAGTTTTATATGCATTTCGAGCACTGCTCGCGCTTACGTGTGACAGCGTTCTGATGAATTGCTGCTGAGGTTGCATGTTACAGGAGGTGGTCACGTAGGTAGCATAGGCGTGCTGAAAGGGTTATGCGCATTTTAAGACAATGGATACCGAAATTGAAGAGGTGAAGCAAGAGATCAGGAAAGTAGAGCAACAGATTGATGATGTGGAAGCACAACTGACGAAGGCTGCCACAGAGGCCGATGTCGTTTACTGGCGGAAAGAGAAGGAGCAACTGCGGCAAAAGGAGGAGCAACTGCGGCAAAAAGAGGATCGACTGCGGGAAAAGGAACTGCTGCTGCTCAAGGCTGATACTTCAGGTGAAATCACTTGTCCTAACACTTAATGCATTATCCACTTGATTATATCCACTTCTTCCCTTTGGCTAGGGTTCCTATTAGTATCTCGTCCGGTTCATATTCTTGGGCGAGGGTTTCGTTCATGGTTATGGCATTAGGGTTGGCATAGGGGTAGCACCTCCTACCGGTATGATTCTCCTTGGTCAATGTGGAACTCTATACCTTGGTGGTTTTTCGTTTCTGGAGGGGACACTACTCTTTCACAATGGCTACACAGGTTTCCGAAACCATAGGTAGTCTGGCCTGCTAATTTACGTGCGTATTTAGGCTCGCATTTCTGTGTATGTTTACTTATTTTGTGGTGTAAGCAGCTGCTCAACAAGATGCACTGGACCCTTTTCGGAGGTTATTAGTAGAAGAAAGAGTGCACGCCAGGATTCCGGAGGTCACTGAACTGAAAGGCTACTTGCTGCATCCGCCACGTATGGCATTTCCGGTTTCTCATCGACGCTACTTTCAGTGGAAGAGCTATCTGAGTAAAGCAGACGACTTTATTTGTCATGACCCTGCACGAGGCGTTTGCTGGAATTTGGATGACCACCTTGGGATTGTGTTAAGGCCTCCAGCTACAGGCTCTACAGAAAGTTCTTATATTGCTTATTGGGATTGTCTTGTAACTGAGCCAATATCCCTGTTCTCTTTGGAAACACTTGTTTTTGATAGAGACACCTCAAAGTTCAGTTCATCCGAGAACAAGCGCCCAGACAAACTTGGGATGGTTTCCAGACTTGCACTTTGGCGTGGCGAGGAGAAGGGGCCAGATACTGAAGGTGATCCCAAACAAGAATTGGTCAGGAAGCTGATCTGGACGTATGGAAACCTGCCCTATCTCCTGTGTTATTATGCCAACGCAGCGATCGTTACTTACTGTGCACTAATGCATGATGCTAAGCGATGTAAGACTGAGGTGGTGGATTTGGTTACTGTCAATCTATCTGTTCTAGAGGACAGGTTGCTGGCATCGTTGATAGGCTTCAACATCAGCAAGCTGCTAATGCGCCTGTCTGAAGCTGGAATCGTGCTGGGAGTTGAGTCTGACTTTTACAATTATTGCACTGACGGAAAAACTGTTTTAGTGGGGACTGGCGTTGACAAGATCTACAAAGATCAGAGTACCTTTGAGAAGGTGCGCCAAGTATATGACAGCATCAAGGGTTGCCCTAATGCAGAGCAGGTGCAGAAAATTAATGCAGCCTATCGTAGATTCCGAATGTTACCCCGGTGTCTAGTGAAAACCCGGGCGAGACCTGAAGATGAACTTTTGAAAGCATTGATCAATGTTGCAGAAGCACTGGTCTGGTTGCATGGAAAAAATCTAATGCATCGAGATATAACTTGGCGGAATGTTCTCAGAAACACTTCAGGTACCAACTGGGTTTTAATTGATTTTGATGAGACTGCTGCTACTCCCTGTGGCCACGCTCACGGACTGTGTGTCGAAGCTCACGCCCCTGAGATGAGCACAGGTCGTCATGACTCGAGTGTAGACATATGGGGCATTGGGCATTTGATCAGGAGCAGCGGGATAAAAGATTTGTCAGCGGGTTTGCGAGAGTTGCAAAGGGATTGCTTGCAGACTGACGCCTCCAGAAGGCCAAATGCAGAAACTTGCTTGGCGAGATTAAAATGTCTCCGTGGAATGACTAACATGGACTTGCACATGGACTTCGAAAGCTATTGAACCTGATGGAATGGATACTGTGATTCTGGCATCAAGTTGTTGAAGCAGATAAGGATGACTTATCATGTGGGAATGAGAAGATCTTATTTGCAAGAATTCTATTTAGAGCCGCATCCGGCATTGTTGGCTGAAGGCGCCTATAGTGCTCCATCTTCTCAAATTTCATGTAAATTTTGAGAAAATAGCTCCAGAGAAATGAAGTCAGAAAACTCTGCAATTCTGATCATTATCAAGGGAATTGCTTCGTTAACCAGCGCAGTAGTGAAAACCATGTTGTAAGCTATGCTGAATATGACGTCAACATATACGTAAACTGTATGTCACTGCAGCTACTAACAGTTCACTGCTCCAACAGTCAATGCATTGGACGTAAGAGTTCTCCGAAGCATACGTTTGTTAGCATTCTTCGAAGAAATGCCAATTAAGGTGGACAACAAATCTGTGCCCTGATCTACAATACGGGAAAATACACATCCACTTAACTCAGCACCCCACAAAAACACTTCACTCACAGTCGATACAAAAAAACCGGAACTCTTACCAGCTTAGTGAGGCGGAAAATCACAGCATTATGCTATGATATATAAATTATTGGAAATGATAAATCAAGGTCAAGAGAAGTATTTCAAATTTGAATCATTTGTACTCTTCATTATCAAAAGGACTGTTTCAATGCTGCCAGATTAAGAGTAGGACCAAAAGAAATGACAATGAGGAAGGATAGTCATTTTCAAAGATTGTGGTCCATTCTAGGATTGGATTTCCCGCTTGTACAAGACCACCAATTAGCTATGTAATACCAGATAGTCATATATCTAATATATCGTTGCAAATTATCATAATACTACATAGCTATAACATGCAACTTATCCATATCTATCCATCTAATTTGTTGCTACTCGAGGTTCTCCTTGGCTTTATATATTTATGAAATTTCCACTAAAGAGAAATTTTGTAGCAATAAAGAAGTAATGAGAGGAGGATGGAATGTAATTGTAAGCCCACAGAACAAAAGCTACAATACATGATACAAAAGACAATTCCCAAATTTGACATCAAATTTTGGGATGAGCTTGAAGAACTTGGCAACTATAATTAACATAAAATCCCCTTGTCATTGAGTTAAATTTATCATTTTTATAATCCAAAATGTTAAAAACTAACTAATCAAGAATAAAATTGAATCATCAAAGGCTTATTTGTACAAGATCAAGTCAGATTATTCTTCCAAAACAACTTGATTCTACTCATAGCAATTGAGAAGAATATACATATTCCAAGTTTGAGTAACACTATTATTCTTCCTTACCGCCTTTGTCAGAAAAATCTAACCATTCCATTATAAGTTTCCCAAGTTGGTAAATATCTGATCCCTTTGTGTATACCTTCTTCCTTTTGCGGTCTGCCAACGTTCTCGCATCCCAACTTTGTAATTCATCCCATTTTTCTTTGTCGCGTTCAGTAGCTTCCACGTCTATGAGCACCCACTTCCATTCCCCGTGGACATTAACTTTAATACAATTCTCCCACCTTAGATCCCTGTGGGTGTAGTCTTGTTGGTACAAATCTGCAAGGCCACGTAATATGTCATGAGTGGCATTTTCCAAATCCTTCAAATCATCAAGCCAAGAGTTTGGGTCACCAACAGGTTGCAGCGCCAACATTGTGCTGGCCATCCTTTCTTGGATGCTCAAAAGCTGGATGAGGTAACTGGATGAGGAAATTGAATCATACAGGGCTTTCACCTTGTCTACCTCCAATGGTGGTTTTATTATTTTGATCATCTTGTAAGGACACACTACAACTTATCCACCATTACTATAAAGAATTGGCTTATATAAACAAATAGGGGGAAATTCAATAAAATTTTCTTGTAACTTCTGTAGTAGACAGTGCATCCGAACGGTGCTATGTAGTAACAAGGCTACACCACGAGGCGTCGACAAGTCATACTCTAAGAGAGGATCAACAATGATTTTCTCACCATCTGGAGAGAGCTTAAGCTACATGAATGATGCCTCGCCGCAATACCCTCCAAAAACATACGAGAGTATATCATAGTACAATGGACTTTATACCTTTAACTTCTCCACATTCTCATTCAGGGCCATTGCCATCTCTGACGGGTTAATCTTATTCTTCCACCTCAACATGAGAACCTGTCGCACATAAAGCAAGAAATTGGGCCTATTGTAGATTGCGAATGATGTCGTGGTGTCTTGTGAAAAGATCCAAACATGAACTTTTGAAAGCATTGATCAATGTTGCAGAAGCATTGGTCTGGTTGCATGGAAAAAAATCTAATGCATCGAGATATAATTTGGCAGAATATTCTCAGATATGCTTCAGGTACCAACTGGGTTTTAATTGGTTTTGATGAGACTACTTCTACACCGTGGTGACCATGCTCCCGGACTGCGTGTCGAAGCTCATGCCCTTGAGATGAACAGAGGTCCTTATGACTTGAGTGTAGACATATGAGGCATTGGGCATTTGATTAGGTGTAGTAGGATAACAGATTTGTCAGTTTAGAAGAGGAAGCTCGTATTTGTATAAGTTTATGTTAATTTTTTTGCTTACATTAAATGTATAAATTGATCATGCACAAAATCCAAGGGATCATTAAATGATTAAATTTAAATTTATTGCATTAGATTAATTATTTCATGTATGAATAAGAGTCTCCATAGCTTTGAGAAAATTGAGACATTTTTCCTCATCAGACATGATTGCAAGGAGGGGCCTTTTATATACAGCTGGAGTGGATATGTGGTTATAACTAAATAGAAAGAATTTCACTTACATCTTGCAAGTGGCAGCCATTTGCACAATTTTCCAAGAGAGGGAAATCAATGCTTCATAATAGCAATGACTCTAATCATACAGTAGAAGAGGTTCTCCATGTCAATAGTATGCCAAGAAATAATACATGTTCTGATACTTCACCAACCTCTTGTCCAATCTCCTTTGTATTATGTAGGTGGACACTCATTCCCAATTAACTTAAAGGCCCTTTAGTCTATATATGAAATTCTGTTTGTAGGTTGTAGAGGTCTGGTGTTGTACAAAATAGTGAAAACTTGGAAAAGGCAATCCAACAACCATGATGCATCTAGAGTTGAGATTTCCAAGGGAGAAGGCAACATACCTATGAATAGATAGACTGCTTTAATATATGCTTCAATATGAACATTAGATAGATCCTTAGAGAGTATGAATTTCAGAGCTAGACACTCGGCATTTCAGATCAGAGATTTATTTTTATTTTTATTTTTTTATTTTCATATTTAAAAAATATTCTGCTGGCAATTTAAAGGATTTTGTTGTATCCATATTAAATATTCACTAGGTATTTGCATATTCATCTTTATTTTGAAAATAAAATCACTATTTGTTTATTTTTTTTATTACTTTTATATGTCTTATTTTTCATTCAAAACAAACATTCAAATTTCATATCTTTTTTTCACAAAAATTCTATAATGCCACAAGTTATTCAAAAAACAAACAAACAAACAAACCATGATTTAGATCATCTTACTTTCTAAATTTCTAATTGAAATATATCCTAGTTTGTAGAATAAAGCCAACCCTGTTTATTTATTTTTTTCATTTTTGGATTGTAGCCAGATTGACCACCAAAATATTTTTAGTATGGCAAGAGCAACCATTGTTGATGTTTTCATCTATGAATTTGTACCTTTAATATATAATTTCTTCATTCAATTATATTTTATCATCTATATAAATTATTTTTTAATCAAAAGATTAAAAATCCATGTGGAAAAGAAGACCTTAAATAGGAGGGATCATTGTAACATGACATTTCATATTAAGAAATTTTGGTAGCAATATGGCAATATTTTGCCATATTACATAGAGCTAGAATGACTGGCTAAATATTTCTTTTATTGTGAAGAAGGTTGATTCTTAGAGGCTTTGGGATTCAAAGATGTTGAAAGAATTAAGCTACAAGAATTGGCCATGAAACATAATTGTAAAATTGTGGTTCACATTTCACAATAATCTTCATTAATATAAATAAGGTAAAATATATTTTTGTAAATCTTAATGGATGAGAACATATATATTACAAGTTAGCCAAATAATAGAAGTTTTAGTTAAACTTGAAATATTGTACATTTTTGAAGTAATTGAAAAAAATATTAGCACTTCAAAACATATTCTATAACTCCAATGTTTTACTACATGTGTTAATTATAATTTAAAAAAAACATCATGGTAGATAAAAACTACATGTTTTGCTAAATTAAAAGCATTAGCACCTCATATCAATAGGTGCTAAAATTACAATAGCAATAAAATATTCAATTTCAAGAATTATTGAAAAGATTTAGATAGAATAAAACTATCTTTGTACAATAAAAAAATTCCAATTTATAACATCAAATTCAATTTTTATTTTGATATGTGATACTTATATATTTTATATTTTATTTTTAAATTAGATTTATTCAACATCTCAATCAAAGTTCTTGATTGCCATCTATAATCTAAATGAAGTTTGTGACAGTTGGATCCTTTCTAAATGATACTTGTGTAATATCCAGATGGATTGGTGTCTCAATCTAATTATTAAAAATAATTGTCAACAAAAACTCTTCCTTCACTATTATTTATTACTCATAGCAAAATAGCTGGCAATTATTGTAATTCTTTTTATAACTTAAATCAATTCATTAATAGTCTCAATCAAATAATAAGCTGAATTTTTAAAAATATTTTAAAAAAATAATAAAATTTTGGAAATGGTTCATGAAATGTTGAAAAAAAATAATATGTTAGTTGTGCTGAACAATGTAAAAGGAATCAGCATGCAAAGCTTTTCAGATATTACGGCAATTAGTAAGGTACCATGTTTGAGCAGAATGAGAGGAACCAAATATCAAGTTCAAGTCCAAAACAACTTGGATGTGCTTGTGCTCAGTTGCACAGTAGTTACATTCCTTATAATGCTCTGAAATCAATTACATATCCCATAACCAACTTGTAGACTTCTCTTGGGGCCATCCTTCTTGGAATCCAAAACCACATACTTTATTATTTCAATAAGTTTTGAACCAATCAATGAACTGTTGAACATTGGAATAAAATGTATGGTGGATTTGGATACTTTCATAGGTGGATATCTATCTTGCATGATTTGGATATAGAAAAATCTATATGTTAATTATGGATTTGAAGAGTTTTTGCTTTAAAAATTTATGTAAACTTCAATATTGAGAGATTTTTTTTGAAAAAACATACATTCATCATGGAATTTATTTTCTTATAAGGAAATATTTTTATTTTTAAGATAGCACTACAAAAAAAAATAGATGAAAATTCTTAACTTGTTGGTTTTAAATACTCTAGCCTTAGGTAGATGAACATGGATTCTATCTACAATGGAACAGTAGGACCCAGTTTTTTATCATAGCTAATATATAACTATCATTTATAAAGCATTTTTTATGTATTAGATCAGATATATAGTTTTTTAATTATAGAAAAAAAGTAGATTCTTCTTTGAATTAATTCTATCACACACTTTATGATGAAAAGAAATCTTTTTTTAGTTCATATAAAATCAAAATTTAAGTTTATTATTGATTAAAATTTATGTAAAATATAAAAAGTTTATTTTGGATTTGAACATGAAATACCTAGATTGTATCTAGCCTTAAAGACCAAAATTCAAAGAATTTATGCAAATTTTATATAGTTGTATAGAATTGATTTGATAAGTTATATCAAGTCAATTTTAAACTTTATGTAATTCTATTCAATTCTACACATTACAATGTTTGCAAGGTATTCAATGTAGTCATATATTGTCTAAATCTAATGAAATTATAATTATTTTAATTGATTTTAAAAAATATATTTGAAATAATATTGCTTTAAGATTTATACTTAAATTTTGTGAATAAATATAAAATATTTTTTCATTGTAGGCATCTCCAAGTGAAGATATTTCTAAAAAGTAATTATAATACATCACAATTTATAGTATTATTGTAATAACTATATAATAGCAAGTTATAAATTGCAAAGTGTAATGTGAATACTACTCTAATAATGAAAAAAAGAAGTGGAATTTTATATTGGTGTTGTTGATCATGGTTGACATTCATCTATCTATACAATGTTAGGTCATGGATTGAATTCTTTTAAAATTAGAAAAATATAGTTTTATTAGAAAAATATATTTGTAATAATAAAAAATATTTTTATATATTTTATTATAGTTGATATAAAATTTAGATTATTTAATTTTACATTTGATTTTGAATTCAAAGTTATTATTATTGAAGCGCTCTTCATTACAATAATTATGATGTATTATGATTGATAAGGCTTTTATGAATATTTTAGTTTATAAGAAAAGATGGTGTCTACCTCCTTCAAAATAGCAATAGTCTTATATTCTTAGACCACGTTAGATTAAACATTTATATAGGATATTAGAAAATCAAACATTTTATATATATAACTTTTTCTCATAAAAAGGACCATATTTCAAAATAAATCTATTTATTTCATTGTACCATATTTTTTAATAAAATTCATAATTGACATAATAGAAATTTTAATATTCAAACAAACAATAACTTTTTGTATTCAATAGTCATTATTTTATTTTAATTATATATTATAATATTGAATATAATACATGCCAAAATTTTTAAAAAAATATGTATAAATTTCAGCTTTATCAATATTAAAATTTATAGAAAATTTTATATAATCAACAAAATTGTCATTCTTCATTTTTTGTTGAGCTTTTTTAAGTTATCCTTTACAATTGACTTAGAATAACAATAGAAGCAATATTTTCCTTATTATAGAATGCAAAAAGAATCTGATGTATTCTAATAGAAATTGTAAATACTATGTATACATGAAATCAGAGTGTGTCTTTTCTTGAAGACAATTAAATTTTTGGTAAGTTGAAAGTTTGTTAATGTTTAATATACTAGTCTAATAACTAATGGCTATTCCATTGCACTGATCTACATATATATATACAATTCCATTGTTATATATCATGAATTCTTCCTTGAAAATATATTGGGCACTTGGTTGAGAATTCATGAAGTCTTGCTTGAGAATTTGCTGGGCACTTGGCTATCAAAGATAAAAGGGAAATAATAACAATAAGTCCTAACACCGCTAATAGAATCATATAAAATTTACAATTAAAGACTAACAAATATACCCAACCATTAAAAATTCAATTAGATTTTTAATTAATTATAAAAAAACATAAAAAATCCTAAAGAACTTTTAAAGAAGTCATAATAAAATAATAAAGAAGTCTTAAAGAAATATTAATATAAATCCACAGAAATATTAAAATATATATTTTTTAAAATATTAAAAATAGAAATTATAATAAAATCCTAATTAAATCTTAATCAAATCCTAATCAAATCTTAATCAAATTCTATTAAAATCCTATTTAAATCCTATTCAAATCCTAATCAAATTCTAATCAAATCCTAATCAAATTTAATCAAATTTTAATCTAATTTTAATCAAATCTTAATTAAATCCTAATCAAATCCTAGCAAATCCTAACAAATCATAATCCAAACCTAATAAATCCTAACTAAACCCTATATCAGATTGAAACCACAATGGCTAATGATCTAATCATTGATCTTAGCCTAAATTTTGTACACCTTTTGATAATTAAGTTGAAAACATATATAAAAAAAATTGAAAGAGATCCTAATTATCAAACAAAAGTTAAGCTTAAATTTCTACTTGGATGTAGGCAATCCTTCTTTTCCAACCTTGATGCCAAACTTTCAATGCAAATATCTTTCTTTTGCACCATTTAATTGCTCTTAAAATTCATACACTAATAAAAAAATCTACTCTACTATCTATAAAAATAAATTTCACTTCAATCCAATTAGTAGATTGCTAAATATCTAAGAAATCTTCATTGACCTTCAAATCCTAATTTTTGAGATCTTATCCTACTTAAACTTCAATAATTTTTAATTAAATTGCTTGATCAAGCTCATACTTATAATAAGTATTAATTACAACTACAATCATCAATCTTCAAAATTTCACTTATAGATTTATAATCAAACTCACAAAAAATTTAAATTTATAAATATTTTTTTACTTCACAAAATTTGGAATCATCCAATACAATCTTGACTTTGCAAAGCTCTTATAAAGCCAATTTCTCTCCAAATCACTCAAAATTAATACTAAAAAAAACTCTTTTAAGTTTGCTCTCTAATCTAATACTTTGATTTGCAAAAGAATCCTCAACCTGTAGTAGGCATGCGGTTTTGTATCTTAGGATCTGATTTTGACCTAGGTTCACAACCGGTCCTCTCCAAGTATCAACTTTGAATATTTTGAAGTAAGATTTATTGAAATCTATTGTTAATCCTCTCTTAAAGATATCTATATTTGTATTTTTCTAATATATTTTATTTTGCCTTATTTATGGTCATATAAAATAAATAAAAGCCTCTTCTATAAAAGGTAGCATTAGTACTTTTTAATTTTTGTTACTTTCTTGCCTATTATCTATAATTCTAAGATAATTTGCTAAAATATTTTCATTTGAGCTCCTATATATTATAATCATTTTTTTTTTCTCTCATCTAATGGCTATGTTACTACACGGCATCTACCTCCCTTCCCCCCTCCTCTCCTCCTCTCCTCTCTCCCCTCCTGCCCTAAATCTATGCATCCTCTAGCATGTGCCAAAATTTCTTCAATATACTAATATGTGACATTCTTCATCTTTGTTTAATTCTTGATCTTCAATTTTTTCTTCTTCTTCTATTTTAATACCCCTTAATAGATTTTGTTCTTCATCAAAAAATATATATACTCTTCTTTGTTTAAATAACTTGACTCATTTGCTTGCTATAAGTAACTTCAATTTTGTTCCATCAGATTCTTATAATATGTTCTATTGTTATAGACTTCTATCACAATGTATAGTCCAAACCAATGCTTAGAAATTTTTTGTAATGTATTATATTGATTATTTAAATTATTGTTATAGACAAACATCTAATTTTCTCCTTCTATTTTATTAGGCCGTAGTCAATGTATTTTATCAAATCTTTCTTTATTCTTTTATCTTGCTCCTTTCAATCTTCCAATTGCTACTTCAATATCCTCAAGTCTTTTTTCCAATTGTTGAATCCATAATGCTAAAAGCTCCTCTCTAATAAGATGATTCTTCTAAAGCAATGTTTTCCATATAGGCACTATTTCTTCTATTGGTATAACTGGCTTTTTTCCATATATTAATTCAGAAGGCATATAACCAATCTCTAAATTATAAGTTGTACGATCTGCCTATAATGCAAATGATTGTAGCCTTGATCATTGATGTACTTTGATATTGCATACGTTTACTAATGTCTTAACAATAGGTAAATGTCCACGCTCACTCTTTCCATTATCTTTTAGATTATATACTATTATCAAAGAAAGTTAAATTTCCATTCTATTAAAGAATTTTCTTGCTTCCTTTGCATCCAATTCACCTCTATCTCTAGTGATTTTTCTAATACAACTATAGCAATAAACAATGTCTTTTAAGACAAATCAACATACACTTTTAGTACTCTTTGTTTTTAATGCTCGTCCTTCAACCATATTTGATAAATCTTCATGTGCAAGTACCAAATACTTTATTTGTCCAAGTCCCAAATACATTGCCACTAAATTCACTATCCACTTATTATATAGCTTTATAGGATAAGTTGGATATAATTCATTTTGATGTTGAATGTTAGAATAAAGTTGACAAGTCTCACATGATCCTATAAAATCAGCCACATCTTTGTACATGCTTTTCCACTAATATATATATATATATATATATATATATATATTTTATAAAAGTTGTCCAAATTTCCCTATGTTCTATCCACAAACTTTCATGGAACTCTTTAATAATCTTTTCTAGAGCTTTTAAATTATATATCACCCATTGTGATATTTCTTTTCTTCTCTTTGGATGCTTCCATAAATATCTATTATGTAAAAGATATCTATAGGTCTTTTTACGGATTTTTTAAATTTTTTTATTTGTCCAACCTTCTTGTCACTTTAATGTACTTGAATACTTTCCAACATCTTTCCATTCACCTTCATATAAATCTCTTAAAAAAATTCCAATGGTATATTCAAACATACACCTTTTTTTTTTAATAATGTATTAATATAAAACTTTGTGTCTACATTATCTTCCAAATCAATCATATCTTTTTCATCATAATACCTTGCCCTTGATAACATATCTGCAGCTGAAGTATCTTTCTCTAAAATACGTTTAAACTCTGGATTCATAGATTTGATATATGCTATCTATTATAGCATAATAATATGAAGAGTTAAACAACTTATAATCATGCCCAATAAAAGTAGATAATTTATTTTTATAACTATTGAAGCTCCAATTAAATATTTATTTTTTATTTTTTATAGCTATTACTACACCCTATAATTTTTTTTTAATTTGTTCATATGTCTTTTGTTTAATATTCAAAATCTTTGCTCCAAATCTTACTACATATCTATTCCCTTGTTCGTCATCTTGTCCAACTGTCTAATCTATTGTAATTGGACTTGCATCAACTGTTAATATCATTGGCCTTCCACATTCATAATTCACTTTCTTCAAAGTTGGAGGTGAAAGAAGAAGTTCCTTTAATTTTTCCATAGCTCTTCTTTGTTCTTTTTTCTATTAAAATTTTTGATTCTTTCTTAGTAACTCATATAATGGATCTACTATATGAAAAATGAGGTATCTATATATGATAGAAAATACATGCTCCTAAAAATCTTCTGACTTCTGTTGTATTTGCATATTCTTTCATCTTTTTAATAATATCAATTTTTTCAATACTTAGCTTACATTGTTGTATGTTGTAAAGTCTTGCTTGAGAATACATTAGGCACCTGACTATAGAAGATAAAAAAGAAATAATAATAACAGGTCCTAACACCTCTAATAGAAATTCATAAACTTACAATTAAGACTTAACAAGTATGCTTCAATCATTAAAAATTTAATTAAATTTTTTAATTAATTATAAAAGAATATACCAAAAATCCTAAAGAATTCTAGTCAAAACTTGGTCAAATCCTAAACAAATTCTAAACAAACTTTGGTTAAATCTTAAATAAATCTTAGTCAAACCTAGACAAATCTTAGTCAAACCTTAGTCAAATCCTAACAATTCTAGTCAAATTCTAAATAAATCAATTCTAGTCAAATCCTAAAAAATTCCTAGTCAAATCCTAACAACTCTAATCAAATCCTAAATAAATTCTAATCAAATTCTACTCAAATACTGGTCAAATCCTAAACAAATCTTAAATATCTTGATAAAATTCTAAATAAATCTTAGTCAAATTTTAGTCAAATCTTAGTCAAATCTTGATTAAATCCTAAATAAATCCTAATCAAATCTTAAATAATATTAATCAAATCTTAAGTAAATCTTAAACACCTTGATTAAATTTTAAACAAATCATAGCCAAATCTTGATCAAATCCTAAACACCTTGGTCAAACCTTAATAAAATCCTAGCCAAATCCTAAATACCTTGGTCAAACCTTAAACAAATCTTAGCCAAATCTTAGCCAAATCTTAGTTAAATCCTAAATATCCTAATCAAATCTTAATTAAATCCTAGCCAAATAGTATATATTTTAGTTAAATCCTAAACAAATTCTAATCAAATTTTAATCAAATCTTGATCAAATCTTAAATAAATTTTAATTAAATTCTAGACAATTTTAATCAAATCCTAAACAAATTCTAAACAAACCTTAGCCAAATCCTGGTCAAATCCTAAACAATCCTAATTAAATCTTAAATACCTTGGTCAAATTCTAATCAAATTTTAAATAAATCTTGGTTAAATCCTAACAATCCTAGTCAAATCTTAATCAAATCTTAACTAATTCTTAACTAAACCTTGATCAAATCCTAATCAAACCTTGATCAAATCTTAACTAAATCCTAATTAAATTCTAACCAAATCTTAACTAAATCCTAACAAAATCCTAATCAAACTCTAACCAAATTTTAGTCAAATCTTGATCAAATTCTAACCAAATTCTAAATAAATCCTAATCAAATCTTAATAACCCTAATCAAATCTTAATAACCCTAATCAAATCCTAAATAAATTTTAATCAAATTCTAGTCAAATCTTGATTAAATTCTAAACATCCTAATCAAATCATAATCAAATTTTAATCAAATCCTAACCAAATCTTGGTCAAATCCTAATCAAATCTTGGTCAAATCCTAGTCAAATTCTAGTCAAATCTTAAACATTCTAGTCAAATCCTAACCAAATCCTAGTCAAATCTTAAATAAATTCTAATAAAATCTTGATCAAATTCTAACCAAATTCTAAATAAATCCTAACTAAATCCTAACAAATCTCAATTAAATCCTAACAAATCCTACTCAAATCCTAACAAACACCAACCAAATCCTATAGCAGATTTAAATTACAATGGCTAATAATCTAATCATCGATGTTAGTCCAAATTTTGTTTATTTTTTAAAAACCAAGTTAACAACACATATAAAAAATTTGAAAAAGATCCAAGTTATTTAATAAAAGTTATAATCAAATCTCTACTTAGGTGTCTGTTGCCCTCTTTCTCCAATCCTAATATTAAATTTCTAGCATATATAACTTCTTTTTGTACCATTCAATCACTTTTAAAGCTCATATATAAATAAAAAATCCTATCAATTATCCATAAAAAAAACTCTCACCTTAATCCAATTGACAAATTGCTAAATATCTAAGAAGCCCTCATTGACCCTCAAACCTTAACTTCCGAGACCTTAGCGTACTTGAACTCTATAACTTCCAATTGAACCGTTAGATCTAGCTCAAACTTACAGGATACTTTAATCACAATTCTAATTACAAATATTCAAAATTTCACTTGTAGATCTAAAATCAAACTACTAGAAACCTCAAAGTTGTAAATCCCTCTTTACTTTACAAGATCCAAAGTCACTCGGTACAACCTTGACTTTGCAAAGCTCTTACAAAGCCAATTCTTCTTTAAATCACCCAAAATTAACACTAAAATACACCTTTTTAAGTCTAGTCTCTAATCCCTACTCTTTGATTTGCAAAAAAAGACTCAATCCCTTGTAGGCATGCAGATTTGTACTTTAATGTCTAATTCCGACCTAGGCTCATAATCGGTCCTCTTCGGGTATCAATTTTGAGATTTTTGAGGTAGAATTTTCTAAAATCTATTCTAAATTTTTCCTTGATGATTCCTATATTATTTATTTTTCTAATATACTTTGTTTTGCCTTATTAATGGCCATACAAATTAAATAGAAGCTTCTTTTATAAAAAGGCAGCATTAGCCTTTTAACCTTTTTCTACTTTCTTCTCTATTATCTATAATTCTTAGATAATTTGCTCAAATACTTTTATTTGAGCTCCTATATATTATAATCATTCCTTCTTTCTTTCACCTAATGGTCGTATCACTATACAACAACATCCATAAGAGCCATACATGTGTCCAACAACAAGTATCTCATTTATTCCAAACATAGATTTAGTACCTGATAAGGTCAAATATACCTCTTCCAACCATGATAAAATCTTTTTATAATCTATAATATGATTTGCAACAAATCTTCTACAATCTCTTTGATCCAATGTTTCATTTTTATTTTATTTTTTTCTTATACATCCTTTAATTAAAACATCATCTAAGAATGGAATAATCTTTTCTGGTATAAATTTCCTAAATACTTTGTTGATTGTATTTATCATATGAGCTACTGAATTAATAGCCCCTTGAAGCAGTATACACATTCTTACTAAATCCAATAGAGTCTTCATAGTAGTTAAATCTCTACTTTGTAATGTCAATTGAAATTGATCATATTTTGAATAAAGATCATCCATTGAATAGATTGCTCTTCTAGCAAATGCTTTTGCAAATTCATCCACAATTGAACTTGAATCCATATTTCTAATAGTCACTTTATTTACAAGTTGCATGTCTTATATAAACCTCATTGTTTCATTTTTATTTGATATTGTAAACCATCTATTAAAACAAGGTGCCATAGGCGGTTTTGAAATCCTTACTTTGATCTTTTTATTGAGTAAATTTATTAACTTGGATAAATGTGCTTTTAATATTGGAATTGGTCGTAAATTCCATGGTTCACAAGGAATAGTAAAAATAACCATAGGTGCTATAATACTTGGATCAACACATCCAATTTCATACGCTTGAAATACAAAAGCCTTTCCATATTGTGAAAGCATCTCTTTAAAATATTCTTTTTTATATTTTGTCAAAAATCCATCACATCCAACCTTCAATCCATCTAATGTAGCATCTGTAAATTCATTCTCTATCTTCCTAGGATCCTTAAATTTGATTGTGTAGATGCTCTCTTTATCTTTTTTTTACAATTTGATAATAATGGCAAAGCTATTGGTTTAACCTTTTTTTCCATTGATTTATATTTAGTTTTAACATGTACTTCTTGATAACTTAAATTTTCTATAAATCTTTGAATTTTATCATAATATTTTTTTGAATATATATTAATAATTCTATTCTCTCTTTGTAATCTATATTACAACAAATAATTTAATTCTCTTATAATATTTGTAAATCCAACTTCTTCAAATGATCATGAAATAAATTAATCTTCAATCAATTCTCTATTTTTTTTCAAGATTTATTCCATATTTTTAATATAATATTTATCTATTTTTTTTATCTTATCTATAGTCTTAAAATAGAATATATAATATGGTCTCAATCTAGTAAGTCTAATAGATAATATCTTCTCTTTTAAACTAAGTAGGAGCATTTCTTTTTCTAACCTATTGCAATCCCGCTTTATAATGGTGTGTGGTAAAAATCCTCAAGGTCTTCAAATTTTTCATTCAATAAAAGATTCTTTTTCAACTTATTATAATTTCTTTCATGATTGATACAAATAGTTAAAAATTGAATTGCTTTCATTCTATCTTGGCTTCTTATCCTTGCATAGGCTGAACCATCATCCATTATCTTTGTTTCCATTTGTGTGGTAATAATATATGATTGTTCTAATATAATACAATATATTAACATATCTTGTATAATAAAATATTGTTCATGAATAACATCTTCTATTATAACCTTGATATTTAGACAAGCTCCATATAAATCTTCCTTTGAATTGATTATTGATCTTATCATCTAACTATATTCAATATCAATAGGCCATTTTTCTTTTTTATATAGCTCTTTTGATATTAAATTGATATAAGAACCATGATCAATTAATGCCATAATTGTTTCTTCCAAATCTCCTAATTTTATTAAAATTTTTATAATAGCTTTTGTCCAATGATTTTAAAAATAATGAATAGATGGTTGAATCCCATTTCTCTCCTTTGTAAATCCAACTTGTGAAACATCTCCTAAAACTTGCATTTCATCCTCTTCATCTATATTATTTTTCATTGCCTTTGTTCCTTATGTATTTGATATCATAATATCTTCTATAGATTGCTATTTTTTCTTTATTGTATCAATAATAATTTCATGAAATTTATGCTTTGTAATTTCTAAAATTTTACCAATTGTAAATTCGACCTTTCTTCCTAAAATCCATTCTTCTAATATCTTCTTCAAATTTGTAGCAACGTCAATATCTCATTGTAATTTATAAGCAAGAGTCTTTTTTTTTTTTTTTTTTTAGAATTTCCTTCTCCTTTGTAGAAACATTCTCTACTTCCTCCTCTTGCATAGGATTTTTTTTTGTTGTTTTGCTTTATCTCCTCTTATAGTCTTTTTTAATGGCTCTTCATTATTTTTATTTTTATTTTGTTTTTTTTCTATTAATACTTTATATTGACTCCTTACAATATGAGCATGCATTAATAATCCACCTACTAAATCATTCCATCTAGTAATTGCTAAATATTATTATCAACATATTTTAAATCATTTACATTAAATTTTTTCTTTTTAGTATATTTCATTACACTTGTCCACAAAAAATAAGATTCTTCTAGAAATTCATGATTTATACTTAAATATTTGCTTTGATTTGCTTCTACCCAATATATTGATGCTTCCTTACTTGAGATTGTATGCACTTTAAAAGTATCTTTCATAAATACCTTCATTCCTTCTTTATCAAAATTTTTCTCTAATTATTTTCCACTTTCTTTCAAGTGTATCATACCATCTTTAAATAAACAACTCCTTTGCATAGTGCCTTTGTAAAATCTTCATACTCCCTTCTTGAATATTCCATGCTATCACATCACATGCACCTATATACTATACCTTCCATTGGTCTTGATTTTTGTTTTATTGATATCCTTGATGATTGACCCTTTTTTTCAAGTTTTGCAAATTTTATTTGTAAATCTCTCATCCCACATATGAATTCATCCATATTCATTTCATTTTTTTTTTTGATATAGACATTGAAGGTTGAACCATAGATGTAGAATAGTTGGTAGGTAATTTTATCTTAGATGCTTACAATGGTCTTTGAATACCTATTCTATCTTTTTTCTTTTTACTTTTTGCAAGTAATCCTATTACTTCTTTCACTTCTTTCCAATTTGATGTCAATCTTTCTTTTTCTTTTTTATCTTCAAGCAATATTTCCAATTTTTCTTGCAACTCTCTATTAGCCACTTGAAGAAATAGTTTTACTTTATTTGGATTCAACATTATTTCTCCTTCTTTGATAAATGAGAATATTATCTTTTAAATTTTTTTAATAATTCTATTGCTTGAAGATCCTTTTTAGGACTTTTAATCCATTCAAAAAATGACTTCTTTGTAATTTGATCATTGTCTTCTAAAAAATATTCATCCTTCAAGGTTTGAAAAAATTTCTCCCTTGAATCTCCAGAATGTCCTATAATAGACTTTACATGATTTCTTATCTCTGGTGCAATAACCAATTCAAATAATTGAACCATCTTCTTCTCGGAAACATGCTTCAATTCCATTTCTCTCATATAACATCTTAAATATTTTGTAATATCCTTCCCTTCAACTTGATCGAATTTGTCCACAATTGCATGTAATGCTTTGTTTGCCATACCTTCTTTGCGATCTTTATTTTGTTGTTGTTGCATGATTAAAGCAAATGCTTCAAATATACTTGCAGAGTTAGGATCGGATTACATATCTTGTCTTCTACTAATACTTTTTCTTGTAGCTCTACTTAAAATACCACCTATAGCTCCTTCTTCCATTCTCTTGCCTTCCTTTTTTATAATTCAAATAGATCAAAAAAATCCAATTACCTTCCAGCTCAAGCTTTTTATATTAAATTTATCAAATATGTCATATGTCATAAAGTCTTGCTTGAGAATTTGCTGGGCACTTGGTTGTGGAAGATAAAAGAAAAATAACAACAATAAGTCCTAACATCTTTAATAGAATCATATAAAATTTATAATTAAAGACTAATAAGTATGCCCAACCATTAAAAATTTAATTAGATTTTTAATTAATTATAGAAGAACACAAAAAATCCTAAGAAACTTCTAAAGAAGTCATAATAAAATAATAAAGAAGTCTTAAAGAAATATTAATATAAATCCAAAGAAATATTAAAATAATTATTTTTTAAAGTATTAAAAATAGAAATTATAATCAAATTCTAATCAAATTCTAATCAAATCTTAATCAATCCTAATCAAATCCTAACCAAATCTTAGTCAAATTCTAATCAAATTCTATTTAAATCTTATTGAAATCTTAATCAAATTTTAATCAATTTTAGTCAAATTTTAATCAAATTTTAATCAAATCTTAATTAAATCCTAATAAAATCTTAACAAATCCTAACAAATCATAACCGAATCCTAATAAATCTTTCTTAAGAATATACACTTTGGAGATTCACAAAATCTTCTAGAACATTCTAAAAACTTTTCGAGTTAGTAAAAGTTGATTGAGAAGCTTCTTAGTTGGTGAAGGTTAATTGAGAAGTTTCCTATTTAGTGGAAGGAGCTCAAGAGGCTTCTCAATTAGTGGAAGGAGCTGAAGAAGCTTCCTAGTTGGTAGAAGCTGCTTGAGAGGCTTCTTAGTTTGATGGTAGCCACTCAAGAAGCATCCTAGATAAGAGTATATATAGGAGTCAAGGCTGAAGAGTTCTTCAATCTCGACAATGCATTTCTTGGAGTTTTAACTCATCTTTATTAGTATTGTTTATATACTCATCTATTAATTCAAAGTCTTATTGGTTTTGTTTTGGAAACCTTGTCTTAATTCAAGATTCTTATTCTGTATTCTTATGTCCCTAACAATTTGTTGAGACTAACCTCATTTTTAATATTAGAATTGGATTCTTTTTGTTAGAGAGTAGATTATCCTTCTCTTCAAAGGTATATCAGTATTTTAGAGATTGCAAATTATCCTCTTCTAAATTGATATTTTTTTCATCAATATTAGAGCTTTGTCTTTCTTGTGAAAGAGTGGATCATCCCTCTTCTTGAAGGTTTTAAAGTGTTTTAGAGGTTGCGGATTATCCTCCTTTAAATTGATATTATTTTTTTTTATAGATTCTTTTCTTCTTTCTCTTAAAATGGCTGGAAGTTAAGATATTAGTATAACCAAATCTTTCGAGTCCAAGTTAAACACTATTATAAGTGCTCTTACTACTTTGTTTGTTAGGACTACGGAGATTGAAGGGATTGTTACAAAACTTTGTAATGATGCAATATTTGGAGTACCATAATTTAGATTATATCCACCTCCAACTTTTACACTTGAGGATTACTACCTACACTACGCCAAGAAAATCTACTTATTCAACAACATAAGAAGCCTCGAGTTAGTCTTCTAAAGAAATATGATGGTACGAATTCAAAGTTCCAAGGATTTATCAATCAAATTTGATTAATAACAGTTCTACAACAAAATACTTATCCAACAGAAGAATCACAAGTTGGATTGATTGGCACCTTGTTTATGAGGCAAGCACTATCATGGTTTGTTCCCTTGTTTAAAAAAGATTGCTAAATTTGAACAACTTTAAAATTTTCATGGAAGCATTTGTGGAAGTATTTGGAGAACATGACAAGACTCGTTGGGCAATAGCTAAGATTTGAGCATTACGCCAAAGGGCATGCTCTATATCAATCTATGCATTTGATTTTAGGCAATTAGTATGCGACATCAATTGGGATGAAGAAGCTCTAATGAGCCAATTTTATTGGAGATTAAGAGATGATATGAAGGATTTATTATTGTCACTCCCGGATCCATAATCGCTTAATGAAGCCATTAGTTAAGCCATAAAATATAATAATCGATTATTTCAATGTCAAGAAGATCAACATTCATGGACTTCAACAAGACAATATGCAATCTGACATTCTCGTACTACATCAATAAGCATTTTGAATTCATACTTAGAAGCAGAAGATATGTAATTTGATGCAATATGATTTAAACGTCTTAGTCTGCAAGAAAAGAAGCGTTGGATGGAAGAAGGTCTATGCTTATATTGTGGCGAGGAAGGCCACAAGGTTGATAATTGCCTGAAGAAATAAAATCAACATATTATCAAAATTAGGAGTGCAATTGTTCAGAAAAACAACAACGTTTAGCCATAATAGGGACTGTGCGGTTGGACAATCCAACATTACAAAACTATTTAAGTTCCTCTCTTTCTGCTCAACCTGTTTGTTGTTTTACAATCCTTTTGTATTTTGGCCCTCAAAAGCTTCACACGACTATTTTATTAGATTCGAGAATGTCCACTTGTTTTATAGATGAGGCATTCACTAAGCTTCATAAAATTCCTCTAATACAAAAATCTAAACCTATTCATGTAGAGGTAATAGATGGATGACCTTTATCCTATGGTAATGCCATCCATGAAACCACACCTATAGAAGTGTCATTCAAAGATCATAGAAGCTAGATTGTGTTTAATGTTGTCATGTTGTAACACATTTATGTAGTGAAAAATATGAAAAATAGTAGTTTTTATTTAATATTCAAATATCTTACTTCAATAGGAATTTAAGATACTTAAGAAAGATTTTATAAAAGCTTTTTAGATTATTTTCTTATTTTAATAGCTAATAGATAAAAATTAGTTATTAAATTTTTCTTCTAGGTTGTACTAATTCTATTATTGCTTTTAAAAAGCCATAAGTTAATAAAAATAGGATAGGAGAGGTAAAAAAATAATATGGTTTATATTAGGATTAAGTTGAGGATAGGATTAAGCTTAAAAATCCTTAAAATAAGTAACATTCATATCCGAAGATTGACTGTGTATAGAACAGGGTTGAAATCAGATCTCTAGCCACAAAAATAGCCACAAAGGGCAAGGAGTTGGATCATTTAGAAATCGGCAATTAGGATTAGATAGCTAGCTCTAAGTTTGTTTTAAGGATATTAAGTTTGTTTCTATAGGATTTGATAGGACTTAGCAATCAATATCTAAAGTTAGGATTTGTACTAGAGGTTAAGTTTTATGCAATAAAATTAAAGCTAGCACTTTTAGCTATTTTGTGCAATTGATGTTATATCCATAGTTAAAATTTTGACAATATGTGGCTGATTGAGTGTATTAAGATTAAATAAAAATTTGTGATAATTTAATTGTGTATTCGGGATTTATTCAATCTTTAGAACAAAGAGGTATTGGAAGTTGGCAGTTTAGGGTTGGTTGAAATTTTTGCAATAAGTAAAGATCTATTAATTAAATCAATTTGAAATTTAACACAATATAAGAAAAATTTAACAATAAGCTACATACCAATTTTTAGCTAAAATTAATGGTTGGAAAAGGAGAAACTACTACTAGGATATCTATATCAACCCTTAAGTCGGCGGCCAAGTGACATTGGTGTGGATTTTGGTTGATTTTTTCCAATTTTTAAGTTAGGTTGAATTGAAACTTTTTGAACTTATATAAGACTTATATTCATACTTGTATACAAAGTTTCACACCAAGTTGACAATTGGATTAAAAATTATAGCTTATTGAAGTTTATTGAATAGGATTAGGATTTGTAAGGAAAAATCTAGTTGCTTAATTGTGACAAGTAATAAGGCAATTGGCATTTATATGTAAAAGAAGTTATCAAGAAGAGTGTTTTTAAGCACTTTGTATTGACTTAAGCACTCTTATATTGGTATTCAATAATATTCTTCTTATATGAATAAAACCTGTCAAGAATTATTGGATATTTGTGAGTCGCATCTTCACCCTCCATAGCTAGATGCCCAACGCTGTCGTACTGTAATTGCTTATATTATGTAAAATCCAATAAAAATATATAATATGTTCATAGGTTCTAATATGTGTTAGAATGGTTAGAAAAATAAATTAAAAGGAGTTGGTGTAAGAAACTTTATTTTAGACTTTTATTTAATTTGATTATGGGATTTAAATTATATAGAATCTAAATATTTAGTATGAAGCCTTGAGAGAAGGTTGGGGCCTAAAGATGAACAATTAAATTACTAAGAGGCTATTTGGAAGGATGAAGACAAAGTGAAGATGAATGAAGACAAAGGGTGAAGTTCTTCATTCCTATTGGTCAATGGTCATGCCCAATAGGCTTTGAGGAGACTGCCTATAACAAGAATAAGGATTTTGGCAACTTCAAGGAAGCCGTTTGAAAATTAGAAACTAGGATTAAAGAGCTTATTTTTTATACTATAATTTTGGTATAAAAATTGAAGTATTTGGAGTTTTTATAAGGGAGGAGTAGGCGCTTGAAATTAAGGTATACAAATTGTACCTGCTGTCACTCATTTGAGGATTTGAGGAGTTATTTAAAAGCTTTTGGAAATTAAGAGATGCGACTAAAGAGGCGATTTTAAGTTCTACACCTGATATAGAAGAATTACTACATTTGGAGTTCTAAAGAAGGAGATATTGGAAGTCAAAGATAGTAGATCATTTTCCAAGGTAGTAAGTAGGCCGTTTTGTTGATAGTGATGGAATTTGCCATATCTTGAGTTTTTGGACGAAATTTTATTTCAAACTTTACAAGAAGGTGTATTATTATGCTAAAAAGCTTTTTATGAAAGTTTCATAGTATTTTAACTTTTAGATTATAAGATATAAAGAATTTAGTACAGAAGTATTTGTAAACAAGGATTTGAAGCTGTTACTAGAGTTTTGGCAATATCTAAAGATTGGTGAAGAATAGTTGGTTGTAAAATATGGTGTTAGTTGTAAAGACTACATCTGTATTTCATGTAAATTTTAAGTGAATTTGAATAATTAGATTAAAAGTTATAAATTAATGAAGTTCAAAAAAATTCCTTCTATACGAAAGAATGAGGGTTTTAGAGCATTTGTTATGTTTTGAATGGTTTGATGAAATAAGACTTCTGTATTGGGTGTAATAGCCCTATAAGGGAGAACTTATATAAATTTGGGGGTTTTTATTATACTTGGATCTTGGTTGAATAATTAGTGGCAACTAGAAGTCCAACGCTTTCTTGAGGCAAATTCTTGATTAAAACAACACGTTGTTGTAGTAGAGAGAATTTGCCTCAAGAAAGCATTGGGCTTCTGGCTGCCACTAATTACTCAATCAAGATCCAAGTATAGTAAAAGTTTCCAAGTTTATATAAAGTCTCCTTCATAGGGCTATTGCACCCAATACACAAGTCTTATTTCATCAAACCACTCAAAACATAACAAAATATTCTAAACCCTCATTCCCCCGTAGAGAGGGAATTTTTTTCAAACTTCAATAATCCATAACTTTTAATCCAACCGTCTAAATCTACTCCAAATTTACATGAAATACTGATGTATTTTTCAAAACTACCACTACAAATTTCAACCATTAATTCGTTACCAATCTTTAGATATTGCCAAAACTCTAGCAGTAGCTTCAAACCCTTGTTTACAAACACTTGTATACTAAATTCTTTATATCTCACAATCTAAAAGTCCAAATGCTATGAAACTTTAATATATAGCTTCTTAGCATAATAATACACCTTCTAAAAAATTTTGAGATAAAAATTTATCAAGAAACTCAAGATATGATAAACCCCCTCACTATCAACAAAACAGTCTATTTACTGCCTTGGAATTCAATCTGCTGTCTTTGACTCCCAAAATCTTCTTCTTTAGAACTTCAATCGTAGTAATTCTTCCATATCAAGAGTAGACCTTGAAATCACCTCTCTAGCCGCACCTCTCAATCTCCAAAAGCTCTTATAAAACTCCTCTAACCTTCAAAAGAGTGACAATAGGTACAATTTGTATACCTTAACTTTAAGCATCTACTCCTCCCTCATTAAAACTCCAAATTCCTCGATTTTTACACCAAAATTGTAGTCCAAAAAACAAGCTTTCTAATCCTAGTCTCTGATTTTCTAATGGCCTCCTTTAAGTGGCCAAAACCCTTATTCTTGTTGCGGGCAGCCTCCTCAAAGCCTATTGGGCATGACCATTGACCAATAGGAATGAAGAACTTCACCCCTTGTCTTCATTCATCCTCACTTTGTCTTCATCCTTCCAAATAGGCCTCTTAGTAGTTTAATTCTTCTTTTTTGGACCCCAATTGCCTCTCAAGGCTTTATATTAAATATTTAGGCTCTATATAATTTAAAAGCCATAATCAAACTAAGTAAAAATCTAAAATAAATTTTCTTATACCAATCCCCTTTAATTTATTTTACTAATCATTCTAATACATATTTAAACCTATAAACATATTATATATTTTGAGTGGATTTTACATATTGTAAGCAATTATAGTACGACAATGTAAGACAATAATATTATCAAGACTCCTTAAAATCCTATTATTCTCAGGTTATCTTGGTTGGAAAAGCATAATCCGTCTATAGATTGGAAGTTATGAAGAATAACATTTTTAATGGAGATTCGTACAAAAAAAAATCCATAAAAGGCCCCAAAATAATAACCCTTTATTTATTAGAGGAAGGACTTTCATAAAATCGGCCAAAGAAGATACATCATTTATTATTTATGCGACTCCAATTAAAGAAGATATGACTTCATCGATAAGTATTCAAAAGCAATATAATAAATTTTAAGATATTTTTCAGTAAAAAAATGCTAATATATTACTAAAGCATAGACCATATGATTGTGCTATAGATCTTCAAGAAGGAATACAACTAACTTTTGGCCCAATCTATAATCTTTTCAAAATGAGTTTTTAATATTAAAAGATTATATTAATAAAAATCTTGCAAAGAACTTCATTAGGCATTCAAAGTCTCTAATAGGTGCACCTATATTTTTTGTGAAAAAGAAAGATGGTTCTTTGCGTATGTATATTGATTATCAGAGATTAAATAAGATAACGGTAAAAAATTGTTATCCACTATCGTTAATCTCAAGACTTTTAGAACAACTCAGCTAAGCTAAGATCTATACTAAGATAGATCTTTGTAGAGTATACAACCTAATACAAATCAACGAGAGAGATGAATGAAAGACTGCATTTTAGATAAGGTATGGATATTTTGAATATAATGTCTTACCTTTTAGATTAATAAATACATCCGCTATCTTTTAACATTTAATAAATGACATATTTTCAAAATATTTAGACAAGTTTGTAGTAATCTATCTTGATGATATCTTGATCTATTCAAAAAACCTAAAAGAATATGAGCATATTAAGTTGGTATTACAAAAGCTGCGAGATACAAGTTTGTATGCTAAACCAAAGAAATATGTATTTCATCAATTTCAGATGAAATTTTTAGGATACATTGTATCTATTGAAGGTTCGCTAATAGATCCCAAGAAGACAAAGGCAGTTATGCAATGGGCCATTCCAAAGATTGTGAAAGATGTACAATATTTTCTTGGATTTGCTAACTTCTATCAAATCTTCATAAAAAACTACTCTCAAGTTTATCCTCTTACGTGATTGACATGTAAGGACAAGTTAGAATGGGGGCCTCTAGCACAGAAGGCATTCTAAGATCTCAAGACAACGTTTATTATAGCCTCAATATTAGTGCATCTACACTTTTTAAAGGCGTTCTATGTAGAGATTGATGCTTCAGATTTTGCACTAGGAATTGTACTTTAATAAATGGGTATAGATAACAAATTCCATCCTATTGCATTCTATTTTCAAAAGTTTTTTTACTACCAAAATCAATTATAAAATCTACAATAAGGAGCTTCTTGCTATTGTGGATTCTTTTAAAGAATGGCATCATTTTCTTGAAGGCGCAATGCACCCTGTGATTGTATATACAGATCATAAGAACTTAGATTATTTTATGTCAGCTTGGATTCTTAACCGCCGCCAAGTTCAATGGAACATGTCACTATCTCAATTTAACTTTGTTATCACCTATCACTCGGGGAAGCAACAAGGATTATCTGATATTCTGTCAAAGAGACTATATCTTGCACCAAGAATAGAGAAGGCAGCATTTGATCAACAACATACAACCTTATTGAAATAGGAGTAATTTTGCCTTTGTGCCACCATTACATTAATATTTATTGATCCTAGTTTCCTCAATGAGGTGCATGTTGCAACCACTTATGATGCTTTGGCCCTTGATGTCAAGCTGTCACGGACATAAGATTTACTCCAGTAGATTATCTAAGTAATATAGACCAATAGAAGTAGATAAAATAAGTTGATTTGATAATATTTGATAGAAGAGCTTTTTAGGAGCTTCATAGATGTGGAATCACCTTTATACATGTCTATAGATGATTGGTAGGTTAGAAACTTAGTCAACAAGCTAGTCACATGGCGCACATATTGGTAGCTTGTGGAACAAGCTAGCCATGTGTCACACATGTTGGTAGCTTGCGAAACAAGACAAATACATGGTGTACATGTGGAAAACTCATCGTACAAGTTTGACACGTGTCTAATTTGCAAGACACGTGTATGAGATTCTATAGAATATCACCATATAGCTCTTAATTAGATAGTATTTATAGAGGCTAGAGTGAAGCCCTCTTCACTCTTGTCAACTCCTTTCTTGATCCTAGTCTAGTTTCAAGAGTCTTCATGTTTTCAGTCTTTGGCAATAGCCATTCCAGTTTTCTTTTAAATATACATACTTTCTTATTCTTATTTTGTGATTTTATTTTGATATAGTTTTCATTAGATTATACATCTTTTTCTTATCATGTCTTTGACACAAGGATTGGATGAAAGAAAATGCTGATAAATTCAAATTAGAGGAAGATCTTCTATACTTTGAAGAACGTTTGTATATTCTAGAAGTACCAACATAATTGCGCTTTCTTCAATCTCACTATGATTTTCCAACTACGGGTCACTTTGAATTTAACAAGACCTTTGAACTTATTTCTTGAGATTTTTGGTGGCCTCAAATGTGGAAGGCAATAAAGGACTTTGTGCTCTCTTGCAATATTTGTTTAAGGTCTGAAAATCCTTGACATTCCCTTTATAGATTTATGTAACCCTTGCCTAATCCAAGATGGATATGATCTTCTATCTTGATGGATTTCATCACGGATCTACCGCCATCTAATTCATTGGACACCATCTTTGTAGTAGTTGATCGACTTACAAAAATGGCTCATTTCATTCCTTGTAAAAAAACTACATCTAGTGAAGAAATAACAAGGTTTTTTTTTGAAAATATATAACAATATCATAGCCTACCAAATGATATTATATCCGATCAAGGATCCAAGTTCATATCTAAGTTTTGGAAATTATCTTTTTGAAGTATTTAAGGTGGATATTAAATTTTTTTCAACTTTCCATCCTCAAATTGATAGCCAAATAGAACAAGTTAACCAAGTTTAGAAGTAATATTTACGATGTATCATTAACTATCAACAAGATGATTAGATCTTGTATTTATCATTAGCGGAGTTTGCATATAATAATACTATTTATTTTATATAATAAGTTGGACTATCAAAGGGTGGGACCATTTTCTATCTAGAAGCAAATCAATTTAGTGGCATATTGCTTGCAATTACCATCTAGTATAAAGGTACATCAAATTTTTTATGTTTCTCTTTTAGAACCTTGTAAAGAGTCGCATATTCTAAGAAGAATACAAAAATTTCTACCTAATATTGAAATTAAAGACCATAAAGAATACAAGGTTGAAAATGTACTTGATTCACGGTGAAGGTGGAGCAAATTGGAATATCTTATTCACTAACAAGGCTATGATATTAATGAGCGCTCATGAGAATCGGTTGCAAATCTTGCCAATGCACCTCAAAAAATACATAAATTTCATCGACTCTATTTCCACAAATCCAAATATATTTGATGATAACTTCTTAGTGAAGATTGGATTCAAGGAATATTCATAAAGAAAGAAAGAGTTAAATTAAAGCCTTCATCAATATATAGTCTTCTATTCCAAGATAGAATAGAGTGGTCACAACAAATTAGTCACCATGTCAAACCTTCAAGCATCGAGAGAAGAAGCCTCAGGAGATTTGTTTGCCACGCAAGCTTTGAATAAACCAGTGTAATTTTGACAGCCTTCAATTGAGCAAAGTGAGGACAACACATTTCAATGCCAAGTATGACCTTGGTTGGAGCTATTAGGAGTAAGATTCAACCATGCAAGTCTTGATTCCAATGCTTGAGCTTTAGTAATATTGCTTGAACTTGAAAAGGTGAATCCTTTTAGTCTTGAGATCTTGTTTGGAGGATGTTTTGAAGGCCGTAATGAAGATCAGATCCTTAGATGAGATATTTCAACAATAGAGGTACTAGCTCAAGGTCATAGGTAATTTCTTCAAGGACTAATAGAACCTATTGTCCAAGAACAAAGAACAAAATACATAGCTTCAATAATATAGCATATTCTTAATTTCTTATATACGTAGTAAAATTGAGCTCTTCTTGAAACTTGTCGCTAGAGAAGGGAGTGATGTTAGGGACATACACTTTAGAAGTTCACAGAATCTTCTAGAACATACTAGAAGCTTCTTGAATTAGTGAAAGTCGATTGAAAAACTTTCTAAATGATGAAAGTCAATTAAGAAGCTTTTTAATTAGTGGAAGGAATTCAAGAGGCTTCCCAATTAGTGGAAGGAGCTTAAAAAACTTCCCAATTGATAGAAGCTACTTGAAAAGCTTCTTAGTTTGATGGTAGCTACTTAGGAAGCATCCTAGATAAGAGTATATATAGGAGTCAAGGCTGAAGAATTCTTCAATCTCGACAACGCATCTTTTAGAGTTCTAACTCATCTTTCTTGGTGATGTTTGTATATTCATCTATTTAATTCAAGTTCTTGTTGGTTTTCTTTTTGAAACCTTATCTTAATTCAAGATTCTTGTCCTATATTCTTGTGTTCTTGATAATCCTAACAAAATCCTATAGTAATTTGAAATCACAATGGCTGATGATCTAACTATTGATCTTTGTCTAAATTTTGCACACCTTTTGATAATTAAGTTGAAAACATACATAAAAAAAATTGAAAGAGATCCTACTTATCAAATAGAAGTTAAGCTTAAATTTCTACTCGGATATAGGCCATCCTTCTTCTCCAATCTTGATGCCAAACTTTCAATGCAAATATCTTTCTTTTGCATCATTTAATTGCTCTCAAAATTCATTCAATAATAAAAAAATCTACTCTACTATCTATAAAAATAAATTTCACTTCAATCCAATTAATAGATTACTAAATATCTAAGGAATTCTCATTGATCTTCAAATCCTTACTTTTGAGATTTTGTCCTATTTAAACTTCAATAACTTTTAATTAAACTGCTCGATCAAGCTCATACTTATAATAAATATTAATTACAACTACAATCATCAATCCTCAGAATTTCACTTGTAGATTTATAATCAAATTCACAAAAAATTTAAATTTATAAATATTATTTTACTTCACAAAATCTGGAATCATCCAATACAATCTTGCCTTTACAAAGCTCTTATAAAGCCAATTTCTCTCCAAATCACTCCAAAATTAATACTAAAGAAAATCCTTTTAAGTTTGTTCACTAATCTAATTCTTTGATTTGTAAAAAAACCCTCAACCCGTTGTCGTACTGTAATTATTTACAGTATGTAAAAATTAGTTAAAATATATTATATGTTTATGAATCTAGATGTGTGTTAGAATGGTTAGTAAGTTAAATTAAAAATAGTTGATAGAAGAAACTTTATTTTATTTTATTTTACTTATTTTAGTTATGGTATTTAAAAATTATAAGATCTAAATGTTTAGTATGAAGCCTTGAGAGAAGGTGGGGACTTAAGGATGAAAATTTAAGCTAGTAAGAGGCTAATTGGGAGGGATGAAATCAAGCCATGGTCGGATGAAGGCAAGGAATAGGGAACTTCATCCCTATTGGTCGAATACCATGCCCAATGGGCTTTGAGGAGGCTGCCCGCGACCTTAACAGGGGTTTTCGGCGACTTCAAAAGGGGGGATTTGCAATTTCAGAGGTAGGGTTGTAAAGTTTAGGGTTTTGGATATAGTTTGAGAGGAAATTTTAGGCGATTTGGAGTTAGGGTGAAGAAGTTATACTTGTTCAAAGTTAAAGAGTGGATTTCATACATACTGTCACTCTTTTGGGATTTCGCGGAGTTGTACGGAGGCTTTTGGAGATCGGATGGTGCGGTTGGAAAGGTGATTTCAAGATCTACGTCTATTACGAAGGAATTCTTAAGTTTTGAGTTTATACAAAGGAGATATGAAGAGTTGAAGACAGCGCATCCAATTCCAAGGCAGTAAGCACATTGTGTTGTTAATAGTTATGCTTTGAGCTATAACTTGAGTTTTCAGACGAAATTTTGGCTCAAACTTCTTGGAGAATGTGAAATTTTGTGTTAAAAAGCTATACATATAAGTTTCATGGAATTTGGGTTTGAAGTGATTGTTAGGGTTTTCAAGATATCTCAAGATCCGCATTGAATTTGCAGTTGAAAATTGTTGTAGAGGTTGATAAGAATTCATCAGTACTTCATGTAAAAGTTTACCATGTTTGGACGGTCGGATCAGGAGATATGAGATGTTGAAGTTTGGAAAAATTTCCACATAAAGATATATAAGGTTTTAGAGGATTTTATCATACTTTGGATGTTGTTAGTTACTTGAGGCTTATGTATTTGATGTAATTTCTCAAAAAGGAAAAATATATATATATAAACTTTGAGTTTTCCTCATTTTTGAAGCTTGATTGAGAAATTAGTGACAGCTAGAAGCCCAGCGCTTTCTTAAGGCAAATTCTCTCTACCCCGACACCGTCCTAGGCATGCAAATTTATATCTTAAGATTTGATTTTGACCTAGGTTCACAACTGGTCCTCTCCAGGTATCAACTTTGAATATTTTGGGATAAGATTTATTGAAATCTATTTTTAATTCTTTTTTAAAGATGTCTATATTTTTATTTTTTTAATATATTTTATTTTATGTTATTTATGGTCATACAAAGTAAATAGAAGCCTCTTTTATAAAAGGCAACATTAGTACCTTTTAATTTTTGTTACTTTCTTGTCTATTATCTATAATTCTAAGATAATTTGCTAAAATATTTTCATTTGAGCTCCTATATATTATAATCATTTTTTTTTTTTTTTTTTTTTTTTTACCTAGTGGTCGTATTACCACACAATACTGTCTAGTATTTTACCATCAAATAAAAATGTAACCTCTTGTACTACCACTCAAATCTAGACTTGACCCTTATTGGCAATAAGCATGTTGAATGATGATTTTAAATGTAGTAGACATGTATCTAGACATGCTACCTAGTGTTTAATCCTTGAGCAGTATGAGAGGCTAGGATTTGATACAATCTTGATTAGTACCCAAGCACCATTTAGTTGTGGAGGCCTAATTAGGGGTGTGAGGATAAATTTCTTCCCTATCCACTTTAAGAGGAAAGATAACTACAAAAGAAGTTCAAGAAGTAGTAAAAATTAATTGTGTGATTACTTTAATAATTGATTAGTAAATGAAGTGGTTGTAGTTTCAACTCTTTAGATAATGCCTTCCAAACAATGGTTTTCATTTAATTTAACTTAAAACAAATGATAAAATAACAAAAAAATAAAAAATAAAAAATAACAAAATAACAAAATAAAATAGCTAGATGAAAGAAATTGGATAGAACAAAACAACTAGATGAAAACAACATTATTGCATAAAAATAATACTATTGAATGAAAATAGGTATATTTAGATAAAAATTAGTATTTTTAGATGAAAATAAATATAGCTAGATGATAACAGGCACAATTGGATGAAAATAATATTATTGGATGAAAATTGATATAATTAGATAAAAATAGATATAACTAGATGAAAATAATGCTATTAGATGAAAATAATGCTGTTGGATAAAAATTAGCGCAGCTTTAGGACAGAGCAGCAATAAAAAAAAACCTCCCAACTTCAAACCCTCATAACTTTTCTATTTCAACTCTAAATTTGATGATTCTTTCATCTAATTTTATTATTTTTTTCTATCCTACACAATAATTATGTCTAAATAAAAAAATAGTTCCACTAACAATGAACTCTAAGAGGACCAGCAAGGATGTAAAATAACAACTAACAATATAAGTTTATAACAAACAGAACAATATAATTCTTAGTGCCTTGATGGATTGTTCTTGCCAAGAATTCAAATCAAAGGTGAAAAAGAGAGAGAGAGAGAGAGATAGATAGATATATTGATGAAAAAATTGATAATAAATAAGGCTTTTAGAGGGTCTTATATACCTAAATCTTCAAGCTATTTATCGACAATTATCATTGCTGGTAATTTGCAAGTAATAACTAATTTGAGAGCAAGTGGTATAACTTCCATGGTACTTTATCTTATTTTAAATATTCTTAACTACTAACTATTGTATTGAGCACTACTTGTCATTAAAAGGTTGATTTATACCTCTCATAATCTCTAGCTAATACTATTTGTAGAGAGGACCAATGGTTGGCATCCATATGCTACAAGGTGATGATAAATTATCATAGATATCAATCAATAGATGAGTTTTAACTCTTAATAATTTAATTAATTAAAACTTATGTAAAATAACTTACTAATTTATTAATAGAAATATTATCCTTTAAGAAGAATTTGTTAGGAATCAACTTGATTTGTTGTTATGGAAGTAATAGTTGAAGAGTAAAATAACTCTTCATCTTCTTCTTTCACTATTACTTGTGGCTTCATAAGTAAAGTAATTTTCTATCTTCTTCTTTCACCATCTCTTATAGCTTCAAGAGTAGAATAATTTTTCATCTTCTTTTTTTTATCATCTTTTACAACTTCAAGAGTAGAATAACTTTCCATCACTTGTTCACCATACTCCAACTACAAATAACTTTGTATTTTCTAACAATTTTATTTTTTAAAAAAAAATATATATTTTTTAGAATTTAATTTTTTTATAAATAATTTTATTAATATCAATTTGATAAACTAAAGCCTTGGTATATAATTTAAACAAATAACCTCTATCTTTTCATAATTAATAAATAAATAATATAATATCTTATCAAAATAATAAAAATTAATTAAATAAAATTTTAATACATAATTTAAGACTCATAAGGGATCTTTCAATTCTTCTTGATGCAAGTCATCTATTACATTCATTTATAACATCAAATTTTTCCATATATGCATGTAATGTATGCAAAAGAGTTTTGAAGGATTATTTGTTTTTTGTCTAAGTTCCTAGTTGATTCTTATATTCTTATTTCTTTATTTTGACAATCATGCATCCTAATCTAGCCTCTATGTTTTCATCTTATTCTTTATATGATTCTTCACGCTGCCCCTACTACGACCTAAAATAAAATTTGAAAGTTAACTAAGAATATATTTGCTATATACTCTTAAGTTGTAGAAATGTTATTTAAAAAACCACTAAGGTTTGCATCTGGTTTTTTTATTATGTTTCTTTGCTATGGAATAAATTCTTTTGGCTTCCAACCTCCAAAAAAAAAAAAGAAGTAAAAATATCTTTAAAAAATAGCACTTAGATGACATGTTGATATCTTCTTGTTATTTCTTTAATGTTGTGGTGAAGATATAAGATATGCCAATACAAACAATCTAGAGGTTAAAAGTTAGTATCTTATAAATGATATAAAACTATTCTAATGATAAAATAGATTAATTAAAAATCTATTTTAAGTTTTTGTATATCCTCTATTATATTTTTCAAGCTGAAATAGATTTTTAGCATAAGAAGAAATATTTTTTCTAAGTTTGAAGATTGTGATATTATAAATGGTAAAGAAAAAGCTTTTGAGAATTGATAGACATATGCACATATAAGCTAGATATAAGATCCTATGGTTAGAAGTTCTAAAAATGCCTCAAATTTGTACTATCTACCTTGTATTGAAAGAGATTTCTTCAATAATAAACATTGAAGAAACTTTAGAAGATATTATTTTGAATTTTAAAATATATAGTATCTAAATTAATGATCTTAATAATTATATAATTTAACAAATATTATTAAAATAATTAATTATTATATAGAAAAAATAAAATACATCTTCAAAAAAAATACATGAATGTTATATTATTTTAAAACTATTTTTTCACCTTCATCCAAAAGTATAATCTCATCTCAAAAGATAGTATTTTTGTATGTTGAAAAAAGCCTACAAGTCTAATTAAAAATCTTACAATTTAGAAAAAATCTATTATTATTATTTTTAATATTTCCATTTATTTCTTCATTACTTTTCAAATTAAAAATAGAGATTTTATTTTAAAATTTAAATATAGCTAAAATAATTTAGTAGTTAATAGGATAATTTAGAAATATATAAATCTTTTATTTTGTAATCTTAAATAAAAATTATTGATAAGATCAAATCATATAAATGTAATAATCAATTATTACATATAACTATCTTATAGGATATTTTAAAACATTATATATATTTTCTAAGACTATATATATATATATATATATATATATATATAGCTATAATTGAACTAAAAAATTTATTTAAATGATAATAATATGAAAGTTTAAAAATAGAAACAAGTGTAGAAATTTTGATAGAGATTTGTTGTACTTGATATTTGAATGGAAAGCATGTATACTATAGGAAGTTATATCCTCAAAATAATGTTTAGATTATACAATAATTTAAAATATAATATAAAAGGATTTTATTTTGATATTAACATGAAGAATTAATTGCCAAAAAGTCCTTAAATACATTTAAGTAAAATGCTACATTTTGATGTTTAAAAAATAAATTAAATATAATTATTTAAAATTCAAAAGATATTCCACATTCAAAAATTTTAACATAGAAAATTTTAAAAATTCTAAAAATTCATGGATGAAATCTACAATTATACCATAATAATATTTTTAATAATTTTAATATTTTATTCATAATCATTTAAATTGAAGTGAAATTATATTTAAATAATTAAAATTTGAATATTAAAACTATTATGATTTTCAAATAAGCTTTAAGATATTTATTCAATAAAAAAAATTAATTCTTAAAAGTCTAAAAAATAAATATTTTTTCTTAAAAATATGGTAAGTACATCAAAAAAAAAAAATCCTTATAAAATTTGGTTCTTATGATTTATAAATATGATCTTAAATTAAAAAATAAATAAAAGTATATTTTAATATTATATTATAATATTAATTATAAAAAAAAAAAAAAAATCTTATAATGATTAGTAATAAAAAGTGTGTGTTTTATTGAGTATAAAAATATATTAGCCTAATATATATTATTATATTATCTACTTTCTATTACAGGTAATAGTTCTTCATTGTTATTTATTGGCTTGTTATCCACGATATATGAGTGTTGAGTCTAAAGATACTTTATTTAAGCCATATCTATAAATAAAACCAAAAGATCTTCATGTTTTGAAAGTATATTTTGAATAAATGACTAACTTGTTAATGTGATCTTGGCCTCTTGATTTTATATGATATTGCTTGAATTTCTAGAATGGATCTTTGATCTTATTCCTAATAGTCTTATGATACTAATATGACATGTCCTTGTATATATATCAATAGCCATGGCCAAATACCAAGTAGCCATATTTAAAACTTAAGCAGCTATGTCTAAAGTATCAAAGACATAAGAATACAGAACAAGAGACTTGAACTAGAAAAATGTTTCAAGAAGAAACTAACAAAGACTTGAACTAGCTAGATGAATATACAAATAACATGAAGAGAGGCGAGTTAGAATTCCAAGAGATGTATTGTTAAGACTAAAAAACTCTTTAGCCTTGACTCTAATATATATCCATGTCTAGGAAGCTTCTCAAGCAGCTTCTACCAACTTGGAAGCTTCTCAAGCTCCTTCTACTAACTACAAAGCTTTTTGAGCTACTTCCACTAACTAGGAAGCTTCTTAAGCCACTTCCACTAACTTGAAATCTTATCGGGCCACTTCTACTAACTAAAAAGTTTGTTAAGCAATTTCCACTAACTTAAAAGATTCTAAAATATTCTAGAAGATTTTGTGAGTTTTTGAAGTGTATATTCTTAATATCACCTCCTTTTCTAGCAACAAGTTTCAAGAAGAGCTCATATCTTTGGAAATCTTTTTACATATGTAAAAAGTCAAGAATATGTTACACTAATGAAGCTATATATTTTATTCTCTGTTCTTGGACAATAGGTTCTATTGGTCTTTAAAAAAATTATTTATAGCCTTGAGCTAGTACTTTCATTATTGAAACATCCTATCCAAGGATCTAATCTTCATTGCAGACTTCAAAACATCCTCCAAATAAGATCTCAGATTTAAAAAGATTCATCTTTTTAAGCTTAAGTAATATTACTAAAACTCAAGCATTAAAATTAAAACTTGTATGGTTGGATGTTGCTCTTAATGGCTCTAATGGTAGTCTTACTTGGCACTGAAATGTATTGTCTTTACTTTACTTAGTTAAAGGTTGTTAAAACTGCACTAGTTTGTTCAAAGCTTGTATAACAAGTGAATCTACTTAACCTTGTTTTGCTAAATCTTCAATATTTAAAAATTAGACATGGTGACTAACTTGCTTCTATTATTCTATTTTATCTTAGAATAAATGATTGTATACTAATGAAGGCTTTGATTTAACTCTTTTTTTTTATATGTATTCCTCAAATTCAATCTTTATCCAAAAGCTATCATCAAATTGGTTTGGATTTGTAGGAATAAAGTTAATGAAATTATTGTATGTTTTGAAGTATATTGGTAAGATTTTTGACCAATTCCTATGTACACTCATTGATATTATAGCAGTGCCAATGAACAAGATATTCTAATTTGTCCCACCTTCACCTTGAATCAAGCACCTTTTCAACCTTGTATTTTTCATAATCTTTGATTTTGATACTAGATGGCAATTGTTATATATTTTTTGGAATATGCAACTCTCTATTATATAATTTAAGTAAGATTTGTATAATTTGATCTTTTTTAGAAGAGATATGAGTGCTCAAAGTTAAGATATCAAAATTATATGTATTATCACTCTTTGGGATATAACTCGCACATATACAAAGCAATAGAAGATTGGCAACTGGGGTTGAAAAGAACACTTTTTTAACTACACTTTTTGTATATGGCTTGATGAAATCCAAGTTGGGATAAAGAAGACATTAGAAGTTGAAGTTAGAGCTTGTAATCAAAGGATAGTAAGTGACCCTATTTAACTAGTGGTTATATTTTGAGTTATATCTTAGGCAATTTAATAAATTTTTAGTCCAAATTTTTTTAAAGTTTATATATTCATGTTAAAATATTATGTGCAAATTTTTTATGATATAAGAACTTTGGATTTGTGAGATATAAAGAAAATAATGCTTAAGTGTCTTTGAATTAGGGATTTAAGCTTTTGCTAGGAATCTTTAGATATTGGACAATTGAAGGTAAATCTATAATTTTTTTTATAGTGAAGCTTAAGAGTATTATTTATATTTTAGAAAAAAATTTATAGAACTTAAATGGTTAGATCAAATTATTGAACTCTAAAGTTTGAAAAAAAATAAACCTTTGCGAGTGAATAAGCTATTGAAGGTTTTATTGCAATTTGAGCCTTTTGAACAAACTAAAGGAATTTTTAAGAGCCAAGACTTTATAGATGTGGAAAAATAGATGTATGAAATTATAATATAATTTTGATAAGAAAATAGAATTTTGAAAAGAAATTATAGATTTTTCTAGAAAATTATTGGCAATTTATATTATCATCAATTGAAAAGTTGTGAATTTGTAAAGAAAAAGGTATTAAAGATCTTCTATATACCATAGAAGGACTTTATGTATAAACCAACTTAAATATAAGAGAAGTTATACAAGTATAATTTTTCTTTTATAATATCATTATATTATTTGTCTTTTTTATTAAAGACAAAATATTTAATATAGCCTTGTTAATAAGTTGCAAATAAATTTTTTATAGCCAAATATCCAATATATTTTCAAATTGAAGATTATACTACACAACACCATTAATTTGAAAATGAAAAGTCAAAGAAAATTTAACATCCACCTTCAATACTTCAAAAAGATATCTTTAAAATTTAGATACAAATTGGGATCCTTGATTGAATACAATATCATTTAATAGGCTATGATATCAATATATATTATCAAAAAAGAGCCTTGTAATTTCTTCACTAAAAGCAATCTTTTTACAAGGATTAAAATAAGCCATCTTTGTGAGCCGATCAACTACCACAAGGATACTATCTAATGAATTGGAAAGTAGTAGATTAATTATTGTGTAGCATGATCTTCAATTTAAAAATACAATAAGTACTTAGCTGTAAAAAATTTACGTATAATTTATTGGCAGGACTCTAATAAGTGATTTGTCCTAAATAAAAAAGACAAATAATACGATAATATTATAAAAGAAAAATTATATTAATAAAAATCTCTTATATTTAAGTAAATTTGTATATAAAGTCCTTTTATGGCATATAAAAATCTTTAATACTTTTTTTAAAATAAAATCTCAACTAAACAATTATTAGTAGATTATCAATAATTTTTAAGAAAAATCCATAATTTCTTTTCAAAATCTCATCTTTGTATTAAAATTTTATTATAGCTTTATATATCTATTTTTCTACCTCCATAAAATCTTGGCTCTTAAAAAATCCCTTTAATTTATTCAAAATATCCAAATTGCAACAAAATCCTTCAATAGTTTATTTGCTCATAAGGATTTATTTCTCTTTGAAACTTAGAGTTCAATAACTCTTGATTCAACTATTCAATTTTTATTAAATTTTTTTAAAGTATAGATTTTATTTTTAAGCTTTATTAAAAAAATAATTCAACAATAGATTCACTTCTAATCGCCTAATATCTTAAGAATCCTAGTAGGAGCTTAAAATCCTAATTTATAGATACTCAAGCAGTATTTTCTTCATATCTTGAAAATCCAAAATCTTAATGCCACAAAGTTTTTGTATATAGTTTTGTAATATGATTATATGTACTTCTAAAAATTTTAAGCTAAGAAATTATCAAATTGCTTAAAATATAGCTCAAAATATAGCCACTAATTAAGTAGGATTACTTACTACCCTTAGATTACAAGCATTGAATTCAACTCCCATTATCTTCTTCATGCTAGCTTAGATTTTATTAAGCTATATATAAAAAATATAGTAAAAAAAATGTTCTTTCCAACCACAGTTGTTGATCTTCTATTGCTTTCTATACACTCAAGTTATCCTTAAAAGAGTGATAGTAGATACAATTTTGATACCTTAACTTTGAGCGCCTATATCTTTTTTATAGAAAATCCAAATCACGTAATTTTTGCATCAAAACCTTAGCCAAAAATCTAAATATACTTATTTTAATCTTTGATGTTTGAATGTTATCCAAAGATTAGTCTAAATTCCTAATAAGGCTTCAAGCAGCCTCCTTGAAGACTATTAGGTATGATTTTTGGCCAATAGGAATAGAGACTTCTATCATCCATCTCCATTCATCTATGTGGATGACCTAACTATTCTTTTTCACATTAAAAACCTCTTTTCAATCCTTTTTTTTAATAAGATTTATATAATATGTATTCTAAACACCAAATAAATGAAATGAACAAGATTTCAAGGATTACCAATGTCTAATAAAAGTGATTCAAGAAATATAAAAGTTATTATCAATATAAAATCAATCTCAAAAATTACTATTAAAAAAAAATTATATAAATTTAATAATAGTCCTTTTAAATAGATTACTTTTAAATTAATAATCTAACCATATTTTGTAATCAATAAAAATCTATTAATATAGCTTTCAATTAGCTGGATAGTAAATTATATATTAAAAATATATATATATTAAAATATATATATATATATATATATATATAATATTTTCACATAGTAGCCAAACTACAATACAACATCCACATTCTTTGAATTTGTGCATCCTTTGATATACACCAAGAAGAATCAAAGTTGTGGTTGATATCATATTATTACTCTTATAATATCCTTTTCAAAATCTAATTCTTCTTCTCTACTTGTAAAGAAATTAAGCACTTCTTCTACATCTTCATATATTATGTCTTGATTCTATTGTTTGAAAATTTTTATATATTATTTTATAATTGGAACTTTAAGGTGTATTCTATCTAGCTCTCTTAATACATATGTGACATTATTTAAAACATTTACAACCATATAAGGTCCAAATCAAAGTTTAGAAATTTTTTTAAGAATACTATGCTGGTTATCTAATCCATTATCATATACTAAAATCCAATCACCTTCCTAAATTTCTTTTGGCTTTAATCAATGTTGCTTTTTAAATCTGTCTTTTTTTTTATATGTACCTTTTTTAACCTTATAATTTTTTTTCTATATCTTTAAGTCTTTTGTGAGCTAAAATTCCTCCCTTGATCCACTTTAAGAGGAAAAATAACTACACAACAAGTTTGAAAGATAGTAAAGATTAATTATATAATTATTTTAATGGTTGATTAATTAATCAAGTAATTATAATTTCAAGCAATCCCTTCCAAGCAATGGTTATCATTTAATTTAACTTAGAACAAGTGATTAAAAAAATAAAATAAAAAAAAGAAGAATTAGATAGAAATAACAAATTAGGATAGTTGGATGAAAGAAGTTGGATAGAGTAAGACAACTAGATGGAAACAATATTAAAAGATGAAAATGACACTACTAGATGAAAACAATATTGTTAGATAAAAATTGGTACAATTAGATAAAATTAGAGGCAACTAGATGATAACAATACTATTGGATGGAAATCGATACAACATTGGATGAAAATTGGCACAATTAGATGAGAACAAAGATAATTGGATGATAATAGTACTATTGGATGAAAACTAATAAAATTAGATGAAAGTAGGGATAATTAGATGATAATAGTACTGTTAGATGAAAACCAGCAAAACTGGATGAAAACAAGGATAATTGGATGATAATAGTATTATTGGATGAAAACCAGTAAAATCAAATGAGAACAAGTATTGTTAGATGATAACAGCACGTTGGATGAAAACCGGCGCAGCTCTAGGGCAGAGCAGTAGCAGCAAAAAAAAAACCTCTTAACTTCAAACCCTCATAACTTTTGCATTTCAACTCCAAATTTGATGATTCTTTCACCTAACTTGACTAATTTTTTCTCTCCTACACAATAAACATGTCTAAGTAAGAAAATAATTTCACTAACAATGAGCTCCAAGAGAACCAGCAAAGATATAAAACAACAACTAACAACACAAATTTATAACAAACAAAACAATATAACTCTAGGTGTCTCACTAGGTTGCCCTTGCTGAGGACTCAAAACAAAGGTGTGAGAGAGAGAGCTAGATAGATAGATTGATGGAGAAATTGATTGTGAAAATGATGATGAATAAGGCTTTGAGAGGATCTTATATATCCAAGTCCTCAAGCCATTTACTGACAATTACCATTGCTGATAACTTGCAATTAATAACTAATTTAGAAGCAAGTGGTATAACTTGCATGGCACTTTATCTTATTTTAAATATTTCTAACTACCAACTATTATTTTTAGCACTACTTGTCATTAAGAAGTCAATCTATACCTCATATGACCTCCAACTAATACTATTCGTAGAGAGGACCAATGATTGGCCTCTATTTATTACAAGGTGATGACAAATCACTAAAGATATCAATCAATAGATAAGTTTTAATTCTTAATAATTTAGCTAGCTAAAACTTATATAAAATAACTTATTAATTTTTAAGAAGAATTTGTTAGAAGATCAATTTCATTTGTTGTCATAGAAGTAATGGTTGAAGAATATAATAGCTCTTCATTTTCTTCTTTTATCATTTCTAGTCGCTTCAAGAGCAAAGTAATTCTCTATTTTCTTCCTTCACCATCTTTTGTGGCTGTAAAAGTAGAATAACTTTCTATCACTTTTTCACCATATTTCAATTACAATTAATTCCATATTTCCTAACAAATTTATTTTAAACAAGATATAATATATTTTTTTAAATCTAATATTTATAATTAAATTTTTAATAAAATTTATTTAATAATCTAAGGCCTTAGTATATAATTTAGACCAAAAACCTCTATTTTTTCACAATCAATAAATAAATAATATTATATCTTATCAAAATATCAAAAATTAATTAAATAAGATTTTGGTGCATAATTTAGGGCTCACATCTTTTTTCTAATTAACAAATTTGAAGTACAAGAAGTTCTTTTTTAGATAGATTTTTTTGCCAAAATAAAATATTTTAAATATGTATTTATTTTTCAATGGATATAATAGGTTTTTGTTCTTATATCAATTTTGTTGGCATAAGCTACTAAGCTATAAGTAGTACAATCAGTCAATAGAATAAATGATAATAACCTTGGCTATTCTTTTATTCTTCCTTTATATACTTTAACAATGCTTTTAACTATTAAAGGATGATCTTGCTCACTTTTGGCATTACCTTTAGGATTATATATTATTATAAATGCAAGCTTGATTCCACATCTTTTAAAAAATTCTCTTGCTTCATATGCATCTAACTCTCCATGATCAATAATAATCTTTTCAATACATCCGTATTTACAAATCATATCTTCTAATAGAAATCTACAAATTCTTTCAGTGGATTTTATTTATAGAGTTCTTTCTTCTACTTTGTTAGATAAATCTTCTTGAAATAAAATCAAATATTGCATTTATTACAATCTTATAGGCATAGTAATTAAATCCACCATCCACTTATAATATATTGTTAAAAGATATATAGGATATAATCTATCTCTATATCAAATCTTTGAGTATATTTAATAAGTTTGACACAATTTTATAAACTTCATCACATCTCTATATATATTATGCAACCAATATTTTTCTTTAAGCTTGTTAAAAGTGACATAAATATCTTTGTGATTGGTTCACAAACTATCATGGAATTCTTAGATCAATTATTCTTGCATTTTTTTCTTGCAAATTACTCCTTGTGGTATATTATTGTCTCTTTTACACTGCTTCCACAAGTATCTATCTTGTAAAAGGTAGTTGTAGGCTTTTTATCTAATTTGCTTAAAATGAATATTATTTCATCCTAATTACTTTAATAACGTACTCAATTATTATCTAATATCTATCCATTTTCCTTCATATAGTTCTTCTATGAATATTTTTGGATGCTTATTCTCTGCTTGATGTATTTTAGAATAGATGATAGTACCTATATCTTTAATATCATCAATCAAATCTTTTATCTATTTATATTTAGCTTGGAATAATATATCTTTTATTAAATTATTTTTGTAGTTCAATTTGGAGCTAAGATTTTAAATACTCGCCAACGTGCATATTAACAAGTGAAAAGAGATTTTTGGGGAGTTGTTTCAACAATGAAAGCTGAAAGGGATTATTTAATTGGAGCAACACTGGTGGTTGAAATAGATTGTTTGCCTTTGCTTGGAATGATTATTAATTGTACAACACTGGATATTGCAATGTTGAGGTGGATTACTTATATCAAGTCATTAAATCCAGAATTTAGACATGTTGCAGGAAAAGATAATCCAGTAGCAAATATGCTATCTTAAACAAGATATGATAGAGAAGATAAGATGATTGAGGATATTGATGATGTGAGTACAAAGTTTTATTCAATTTTACAATTGAACAAGGAAAATATGCCATTTTATTAAGGAATTTATAAAAGAGAGTATTGGATATTGGATATTATTTGAGCATATTAACCAAATATACTAAATAGTTTATTAAAAAATTTAAATAAACCAGGAAGAAGGCATATAAGTTCATATTATAAGATGGATTTCTATAGAAGAAGCCAAAATCAAATATTAGAATGTTGCAACGAGTAGTAGATATCAAAGAAGATCAACAAAAACTATTCAAAGAATTTCATGATAGTCTATGGGCAGGGCATAGAGGTATTTGGGCTACTTTTGCTAAATTGAAGGAACAGTATTAGTAGAAAAATATGTATCGAGATGTGGCTTCATTTGTAGAATCTTCTATAACTTGTCAAATATATTTGAATATACATCATCGAGATGGTCTACATCCAACATATGCCTTAGCTATTCATTTTAAATGGGTTGTGGATTTGATTATTATACCAATGGGATTATGGCAAATGAGATATTTAGTTTTGGCTTGTGAAGATTTATCAAATCAAGTGGAAGACAAGGCATTAAGAACAAAGTCTATAGAAGGAATGTACAGATTTTTACTTAAGGATGTTATTTGTTGTTATGGATGTATGAGAAAGATCACTGCACATCGTGGAGAATTGGATGCACATGAAGTTCGTGAATTTTTTAAGTGATGTAGAATTAAATTATCATTGACTATTGCTTATAATCTAGAGGGGAATGCAAAGAATAAATGTAGCCATCTATCAATTTTGAAAGCCTTGATTAAAGCTTATAATAGAAGAATAAAAGAATGGCCTCAACTTCTACCTTATGCATTGTGGGCTGATTGAACAATATATAATTTAGTGATAGAATATATGCCAGTAGAACTTATGATGGATCAAAAGCTTGTTATCATAGGATTTTTGAGGACCTAGAAATTGCTGTTCATAGTCAGGGTTTGTATGGGAGATTATATATTTATGTAATAGAATTAGAACTAACACTTGTGGCTATTCTGTACAACTGGTGTAATATCTATAATTGAAATTTTGATGGTGTGTAATTGATTGAGTGTACTAAGATTGAGTGAAAAATTATAATAATCTAACAATGCATTTAAGATTTATTCAGTCTTTAGTACAAAGAGGTACTAAAAGTTGATATATTAGGATTGGTTGGGATTTTTGTAATATCTTAAGATCTATCAATTGGATCAAAGAGAAAATTGGCACAATGTTGGAAGGCTTAAAGATAGAGCTATGCACCAAATTTTAGCTGAAATTAATGGTTATAAAAGGAGAAATTGCTGCTAGGGTTTTTACATTAACTTTCAAGCTGGCAGCCAAGTGACATCAGTGTGGGTTTTGATTAATTTCTCACAATCTATAAGTTGAGTTGGATTGAAACTTTTTGAATATATAGAAGGCTTATATTTGTCTTTATGTGCAAAGTTTTACACTAAGTTAATAGTTAGATTAAAAATCACTATTTATTGAATTTTACTAATTGAGATTAAGACTTGTAAAGAGATTCTTAGTTGCTTGATTGTAACAAGTAATAAGCAATTGGAATTTATATGTGGGAGAAAATATCAAGAAGAGTGTTTTTAAGTACTTTGCATTAATTCAAGCACTCTTGTCATGATATTCAAATCATATTTTTGTATATGAATAATGCTTGTTAAGGGTCATTGGTATATGTGAACTACAATTTCATTCTCTACAGCCAGGTGCCCGATGCATTTCCAAATATGAAAATAAGTTATATGGTAATGTTTAATAAGTTATGAAGATAAAAAACTAATAATACTTACAATTGATATTAGTCCAATAGTTATTGGTTGGATATTGGGATAAAATGATGAAAAAAAGAATCAATTTGCTATACAATTTGGAATTAAAGTATTAAATAAAAGAAAAAGAAACTATCCTCAAGTGAAACAAGAATTATAGAAGGTAATAATAGCTATAAAAATTAAAAGAGATTATTTAATAGAAGTATCAATGATAATAAAGATAAATTATTTGTTATTATTAAAAATGATCACCAATTGTAATACCGTTGATATTACTATACTAAAGTGGATTTTATATATTAAGTCTTTAAATTCTAAATTCAAACATATAGCAAGTAAAAATAATTCAGTAACAAATATGCTTTTCTAAATTAGATATAAACAGAAAGAAGATTTGATTGATAATATTAAGAATGTAGGTATTATCTTTTATTCTAAAATACAATAAGGAGGAAATGAGCATCAAAAATTATTTATAGAAGAACTATATGAAAAAAAAATGGATAGATATTGAATACTATTTGAGCATGTTATTAAGGCAACTGGCATGGAATGATGTTCATTTCAAGCAAATTAGATAGAAACCCTACAACTATCTTTTACAAGGTAGATACTCATAGAAGTGGTGTTGTATTATGTGTTGTCTTGTTTGGAAATGCACCGGACACCTAGCTGTGGAGGGTGAAATTGCAGGTCACATATATCCAAGAATCTTTAATATGTTTCATCTATTTAAGAAGAATTTGATTGAATATCAATACAAGAGTGCCTAAGTCAATACAAAGTGCTTAAAAAATTTCTTTCTAATAACTTCATCTACATATAAATCTCAATTGTTTTATTGCTTATCACAATCAAACAACTAGGATTTCTCTTTACAAGTTATAATCTTATTTAGTGAACTTCAATAAGCTATAAATCTTAATTTGACTATCAATTTGGTGTGAATTTTTGCACACAAATATAAATATAAGTCTTCTATATATTTAATTTTTTTTTTATTCCAACTCAACCTATAGATTGTTAAGAATTAACCAATAATTGCACTGATGTCACTCAACCACTAACTTGGAAGTTGATGCAGATATCACAGCAGCAATTTCTCCTTCTCCAACTATTATCTTTAGCTAAAAATTGGTATGTAGCATGCCCTTTAAGTCTTCTAATATTGAGCCAAATTTCATCTTGATTTGACTAATAGATCTTAAGATGTCATAGAAACCCCAAACAACCCTAAATTGCCAAATTCTAGTACCTCTTCGTACTAAAGATCACGTAAATTCTAATTACACCATTAGGTTATAAATTTCATTTTGTCTTAGCATACTTAATTATCTACTCTTTCAAATTTTCAACTGTAGATGTCACTTCAATTGTATACAATAGCTAAAAGTGCTGGTCCTAACTTTATTGTATAAAAACTTAACCTCCAATACAAACCTTGACTTTAGATAGCAATTGCTAAATCCATCCAAATCCTATAGAAGTAAGACTAATATTTCTAAAATAAGCTTAAAGCTAGCTCTCCAATCCTAATCGCCAATCTCTAAATGTCCCTGACTATCTGCCCTTGGTGGTTGTTATTGTGGCTAGATGTCTGATTTTGACCTTGTCTCATACATGGTCAACCCCCTGGTATCAATTCAACTTATTCTAAGGATTTTTAAGCTTAATCCTATCCTCAACTTAATCCTAGTATCAACCATATTAACTATATATCTTATCTATTATGTTTTTATTAACTTATGACTTTTTAAAAGTAATAATAAAGTTTATACAACCTAGAAAGAAAATTTAATAACTAATTTTTATCTATTATCTATTATCTATTGAAATAAGAAAATAATCTAAGAGGCTTTCATAAATTTTTTCTTAAATATTTTAAGTTCTTATTGAACTAAGATAATCAAGTATTAAGTAGAAATTATTCTTATTCATGCTTTTTATTATATAAATGTATTACAACACAACAATAGTGTAAAAGGGATAATGATATATCACAAAGAGTAATTTGCAAAAAAGAAATATATGAGCAATTGATTCAAGAATTCTGTGATAGTTTGTGGATTGATTATACAGGTATTTATGCTATCTTTAAGAAGCTTAAAGAAAAATATTGGTGGTATAATATATATAAAATATGATGAAGTATTTTCTTTTGATTATAAAAATTAATATTTAATTATTAAAATTAATGCCTATTGTGAGTCATCAAATTGACTTATTAGTTGTTTTAGAACAAAAGAATATATTTACAGTGCCAAAATTATAATTGATAGGTAAAGAGATGTTTAGAAGATGCTAAATGAAAGATAATAGTATTAGTGGAAAAAAAATGGAATCTTAATAAGTCTTGGAAGCAATTATCTTAGTTGATTGAGTACGTTCTCTTAATTATAAGAATTAGTATTTAGTCATTAAAATTAATGTTTATATTAGTCTTTTATTTCCATGTATTATTTATTAAAAATATATAAATATTACTAAGTAGGTTGAAGAAGCATAAAAAATAAATCTCATATCTTTTTAATTATTTATATAAAAATAAGATTTTTAGTTGATTTAAAATTGATTTTATTATTATAAAAAATCACAAAGGTAGAATAAAATAGTCTTAAATTGATATTATCATTTTAAAAAAATTATTATAATTTTTAAAATTTATTTAAAATTTATTTAAATTTTTTTAGATATTTTTAGAATAATTTTGAAGGCTTTGGTAAAAATGAGTTTTACCACCTTAGGAGCCATAAGTTTAGAGGATACACATAAAAACAAGGAAGAAGAGCTAGGAATTAGAGAATAGAATTTGGGAAGAAGATATAAAAAAGGTAAGTTTTCAATCTCTCTTGTAGACATGAGTATAGAGGATAGATAGAATATAAATCCTAAATTATATATCAAAATTTTATTTAATTAATATTTAATATTTTGATATGATATATTATTATTTATTTATTAGTTATGAAAAATATATAGATTTTTGGTATAAATCATATACCAAGTCCTTAGATTATCAAATTAATTTTCATAGAATCTAGTTATAAAAATTAAATTCTAAAAAATATTATTTTTTATTTAAAATAAACTTGTTAGAAAATGCGGAGTTAGTTGTAGTTGGAATATAATAGAAAAGTGATGGAAAGTTATTCTACTCTTCACTTAAAGTTACAAGAAATGGTTAAAGAAGAAGATAGATAATTACTTTATTCTTGAAGCCACAAGTAATGGTGAAGGAAGAAGATAGAAAAGTAATGGAAAGTTATTCTACTCCTCAATTATTATTTTTATAACAACAAATCAAGTTGGTCCCTAATAAATTCCTCTAAAAGGTTAATATTTCTATTAATAAATTAATAAGTTATATTACATAAGTTTTAGCTAGTTAAATTATTAAGAATTAAAACTTATCTATTGATTGATATCCATAGTGATTTGTCATCACCTTATAGCAAATGGATGCCAACCATTAGCCCTCTCTACAAATAGCATTAGTTGGAGATCATAAGATGTATAAGTTGACCTCTTAATGGTGAGTGGTATTAAAAATAATAGTTGGTGGTTAAAAATATTTAAAATAAGATAAAATAGAATTTAAGTTATACCACTTGCTTCTAAATTAATTATTATTTATAAATTATCAGCAATGGTAATTATAAATAAATGGCTTGAGGGCTTAGATATATAAGACCTTGTTAAGGCCTTGTTCTTAATCAATCTTTTTATCAATCTATCTATCTATCTATCAATCTATCTATCTATCTATTTATCTATCTATCTCTTTATCTCTTTCTTGCTTTTAGTTTGAGCCTTTGACAAAGGCAATCTATTCATATACCAAAAATTATATAATTTAGAAAGTTAGAATTACAACCACTTGATTAATTAATCAACCATTAAAGTAATCATACAATTAGTCTCTACTACCTTTCAAACTTATTGTATAGTTATTTTTTTATATTATTATTGATTAGGGTCACTTCTATACATGGTCATACTATATAATAAATAAAGCTAAAAAAATATTGCTTGAGATGATATTCAAGCAATCATTCCTTTCTTAGTTACTTTTATTTTATTTCTCTTTTGTGTTTGAAGGTATTTTAAGTGGATTGCAAGTGGATGGCCAAAATATTTTAAATTAATTTTGTAGAGATTGATATATTAAAGTTATGAAATTAATTTTGTAGAGATTGATATATTAAAGTTGTGAATGTTATATCCACAATCATACTAGGTGCATCGTTCTATTAGATCTAAATAATCTAAATTAATCCTACCTATACAAAATCTAAAGAAATCTTTTAAAAATTCTACTTCAAAATTTAGATGAATTGAGATCCAACAATTGGACAAACAAGATATACTTACAACATTACAAGACATATTTGTATTCAATCCATTGGAATTAAATCCTAATCAAGTAGTAGGAGAAGAAATATTGGATTCAAAATCTTTTAATTTATTTATAGAAATAAATCAAAAAGAAAAATAATCAAGACCTAATTTTCTTTCAATAGATCATAAATGGGAAGCCTCTCCAAATCCTATACCTATAAATTCCTTAATCCAACTAAAAGATTTGCCTATTTTAATTCTATAGGAATTGCAAGTAGCTTCCATGCCTCACAATTGTTCAATCTTCAAAGAGACTAGAGATAATAATCTATTTATATACATAAAGAGGTTTATGGAGCTTCTCACAACATACTTAATTACCAACCTGAGATATTAAATAGTATGGTTTTTAAGTACATTGAAGGATGGAGCCTACAAATGGTATAGAAATTATCCACCTCAAACATTCAAAAATTTGGACTTGTTCATGAGGGCATTCTTAGAAAAATTTAGACCAAAAGTAAGACAAAATAATGCCTTCACAATCCTTTCTTCCTTGAGATAAGAGAAAGGAGTAGAAATCATTACATATATTAAGCAGTTTGAACTAGTAGTTACTAGATTTATAGAAATATTTTTCACAGATGATACTTTTATTTATTTTTTTATCCAAGGATTTAAGATTAGAATTTGATATTTAAAAATATTTAAATATTAAAGACTAAGATCAACAAGTTTGGGATTTTTGCTATGGTTTTGATAAAAAATTTGTATGATTTGAATTTTTTATAAAGAAGATATGGATGCTCAAAATTAAAGTGTTAAAATTGTACTTATAATCAATCTTTTGGATATAACTTGCACATACAAAAATCAATAGAGGATTGGTGATTGGAATTGAAAAGAGAATTTTTTTTGCTACAATATTTATATATGGTATAATAAAATATATGCTAAAATAAAGAAGATATTGGAAGTTGAAGTTAATGCTTGTAATTAAAGGACAATATGTGACTCCACTTAACTAGTGGTTGTGTTTTGAGCTATATTTTAAGCAAATTGATAAGCTTTTAGCTCAAAATTTTTAGAAGTGTATATATTTATATTTAGACTATGGATAAAATTTTTATAACATTAGGATATTGGATTTGTGAGATATAAAGAAAATAATGCTTGAGGGTCTCTGAACTAGGGTTTTAAATACCTATTAGGATTTTTAAGATATCAAATAATTAGAAGCAAATCTATAATTTATTTTTTTTGTAATAAAGCTTAAGAATATTATCAATACTTTAAAAAAAAAATTATTGAAATTGAATAGCTAAATCAAGTATTATTGAATTCTAAATTTTAGAAAAAAATATATTCTTACAAGTGAATAAGCTATTAAAGGTTTTTGTTGCAATTTGAGCCTTTTGTACAAATTAAAGGGATTTTTTAGGAGCCAAGATTTTATGGAGGTGGAAAAATAGATATATAAATTTATAACAAAATTTTAATATAAAGATAGAATTTTGGATAGGAATCATAGATTTTTTTTAAAAATTATTGGCAATCTAGCTTATTATTAATTGATTAGTTGTGAATTTATAAAAAAAATAGTATTCACAATCTTCTATATGCCATAGAAGGACTTTATGTATAGACCTATTTAAATATAAGAGAGATTTTACTAGTATAATTTTTCTTTTGTAATATTATCATATTATTTATTTTTTCATTAACAACAAAATACTTATTACAATCTTGTTAAAAAGTTACAAATTAATTCTCTATAGCCAAATATTTAATGTATTCTTAGATTGAAGTTCACGCCATATAATAATATACCAGGTTTTAAGACCACCAAATTGATCATTACCTTTCTATGTGCTTTGTGATATTTTATCCATGGCAATAAGAAGTACCTTATATTAAACAAGTAGAGAAAGAAGGAAGGACTATCCTATAGCTTTTGCTAGTAGATAATTAAATCTTAATGAAAAGAATTATACTACTACAAAATAAGATTTCCTTCCTATGGTTTTTTCTATCAAGAATTTTAGACATTCCTTCCTTTTAAACCCAATAGTATTTTTTATAGACCACATTGCAATTAGATACTTTATTAGTAAGGTAGAATTGAAGAATAGATTGACAATGTACATGCTTCTATTAGAGGAATTTAATTATATAGTAGAATTTAAGCTAAAAAGAATGCACATGTAAGCCAATCAATTATTTAGGTTGTCTGAACAAATGGACAAAGATCCAATCAATAATACCTTAATAGATGGGAGTCTATTTATTGTTTCAACCACCTTCACTTGGTATGAGTTAATTATCAAATTTTTAACCATTCAAACCTTATCTTTTCATTTACTTAAAATAAAACATCAAAAGATCCAAATTAATAATAGATATTTTGCCATAGTTGGTGGCAAATTATATCAACATAGAATAGATGGAATGTTAAGAAGATGTATGTAAGAAAAATAAATTCCTATAATTTTATCAACATGCTATGATAGTACATATGAAGGTCATTTTTTGAAGACATTGATAAGATAAAAGATTCTTAGAGCCGGCTATTATTGGCCCATTTTATTCTAAGATGTCTATAGATATACTAAAATATGTAATGCATATCAAAGATATGCTAGAATGTGAGTCTTGCCTATATATTTTAACTAGTGGATTAGTTAAAATTATAGTTTTAAGTTATTTAAATATCAAAATATTAAGATTAGAGACTTCATTTGTGTAGAATGAATAGAAATTTTAGGATTTACAATACATAGTTTGTAGGGTTAAGAGTAGGCAGGAAGCCGATAAATGGCCAGTTTAGAAGGCAGCATGGATAAGGACGTTAGAAAAAGTGATTATTGTTGGTTGTGTAGCGGTTAATACTGATTGGAATAAGTATAAATTGATTCGGACAGTAGCAGTAAGGGCAAGACTGTGATAGTCCTGAGCCGGGGTAAGCTTAGTACTACCTCTCTCTCTTTTCTTTTGTTAGACTATAGCGGAGGATCCGGATTCTATTCCAAAGGATTATACCATGTCAATGATGAAGTACAGTAATAAAATAGAAAATTTATATATATGTGGATGAGTAAGAAATTATGATTGTTTGTTACGTGAAGTTCTTTGCGGTGAATTGGAGGTTGAAGACCGGCTATGTCAATGAAATTTGGTTGTGGATGTGAGTGTCATGCCGTATTGATTGTGAGAGTTGAGCGGTGGAGAATATTAGAGTAACAATTTGTTTCAAGAGACGTTGTAGGTGAGGAATTATTTCTAATGATCGGAGAAAGAAGCGGGTGTATGCAGTCTGTGGAAATGGTGTGACATTGCCAATTGTTGTTATGAATTTGCAAGAAGACAGAAGATTACAGTAGGAGTATTGGTGGACAATTGTGTCACGAAGTATCTTTAGTTGCGGAATAGCAGAACCAGTAGAGTGGACGACAGTATTTTAGAGAAAAGCGTGTACGTGTGCATTGGACTCTAATGTTCAGTAGGTAGTTAGTTATGTGATCCTAATGGTTTAACTCAATGCAAATAGTCTTTCCCTATATTCGAATCTCCCTTTACAGATTTACTCTAGGCAGTATTGGTAGAATAAGTGAGACAGACAACAACAACATTTTGGCGCCGCTGCCAGGGATTGACAATAGTATTGAGTGTTAAGAATTAACTACTAAATAAGTAGTTACAATAGTCATAGAAAGTAATGTCAATAATAGATGATGAAAGATTATGGTTAATAAGAATGAGAATATTGCTCTGAGAAAAATACGTCAGTCGAAAAAAAGACAAGAGAGAGCACAAGTAAGAAATTTGTTGCGGGACGAGCAAGAATGGAAGCTAAAAAGGAAGCGTCGACAGAGTTGGATTAAATCATGGTTGCATGCATGTCGGCATATCCGAGCATATCAAGAACATAAAAGATCTTTAATATTTCAGACATATATACTGTTAAAGAAGTTGCCAGAAGCACTTGCGGGTAACTTTGCAAATAGCCTAGTGTATCTCTTGAGCCCATTAGCGGAAAGAGAACAAAGCACAGAAGAATTGGGTACTCCATTGGATACTTTCCTAATAGTGGATACAACCGATTCTAGCAAGGCTAATTCTTCAGTAGGAAATGTATCGCTTGTCAATAAGGGCCAATTTAGTGTATTCCAAAATCCATTATTTTCACCTCAATTTCAATCGATAAAGTTATTCGTAGATAATAATACTAAAGAGCAAAGGCCTAGAACTCCGGAAAAGACAATTGAGGGAGGCAGCATTTATTTTAACCAGGAAGCAAGTAGAACATTGTCACCTTCAATGGCAGCGGGGGATTCAACAGTATCAATTGCGGTGCAAATGGGTGTGGTGGGTGATCGCACAACTAACGTAGCCCCATTACCTACCTTTAGGGGTCTGCCAAGAGCCGACCCAAAACAACACTTGTCTCAATTCCTGACCACATGTGTAGCCAATAATGGTAGAACTGAAGATATTTGGTTAAGATGGCTGCCAGCAACCTTGAAAGATACGGCATTTGAATGGTATAATTGCCAACCCGTAGGACAATTTCCTAATTGGGAGGCATTGAAAAATACGTTTTTGATTCATTTTCGACCAATAGGATTTGAAGAACGTCTTAGAGAAAGATTAATGAATAGCAAAATGGTACCGAGAGAAGCGGTGCAGTCATATTATGGCCGAGTAGCAGATATCCTTTGAAAATGGCCAAACTACCAAATGCCGGACTCATTTGTTATGTCCATATTGGTTAACGGACTATATCCATCAGAATTGAAGTTGTTTGTAAAGGAGGCCCAACCTGCGACTGTGGCTGCCTCACTTGACCGAGCTAAGGTATGGGAGGAATGTCATTATGACCAATTCTTAACCACAGGAGCGACACTGATTCCATCTCAAGGAGGGTATCAAATATCAACCTAGAATGAAATAGTGAACAGTTACCCAGGGACAATTGACTACAGTGCAAATCTTAGTGTGTTAATTCGCAAGGGATAATGAATGCTGTTCCATTGCAGGCTGTACCACCAACAATTGCAGTCCCATACTCTTTAAATCAAAAACCAATATCTATAAAAGAGTTCTCTAACGAACTAGTATCAAAGGATCCAAATGAGACTTTGTTGTTAACTTTGACAAAGAAGATAGACAAGTTGGCTGTTAATCTGGCAAAGGATAAGGAAAAGAGGCATAAACCGACTAATATACGCTCCAATATTTGGTGCAGTAATTGTAAGGGGCAAGGCCATTTAGTAATGGAGTGCCCTTCGCCACCCCAAATGACGGTGCAATGTACCTTTTGTGGAAGTAAGCATGTAACCACAAATTGCTGGAATTTAAGAAGGCAATATCAGTTAGGCAATCAAACTATGATTCAACCAACTTTGTGGGATGTTAATCAAGTCCAGAGTTAAAATACGTTTAGCTGGAACGGAAATCGTCCTATTAAAAAAAATAGAAATTTCTATAATTTTCAAAATTCTAAATATAACCAAAAAGGTGACTCCAATTTTTAAAGTTTTGTGCAAAATCAGTAAGGACAACCCCAATATCCCCCTATTCGGAACCCAATTTTAGATCCTACAATACCAATTGGTCGACCAAGATCCTTTACTCATCAAACCTGGAACAAGCCTATCTAGTATATACCAGTCGAGACGCCCTATATACCAGATGGAGGAAGAAGAAGACTGCTTTGATGCTATTGTTGCAGGCAGCTAGGACATTATGCTAGTGAATGTCCCAATCCAAGAGCCAATGATGATTATGCTCTAGTATATAGAAATTGTAAGCAATCTGGACATACTTACCAACAGTGCAACGCTCTGTTCAATGTTAATAACCGAGATCAGCGTATTCAGCTGCAAAGTAAGATGGAGGACAATATTTGAGTACCACAAGATTCTCCGATAAATTGGGTGAAATGCGTCCGTGCAATACTTACTCGGGCCCAGCAAAAGGAAAAAGATCCATATCAACAATTGGAAGTACCAATTGCAGCGGACCAATGTCAATCATTGAATGACGCTTCAAATTTAACACCAGTATCAAAGGAATTACCAACGTGGGAATCCAATTCGTCTGTACAACTTGAAAATATTCTTAGCCCCGAGATAATGGTTCAACCGAAACCAGTACCAATATTTGCAAAGATCCGGGAGCCATCTTATCCACTAAAAGATCTTCTTATGGACACGAATTACGACAAAGTCCATGCAGCAGTTCTAGTTCCAAACTCCGTAAGAAAATTATCTCAAAGGATCAAATAAAAACCCATGAAAAAGAAGAGGCCCTTGGGAATCATTGCCAATATGAAACCATATGATATTATGAAAGATTTGGATGAAATTAAACCTTCTATTATCATGAAGCAATTGTTAGCAGTTGCACCAAAATGCCGTTCTACATTGAATTCCTTGTTAATACAACGTAGAGTTTGTAATAAAGAAATTCATGAAGTTAGTTTGAATCTCGATCCGGGAGCACCAACTATCGATGTATCAATTGATGGTGTTCTCATTCCTGGAGTTCAAGTGGATGGTGGCTCTAGTGTGAACTTAATGAATGCCGATACAATGGAGGAGTTGGATTTAAAACAATTAGTATCCACGACATTGGTATTGAGAATGGCAGATCATAGTAGGATAAAACCAATGGATATCTTACGCAGTATTAATACTGTAATCGCGGGAATTACATATAAAATTGATTATATTATTTTCCGATCACAGAGTTCCACTCTATCATATCTAATATTATTGGGTCAGTTGTGGCTATATCAGGCCAAAGCTAGGAATGATTGGGGCCGTAGTACATTAACTATTGGGGAGGATAATGACAAGATTGTTTTACAGATGTATCCAATTCAATATCATAGGGAGTCGCAAATTAGGGGCACAGAAGCAACATCTGAAGATGAGGGCTAATTTGAGGTAGAGTATGACGAAGTTAATAATGCAATGCAAGTTGTTAAGGACCCAACTCACATGCGGAAGCCAGGCATGTTACACCAGTATGGAGGTCCAGGGGAATATTTTTTGGATCAGGAGGATGCAGTAAATTCCAAAAATGTCATTGTGCACTGGATGAATAATTAAGCGGTAAATGAAGTTGGTACATTGGAACCAGAATTGGATAAGTGCAATTTGCCGGCCCATATGAAGGGTTCAGAGCAGGAAGGGCAAATCAATCTGGGGATTAATGAGGAACCTATGTGCTAATCCATTAACTTGGGTTCCAATGAAACATTCCAGATTATCAAAATATACACCGGTATTACGGATATAGAGCTAAGAAATTGAAAAGAATTCTTTCTAAATCATAAATCTACTTTTGCTTGATCGTATGCAAATTTAAAAGGTATTCCTGTCGAAGTTTGTGAGCATCGAATTACCTTAGAGGAAGATGCTACACCAGTTCGTCAAAGACAACACTGTCTTAATCCAAAATATTCTCTCATGGTCAAGGAGGAAGTAGATAAACTATAAGACATAGACTTCATATATCCAATCCCGTATAGTGAATGGGTTTTACCAATTGTGATAGTGCCGAAGAAAAATGGGAAAATCCGTATCTGTCAGGACTTTCGTAAATTAAACGCGGCTATCAAGAAAGATTATTTTCCTTTACCTTTTACAGATAGTATACTGGACGTAGTAGCTGGGTATGAATGTTATTTTTTTTGGACGGATTCTCAGGTTATAATTAAATAAAAATTGCAAAAAAAGATCAGTTGAAGACTACTTTTACTACAGATTGGGGCACATTTGCTTATAAAGTAATGCCATTTGAGTTATGTAATGCCTCGGCCACATTTCAAAGGTTAATGATGCAAGCGTTTCAGGATTATTTATGATTGTCGATGGAGATATTTTTAGATGATTTTTACACATTCAGTACAACAACAAATCATTTAAAACGTCTTGGTAACTATTTGGATCAATGTGATAAATATGGGATATCTTTGAATTCTGAGAAGTGTCAATTTGGCGTACCATCGGGAAAGCTTTTGGGACATATTGCTTCTGTGGCCGGTATCGCTACTGACCCAGATAAAGTTACTCATATATTGGCTTTATCAAAGCCAGAAACAGTGTCTGGTGTTCGTGGTTTCGTAGGCCATGTCAGCTATTATAGGCGATTCATTCATTTATTTACAGAAATATGTCAACTGTTAATGAATCTCTTAAAGAAACCGCCACCGGATGGATCTAGTCCAATTTGGACTGAGGAATGTACAGTTGCGTTTGAGGAGTTAAAACGAAAATTGGTGTTAGCACCAGTACTTGTTGCACCTTGTTGGACAAAACCCTTTCATGTTTATGTTGATGCCTTGAAAGTTGCTATTGGATCCGTGTTGAGGCAGAAAGATGAAAAGGATTTGGATTATTCCATCTATTATGCTAGTCGACAATTTGTAGCTGCGGAATAAAATTATACTACGACTGAACGGGAAGCCTTAGGCATGATCTATTCTGTCCAAAAATTTTGGCATTACTTGCGTGGTTACTCATTTGTATTTCATGTCGATCATGATGTTCTTAAGTATATGATTAATAAACCTCAATTGAGTAGACGCATCGCTCAATGGATGTTACTCCTTCAAGAATTTAATTTTATTATTAATATTCGACCAGGAAAGAAACATGCCAATGCACATTATTTATCTTGATTGTCCAAAATATTCGGTAATGAACCTATCAATGATGAACTTCCTAATGCAGAATTATTTGCCGTCGACGTGATCACCCTAGAATATAGTGTATTGATTCAGTATCTGACATTTCAGACATTTCCACCTACATATAGTGAGAAACTTAAGAAATGCTTGATTTTGAAAAGTGCTCCGTATACGATGATTGGAGACGCTTTGTAAAAGCAGAGGAGAGACAAAATTCTATGCCGTTGTATTTTTCAAAATGAAGTACGTACCATATTGGAAGGATGTCATTTGGATAGTTGTGGAGGATATTTTGCCGGTGACAGCACTGCCCACAAAGCTTTAATGGCGGGATATTGGTGGCCAACAATGTTCTCAGATGCACACCAATATGTCCGACATTGTGATCCTTGTCAACGTATTGGTAGACCTATAGGAACTTTTGTCATGCCGTTGGTACCAATTTTAGTATAAGCACCGTTTGAGAAATGGGGTATTGATTTTGTAGGACCAATCGCACCAGCCTCGCGTAATAGACAAAAAAAATATATTTTGGTAGCGACGGATTATGCGACAAAATGGGCAGAGGCGATGGCAACAAAAACTAATAATGCCGATACCGTAGCCATATTTTTATATGAGAACATTATCACTAGATTTGGGTGTCCCAAAGAATTGGTTAGTGATCATGGAATCCATTTTATTAATTCTACAATTGCGTCTTTGACAGATAAATACGAGATCAAGCATCGGAAGACAACCCCATATCATCCTCGGGCTAATAAGCAGACTGAAAGGACCAACGGTGTTTTGTGTAAAATTTTAATGAAAACAGTGTCTGGTGTGGGAACGGACTGAGATACAAAATTGTTCGTAGTCTTGTGGGCATATCGTACTATGTATAAAGTGACTACCAATTCCACACTATTCCAATTGGTGTACGGGCAAGAGACAATATTACCAATTGAATTGGAAGTTCAGAGTTTACGAATTGCATTGGATGAACATCTCGGTGACAAAGACTCCCTCCAACATCGGTTGGCACAATTGGAAAAATTAGATGAAGTTAGGGCTACGGCTCTTTTAACTATGGAAGCGCTGTCGGAAGAGTTATTATGATAGTAAATTACGTCTTAAATCTTTTATGCCCAATGATCTGGTGCTTCTTTATGATAGTCGCTTTCACCATTTTCCGGAGAAATTCCAAATCCGTTGGCATGGACCTTATCGAGTAATTGAAGTCTTTTCTAATGGTTCAGTTCAATTGGAAGATTTTATGGGTACTCAATTTACCACCCGAATTAACGGCAACCGTTTATGTCTTTATTTTACGTAAATCCGGGACGGATTTTTAAAATTGGAGGGAAAAAGGTGTACCTGTTCATGATAGCTTACCTTTAATGAAGGTACATGATGGCTAGAAAGACGATTGATGGTCAGTTTTGGATCCTAATATGGACTAGTCATGCAAATCGGAAGTGACGATCTAGTACACTGGATTAAGGATTGTTGCTTTAAACCCCGAGTAAAAGGTTAGGAGCGGAGCACTTAATGGGAGTTTTGATTAACATTCTGTTTTGAGTTTGGTCATCCAAGTGTATGCTTATTGGAGTGTAGAGTTCTCTGTAGGCAGAGAGTAACAATTAGTCTGAGCAAGGAGTATGCTTTTCTTTAAAATACTCCTAACTGTGCAGCGTCCTCGCAAACACAAAATTGGTAAAACTTTGTTATGAGGCTGGCTCCTGAGATTGGGATACTCCTGGATTCGTAGGAGGTTCTTCTGCGTCTGGCTCTAATGGCACGTCCTCATCTTCCTCCAATAAATCCACATGATTAATCTTCAACTGCGTTGATAAATCTTCATTATCCGCTCCCAATTCCCAAACTTGAGCCTCCAATTGTAGAATTCTGGCATCCTTCACCTCTAATTGGTACCCTTGTTGCTTCACCTTCTCCTCCAACTCATTAATACTCGAAAGTGAGGGAGCAGATTCTTTGTGGCTGAACGACATTGGCCAAATTGCCCTCTAATTTTTCTACTTCACTTTTCAAGGTACCAACTTCTGTCTGCAACTTCTCCGTTCCAATTTGGTATTGGTCTCCCAATTCTACCTTTTTCTGTTTCAATTTCACTACTTTATCACGTTCCACCTACAATTGACATTTCAAACGAGTATTTTAGAGAAAAGCATGTACGTGTGCATTGGACTCTAATGTTCAGTAGGTAGTTAATTATGTGATCTTAACAGTTTAATTCAATGCAAATAGTCTTTCCCTGTATTTGAATCCCCCTTTACAGATTTACTCTAGGCAGTATTGGTAGAGTAAGTGAGATGTACAACAACAACAATTTGATTATTTAAGTTTCATTAGAATTTAGAAGAATTTATAAGTTATATAAGTCTTATTAGAGAAAAGTCATAAAATTGGAATCTTAATAAGTCTTATAGGCAATTATCTTCATTGGTTTAGTATTTTTTTTTAATTAAAAAAATTAATATTTAGTTATTAAAATCAATGTCTATATTAGCCTTCTATCTATATTTATCACTTATTAAAAATATATAAATACTACTTAATAAGTAGAAGAAGCATGAAAAATAAACCTCATGTCTTTGTAATTATTTATGTAAAAAATAGGATTTTTAGTTGATTTAAATTGATTTTATTATTATAAAAAATTACTAAGATAAAATAAAATATTCTTAAATTGATATTATTATCTTTAAAATATTATAAAGATTTTTAGAATTTATTTAGAATTTTATTAAAAAAATTTAGGAATTTTTAGAACAATTTTGAAGACTTTGGTAAAAATAAATTTTACCACCTTGGGAGCCATTATGAAGAAATGGAACAAGATTTGAAGGCCATATAAGACTTTTAGATTAATCAACTATTTTTAAACACTATGGTATAGTCAATCCTAAATTCCTAAAACTTAAAAGTAATGCCAAAAGTGAGTGAAGTCACCCTTTGATAGTGAAAGCCATTTTTAAAGCATATAAAAGAAGAACAAAAGAATGGCCAAGATTATTACTATTTGCTCTATAGACTCATCATATTAGTCACAATTGAGTAATTGGATATATGCCAATAGAATTGATATAAGGACAAAAGCTTATTATGTCATTTGAAGAACAAATATACTCTTGGAGTGTTTTATCTTAGCAAATGTGAGTCATCAAATTGACTTATTAATTATTTTAGGAATAAAAGAATATATTCAGAGTACTAAAATTTTAATTTTTAAATAAAAAGGTAATTAGAACATGCTAAATGAAGAAAAATAATATTAGTAGAGATGAAATGGAGTTTAAATAAGTCTTGGAGGCAATTATCTTAGTTGATTTAATAATTTTTTTTAAATATAAGAATTAATATTTGATCATTGAAATCAATATCTATATTGGCCTTCTATCTCTATGTACTACTAATTAGATATATATAAATGTTACTTAGTAGGTAGAAGAAGTATGAAAATTAAACGACATATCTTTTTAGTTGTTTATATAAAAAATAAGATTTTTAGTTGATTTAAAATTAATTTTTTTATTATAAAAAATCACCAAGGTAGAATAAAATAGTCTTAAATTGATATTATTATCTTCAATATATTATAGAGATTTTTTAGAAAATATTTAGAATTTATTCAGAATTTTTTAGGAATTTTTAGAATAATTTTGAAGACTTTGATAAAAATGAATTTTATCACCTTGGGAGCCATTATGAAGAAATGGAACAAGATTTGAAGGCCATGCAAGGTTCTTAAGCTAATTGGATATTTTTGAATACTATGGTGTAGTCAAAAATATAAAAAAATGAGTTTTAATAGTAAAAAATAGGAGGACCAGCAGCTAGTATAGTCCTTGTAGGAAGGGAGGTGCACAAGTTCCATATGGATTGTGACACAAGGAATGCTATTATGTGAGCCTAGAGCAATGAGTGGAGAGCAGTGAACAGTGAAATGTGAGCGGTGACTGTTTGTTTTTTATTGATAATTTATATAATTGAGAGCCTATAACCGTGAGAATTTGTAAAGAACTGGATTAATTTTGGACCTAAAGGGGCCTATAGCCATAGGAATTTGTGGATTTTTAAACACTATTTAAGAAAAATTCCATGACTGTGGAATGAGAGGCCAAATAAAAAGTAAAGAAAAAATGATAAAAATTCAAAAAATATTTGATTGATATAAAGTGAATAGAAATTAATTACAAAAAAAGATTGTAAGTATTTAAAAAAGTTGGATAGAGTAAAGGAATTAGGATTATAAAAATTTAAATATAAAAAAAAATTATTTAGTATTTAAGAAAGCAAGTTCATATATATGTCTTAAAATTATATAGTGGCCTTGGGAATCTCACTACCATGCATTCAATTAATAAACCAAGTACAAAAAAACAAAGTATATCAAACAATCATGGAAACTAAGTGAAAGTATTCTATGAAGTTATAGAACTGGAACTACCCTCAGTAGATGAAGTACCCTCACTACGGTTTGTTGCCTCTAAGTCTAAGAAGTGATCAATACTAAAATTGTAGCATACTCTATGTTACAATGGAATGGAGAAGGGGCTTCTCCTAAAACTATAGCAACTGTCTTTGCATAGGTAGGAAGGACAAATAAAGATGGAGGAGATACTATAGAAGAGATCAATTTGCAAACAAATAAGCATTAGTGGTAGAAATTAATATGACTAGAATTTGAAGGAATTTTAATAAGTAAAAAAAAAAATATTACAAAGTACAACTTATATACACAAGTGATTGTGCTTTGCTATGCAATGGATAGGGACATTATCATCATCAAGGAGAACAGTCTCTAGTGAAGGAAGAAGTACTGAAAGTATATCATCATGAAGCAGTGCAAACACGACATTAAAGGTGAGTGGATCAACCTCAAAAGTATTAACATGGCGGCCAAAACTTCCACAAGTATGAATTGAATTACCAAGACAGTAAAAAATGGAGTTAGAAAAATATAGGTTGCAAAAAATAAGAGCTAAAATAGATAGCAAAATAGAAGAATTCAGACTTACCTGTGCCTATAATGCCATCAATAATCACAGAGCCAAGCTTTGTCAAGGCTTCCATAAGGATTTATAAAAACATACAATCCTTCTCGCGGCCACTTTTCCATGCCACAGGTTCATTCATGAGTTGTCACTCTGCCGAAGTAAAATTGAATAAGATGTCATCATCTTACATGCATACACCAGCATTGGATAGATTATGATTGTCTTAGAAAGAGAATTGTGAATCTGATTGATGTTTACGGATAAGAAAGAGGATATGAAAGCAACGGGTCTATAGAAAATATATGAAATGAGAAAAATAAATAAAAGTAGAATTGAAAAAACTAGATATTCATTAAAGTGAGACTTTTTGGAGTCTCATTTTAACCTCACAATTATCTTAGATTACACTTCTATGGCAATTAATTTAAATTTGAAGTCAAAAAATGAATTAAAAGTTGATTAACTTACTATGAGTGTGGAATTCATTTGTCATATCAACTTTAAATTGTTGATGCTCTACCAATCTTTTAAAATCTTAAACTCATAGGTAGAAGCATATGTTTGCACATCTATTCTAATTGACTAAGATTCAGGCATAAATAATAGAATATCAACATCTTCATAGAAATATACGTCAACAAATTCAAAAATTGCTTCAACGTCGACCTCCGTTGTCGTACTGCATTTACGTGCAGTGTATAAAAATATTAAAAATCTTGTATCTATTGTTAATATATATATGAATGTTAGAGGTTATTTTAGAAGATATTATAAAGACAAGATTTATTATAGCCACTTAGTTAGTGAATTAAGATGGCTATTTGTTTTGTTCCTACCTTATTTATATCCTAGAATAGACTCTTTTGTAATTAGAAGAAAAATAAAGGTTGTTTTATCTTTCTTGTTGACTTTTGAGGTAGAATGGACCTTGTGAGGAATAAGAAAGAAGAGCATGGGGTGAATAGGGCCTATCCAATAGGATTTGGCTGCCCATGTGGGCATCTCATAGTCTAATATGGAAAGAAAGGGAGATATATTCCTCTTGCTAGACCGAGGGTAGAGGGGAATTTTGAGTGGTGAACTTTGGAGAGAGATAGCTCTGTGGATATAGAAGCGTTTGTAATGAAATTTATTGGGTGTGTTCTTCAAGTTGTGAAGATTCTAGAACCTATTTACTTGTTTGTTTTGGAGTTGTAAACAAACAATTATGCTTGTTTTAGTAGAGTAGGGTTTGTTGCCACCCGACGAAGAGGGGCAGAAACTTCGAGCTGCCACTGCAAGTTTGTTTTCGACTCTTTCTTAGTGAAATTTACAGAGGGTGTGGAACATTGTGTTGGCTTTTTATCAAGACATCTCTTGTAGCATTTGGAGTTGGAGAGCAAAAGTTGTGAGCTTGAGAGTGGGAAAGGGTTTGCTGCCACCCGATGAAGAGGGGTAGAGAGTTTGTTCAACCACCCAAGTCGGACAGTCTCTTCAATCCTTTTGATATTTTAGGTGCTTATAGTAGCTTGAGTAAGCTTTCTATAAAAGAAAAAATCAATACATTTGGAGCTTTGATGAAAGTTTTATGAGCCGTGAAGAGTCAAAGAGGGCAAATTAATACTAGGGTTTGAAGAGTAGAATCAACTAGCTACAAAATCTGGAGTTTGAGAGGCATGCATGCAAAATTTTAGGGCAAGCTAGATGATGGAGTGAGCTTTCTAAAAAACTATTGCATGTCCAATTTGGAGAAGGGAAGTGATCACAACAAAGGCCGAAGTGAAGAGGAGCTTTGCTGCCTTTGCATTTGCTTGGAAATTTTAGCGCCTACTTGTTTTAGCCATAACTTTTAAATGATAAGTCATCTATTTGTGAAATTTTGATATGTTTTACAATGGATTATTGGCTTTCCATAGGCTGTAAGCACGCTTGATTCGAACTTTGGATGAATTTTTAGTGATTTATTTAGTTTCAGCTTGTTGTATAACTTGTATTCCTTATATGCGGTTGTATTTTGAGGTATACTTGAATATATACACACTTTGCTTATACCTTTTATATAAGTATATATACTTGTATTTATATCAAGTATTTATATAAGTATTATACAAGTATTATATATAATATTTGTATAAGTATTTGTATAAGTATTATACCAAGGATTATACACTATTTTATATAAGTGTTTGTATAAGTATTTATGCTTTATATTTGTGCAGACTTGTACAAATGACATCTAAGTATAATTTAAGCTAACAAATATATTGTGCAAATTATAGAAGATAACTTCTTGGCTTCACTCTACGTGTTATATAATTCTGATAGCGTTAGGAGCCGTGATTTTCGGTAATTCTCTCTACCCGATACCGTATAAATGTTCTATTCTAAAATTGCACTAGAAGAGAAGGAGATGCTAAGGACAGGCAATCCCTCAAGTAGATAAGTAATAAGTAGATCAAATCTGATATGAAGATATTTAATGGAGTATACAAAAGTATCTTATCTCAATTTAACTTGAGAATAGAAAAATAAACCAAAACTAAAGAAAATCAATATAGGAATGAAATAGAAGAAAATAAATTTCATAAAATATAAAAAAAATAAGTTTCATAGAATTAGAATTGAGATTAATTATCTTGTTTATAAAGTTGTATATTTTAGTTATATTTGGATGTAAAAACCTAACCTCCATAAGTACAAATATAGAAGTATTTTCAATGAGAACAAAAATAGAAGAAGCAATTGTAGTGGCATTACCAACACATGCAATTAATGTCAACTTCTTTATTTCTAATTATTGCAATGCCACTAGAAATGGAAAAGATTGAGGTTGAATAACGGTGGTAGCAGTAGATGTTTGAGCAGTGATTGCAAAATTTGAAGAGGAAGTCATATCATCTACAAGGCTCTATAAGGTTCCTAGAATTGGTAGATCCTCATTGTCTTTAATTTTTTCAAGTATCTTCTTTTTTGATACTATAGTCTTTTTGCCATTCTCCACAATTGTTGTATCATTATTATCTTTAGATAGTGCAAGTACATTTTTTTTTTATACTTTAGACTTTTTATCAATAACCTAATCCACTGGTTTGGAAGCAACAATCTTGGTACTTTTAAGAGCTGGTTGGATTGAATTCCAAAGTGTAATATCAAAGGTGGAAGGTTTTTTGAGAGGACAATCAAGATACCATCCATATTTATCACAGTGTGCTAGATTCCATGCTTTCATAATTGCCTTTGTCAACATACAATCTTCGGTTCTACTATCTAAATAATTGGCAAAGAATGTAGGTGATTTGGAAATATTCTTAGCACGAAAGAAAACATATTTGAAATATTTGTATAGAATCATGTGCATAATTGGCTGAAAAGTAAATAGGATTTTTTTTATAAATTTCTTTTTTAATTTTAAATTCACGGAAAAAAGTGAAATTCCACAAAGTAATATGCATTTTTTCCATATAATCAAAGATAGAGGGCAAAGGATCCATCCCATTGGATTGGTAATCAATTGACATTCCAAGATTAGCAACCACTCTATCAAATAATTTTTGGGACTTTATTATTGAGATAAATAAGTAATAATAAAAATAGAATAAGTTACTAAGTAAAAGATATTATCTTAAATAAGTTACTAATGGTCAAAGATTAATTCTTAGTATATAGAAAGGACATCTTATAGATATAAGATGTAGTCAAAGGAGAAGAGTCAAAGTCAAGAGGATAAAGTATGTACTAAAGAATATCCTAATGACTAGATAAGAGTAATCAATGCATGGCATAGGATATCCTTGTAGAACATGAGATACCCTCATGATACAAGAGATACCAAAAGATCTTAAGAGCATGTGTGTAAAAGTCAAAGAGTGGAAGTTGTCTTTTAAGACAGCAACCACCATATATAAGAAACGGTGTTTAGAAGTGAAAGTTATCTCATTCTACACTTCTCTTATATGTAACCTTGGTGATTTCTACTTACTTATGTTTTGCCTCTTCTAATTTTTCAATAGGTTATGGGCCCATACACACTTTGTTGTGTTATTCAAATAAGTTGAAGTTATTTTCTTCTTGTTTCTTCTAAGTGGAATAGATCTTATGGGATTTTATTAATGTTAGGATTTCGACATAAGAAAGTTTTGATTTTGACCTTATATATCTTTAACATTGTTTTGTGGGTTCTTTATTTCTTGGATAATGAGTGTAAGACCTTTAAGAAAGACCTTGATAGTGTCTTTTGTATTGCTGAAGTTGTTTCACATATCTTGTGTATGTCATGAGAAAGTGACTTAAGAGAATAATTGAATGTGATTGTGAGGTTTATGAAAGTACTCATACTTGTGAAAAGCTATAGAAATTGAATTCAGAGTGTTTTGATTGAAAAACCACTCTTTTCTTTACAAGAGGGCATTTTAAGATTTTGTTAGTGCAAAATTGCTTTGGTGATTTTGATCACATAGAGACTTCTTTTTTCAATATTTTTTGATACACTACTCCTTAAACATGGCTTCTAGTGAAGGTGAAGGTTTGAAAGTGATTGAAAAATTTAGAGACAAAAATTTCTACCATTGGAAGGTCAAAATAGAGCTTTTGTTGGCATCTTTGGACCTTTGGAACATTGTAGATGAAAGTGAACACCTTCCAAGCATGGATGTTGATATGAAGGAGCAAAAGGACTTCAAAAGATGTGAAAAGAAGGCTTTTGGCATGATTGCCACTAATTTGGATGAAGCCAATATTTCTCACATTATCCATTGCAAAAGACCAGTGGAAGCATGAAAGACTCTTTGCAATATATATGAGAATAAGAACTTGTTCAACATCTTCTTCACAAGCAAGAAATTCTTCACTTACAAGATGGAAGAAGGTAAAGACCTCATGGCTCATGTCAATAAAATAAAGGCTCATGCAAATCAACTTGCAATCGTTGACAAGTCTTTAGAAGATGATGATATTGTAATAACCTTGCTCATGAGCCTTTCCAAGTCCTATAACTACCTCATTGTAGCATTGGAGTCCATTAAGATAAAGGAGCTTACCATAGACTATGTGACATCAAGATTTGCATATGAAGTGACTAAAAGGAAAGAAAAAGAATATCAAAGTGAAGATTCGGCTTTCTTTTCAAGACAAGACAAAGGTAGTTATTCCAACCAACATGACAATGTAAGAAGCAATGTGAGAACTTACTTCATTTGTAGAAAATCAGGTCACTTTGTACGAAATTGCTACAACGCCAAGAAAGTAGATATAGAGAATGATAACAATGCACATGATGAAGTTGGAGTAGATGTCTATGCATTTATGGTAAATTTTGAATCCATCTCTCTAGCTGCACCTCTCGATCTCCAAAAGCTTTCATAAAACTCCTCAAATCCTCAAAAGAGTGACAATAGGTATTATTTATACACGTTAATTTTAAGCGCCTAGTTCTCCCTCATAAAAACTCGAAATTTGTCAATTTTTGCACAATAATTGTAGTCCAAAAAATAAGATGTTTAATTCTTATCTTTGATTTTTGATTGGCCTCTTTGAAGTTGCCAAAATCCTTATTCTTGTTGCAGCAGCTTCTTCAAAGCCTATTGGACATGACCATTGACTAATAAGAATGAAGAACTTCATCTCTTGTCTTCATTCATCCTTACTTTATCTTCATCTTTCCAAATAGGCCTCTTAGTAGTTTAATTCTTCTTCTTTGGATTCCAATTGCCTCTCAAGGCTTTAAAAGCCATAATCAAATTAAATAAAAATCTAAAATAAATTTTCTTACACCAACCTCTTTTAATTTACTTTACTAATCATTCTAACACATATCTAAATCTATAAACATATTATATATTTTAAGTGAATTTTATATACTATAAGAAATTATAGTACGATATCCACCTCCTCCAAACCTGCACATCTTCTAGTATGTGCCACGTATTACCTCTATTTATCTTCTTGAAAGTAGTTTGAATCACTTATAGGTTCTTCTACTTCATGTCCTTCCTCCAAATGTTGAGGTGAAATTTCTTCAAGGTCTTTTATTGTGAATTTTCCATTTCTTCTCTTGAAAGTCTTGACCATCTTTCCAGCTACTGGGATTCTAAGGATACCTCCATCTAGCTCATGTAAAAAATATGTGGCATTATCATAGACTGTGACTACCACATATAGACCAAACCATTTTTTTGTAAATTTTTTCTCAATATTATGTTGATGTTCTAAACTGCTATCATAAATTAGAATCCAATCTTCAACTTCTATAGGCCTAGGCCTTAATCTATGATTCTTATCAAACCTTTCTTTATTTTTCAACCTTGCCTCTTTTAACCTTTCAGATGCAATCTGTAGGATCTCATTTAACCTTCCCAACTACTCAATCTGAAGCTCTAATAATTTTTTTCTATCAATGCTATATTTCCAAGATAAAAACATCTATGTAGGCAATATTTTTTTAGCTGGCATCATAGGCTTTTGGCCTAACATCAATTCTATGAGCATATAATTAGTGATAGTACTATGAATAGTCCTATTAGTCCATAAAGCAAATGGAAGTAGCTTAGGCCATTGAATTGGCTTACCTTTATATGCCTTGACCAATGCATAAATGATAGGAGGGTGGCCCCTTTCACTCTTTCTATTAGCTTTAGGATTATAAGAAGTAATCAACTCTAGTTGAACTCCATACTTGCTAAAATAATTTCTTGCTTCAATAACATCTAATTCTCTTCTATCACTTCTCATCCTTCCAATGCTTCCATATCTACAAAAAAATATCTTCCAATATAAACCTGTATATTGCTTTTGTAGTCTTGATTCTCAATACTCTTCTTTCAACATAATTTGATAGTCTTTTTCTTGCCACAATCAAATCTTTCATGCTCCAAAGTCTTGATGGCATAGCTACCAAATCAATCATCCATTGAAAATATAAAGCAAGTGGATAAGTAGGATGTAACCCATCTCTATGTCTGATCTTAGATTGTAGCTGATACTTTGTGCATGAACTCACAAAATCTTCAACATTTTTATACGAGTCCTTCCACCAATATCTCTCCTTGATCTTGATAAAAGTAGCCCAAATTCCTCTATATCCTATCTAGAGTGTATCATAAAAATCTTTCAAAATCTTATTCTTGGTCTCAAGGTCTCACACCACCCTCAATAGAATTTTATCACCCCTTTTAAGCCTCTTCCATAAAAATCCATCTTTAAGCAAATAAGTGTAGGATTGGTGCTTGATATCCTTGAAAGTCTTATCTATCCAGCCTTCTTGCCTCTTTATTGTACTCAAATAAATTCTAATATTCCTCAATTTACCTTCATATAAATCTTTATGGAAAATTTGAATCTCATCTCCAAAATCCATTCCATCAGTAGCCAATGAATATCCGTAATTTCTCTCCTCTTAATGTTTACCCTTTTCATGTGCCATCATCTCCTCTTCAAAGGTATATCTAGCTCTAGACAACATATCTGCCACTGAGTTCTTTTTATTAGTAATGTGTATCAAAATAGAATTCAATATTTTTGTATAGGCTATCCATCTCAACAAAGCAATGTCTAGAATAGTGCAATTGATTACCATCCCAAGTAAAGACAAATAATCTGTCTCCAAAACCATTCTAGCTCCGATCAAATAATTCATCTCAATCTTTAGATCAGTGAGTGTTTTCCAAAGTTCTCTTTTAACTTGTAGATAAGCTCTTTGCTCTTTTGTAAGAATCTTGGCTCCAAACCTTATAACAAATCTCCTTCTTTTTCCATCATCTTGTCCAATAGTCCATCCAATTGCTATTGGACTTGTATCCATTGTTATTACCACTGGTCTCCCATACTGATAATCTACTTGTCTAAAGACAAGTGGTGAACTCAAAATCTTCTTCAAACTTTACATACCTACTTTTTATTCATCCTTCCAGATAAACTTCTTATCATTCCTCAATAACTTATATAGTGGCTCTGAAATATGTACAAAGTGAGGCACCCAAATATGATAGAATATACATGCACCTAAAAATCTTCTAACTTTTGTAATACTATCATATACCTTCATTCTGGATATAGCATCAACCTTATCTAAGTTTAATTTTCTACCATACTTGTCACACATATGTTCCACCACTAGAGTTTCACCAATTCCAAAGCTTGACTTTTCTATAGATAATGTCAAATTAATTGATTTAAGCTTCTCTAATATCCGAGCTATATCTTTAATATGCTGCTTGACAAACTGCTTGCAACCTTTAGTATCCAAAGCTTCATCCTTATCTTTTTCCTTGTAATCCTTCATAAGTATATTATCCAAAAATGGAATGGTCTTTTTAAGTATAAACTCATTCAATATTTGATTCATAGCATTTTGTATATGAGCCACTGAGTTCATTGCACCTTGAGGTAAGATATGCATCTTCATTAAATCCAAAAGAATCTTCATGGTGGTCAAATCTCTACTTTCTTTAACCAACTGAAACTGATCATATTCAAAATATAAATCTCTTATAGAATAGATGGCATGACCAGCAAATTATTCAACTACTTCATCCACTATAGGACCATGTCTAATAAGTATTTTTTGAAATATCATTCTTTATGGTGTTGTCAAGAAATCACCTCCTATAATCTTCAACTTAGCCAATGACTTTTGAGTAAATTGATGTTCAATTTTGCGCCTATCTCTCAACCCTAGTTCCTTGACTGCTTGCTTAATGTGTTCTATAATATCAAGTGGTAATTAAGTGGCTAGTAGTTTCACCTTTTTTATCACAGTCTTATACTTGGTTTGCACAATAGCCTCGGATTTCAATCCATAGCTTGTAGTAAATCCAACATATGTTACCATCTTTTTCAACTCCTCATAAGTCTCCCTTGATTGTATCTCTACAATAACATCTTCATCCATCCTTGTAATTAAATTCTCTATAACTTGCATCAATCCATCTTCCAACTTGTAATTAAATTCTTAACCCTAAACCTTTATACATGTCTATAGGTGATTCTCTATAACTTGCATCAATCCATCTTCCAACTTGTAAGCTTTATACATGTCTATAGGTGATTGGTAGGTTAAAAACTTGGTCAACAAGCTAGCCACATGGCGCACATGTTGGTAGCTTGTGGAACAAGCTAGCCATGTGTTGCACATGTTGATAGCTTACGGAGCAAGCCAAGTACATGGCACACATGTGAGAAACTTGTCGTGCAAATTTGACACATGTCTTGTAAATTAGACACGTGTAAAGAGGTCCTATAGAATATTGCCACGTAGCTCTTAGATAGATAGTATAAATAGAGACAAGAGTGAAGCCTTCTTCACTTTTGTCAATTCTTTGCTTGCTTCTACTCCAGTTTCAAGAGTCTATAGTTTTTTTGTCTTGTGGCAATAGCCATTCTAATTTCTTTTCATATACATACTTCCTTACTTATATTTTATTATACTTCTTAATAGAAGTTTCATATGTTTATTTGCTTTCACCGAGTTCTTATCCTTGACAGATTGACAAGAGTACACATATAGTATCAGAGCTTTGTCTTTTCTTGATTAAGAGTGGATTACTCCTTTCTCTTGATAAGACACAAGCATATTTGAAATTATAGAGTATCTACTTCTAAATTGATATTATTTCTAGAATTTTTTCTTTTGAGTGTATTATTCTGCATTTCTTGAAGTGAGAGTAGATACCTTCTTTCTTATTGTATTATTATGGCAGAGCTTGCAGAAATGAACAATGCAATGGCACAAATGTAAGAACAAATGAGAGAGCTAATGCTTGCAATGCATCAACTCAGTTTACCACCACAAAGAACAACAAGATTAGCAGGAAGTGAAGATATCGAGATGGTTGGAGCTGCATCAATATCTATATCAAACCATACTACCTCACCTATGATGGAACACCATTCAAATATTAGAAAATCAAAAGTTAGTTTGTTTGAGAAGTTTGATGGCACGAGATCTAAGTTTTGAGGATTTGTCAATCAGATGCAATTGGTGATTGAACTTTAACTCTAGGGTTATCCTACGTAAGGATCTCAAGTTAGGTTTATTGAAATGTTACTTTCAAATTTTATTTTATCATGGTTTTTATCTTTTTTTGAATAATATGATCCAATATTAGATAATTTGGAGGTATTTTTAGTAAAATTTTGATCTATATATGGAAAACATGATGCAATCTATATTACAACCAATAAGATTTGCATCCTACAACAAAGCAATCGATCGATGTCATTATACACTTCATAATTTCGACAACTAGCGATTGATATTAAGTGGGATGATGTTGCACTCATCAGCCAATTTCTCTACGGATTACAATATGAAGTAAAAAAATCAATGCTCAATTTATCCGATCCTCAGACATTAAATCAATTAATTGATTTTGTTGTGAAGTGTGACAATTGACTTTTTGAATTTCCATCTAAAAGTCGTACAAAAGAGCCTCAACATTATTATTCAATGGCAATATCAACGTCCTCAGAAAACGTACATTCGGAAGTAGAAGACATGCAAATTGATACAGTATATTTTATACCTCTTATTCAACAAGAAAAGATTCGCCATCGTCAAGGAGGATTATATTTATATTGTGGAGAATCTAAACACATTGCTCAATATTGTCCAAAAAAATGGCACAACTACAAAATGAGGAGTATGGCTGTCAAAAAAGACAATATGTCGAAAAATAAATTTGTCCAGCTACAATAGGGACCGTTGTTGTATGACGTGGCCTTCTATCTAGGAATACATTAGGTACTTGGCTATAGAGAGTTTATTTGAAATTTAATGGCAAAAATCCAATGGGTGGTTTGTCCTCAATAAAAAAAAAAATAATATAAAAATCTCACAGAAGAGAAGTTATGTATATAAACCCTCTTGTATTCAAATAAGTTTGTACAAAAAAGATTCAAATTTCCAGAAAAATCCTTCAAAACTTTATTCATCCGCAAGGATTAATTTCTTACTAAAATTTAGAATTCAATAACTCTTGATCCAACCATTCAATTTCTATAAAATTTACTTGAAAATATAGATGATTCTCTTAAGTTTCACCATAAGAAAGAATTGACTATAAATTCGTTTTTGATCATCGGATATCTCAAAACCCCTAGCAAGTGCTTAAATCCCTAGCTCAAAGATACCCGAGCACTATTTTTCTTATATCTCACAAACCCAAAATTCTAATGCCACAAAAATTTTGTAGATAGTCTTGTGACATAAACCTATATAGTTTTCAAAATTTTGAGCCAAAATTATTTTAAATTGCATAAGATATACTTCAAAATGTAACCACTATGTAAGTGGGTCACTTACTGCCCTTAAGTTTGTAAGTACTGACTTGAATTCCTAATATCTCCTTTACTCTAGCTTGGATTTATCATCCACTTTTAGAAATCTCTATTCTAATTGGCCAAAAATCATGCCCAATGGGCTTCAAGGAGGTTGCCCAAGGATTTATTAGGAGTTAGCGTTTTTTTTTTGAAGGAAGTTGAACATCAGAGACTAGAATCATAAGGTTCAGGTTTTTGGATCTAGTTTAGGTACAAATTTTGTGTGATTTGAACTCCTAATATCTCCTTCACTCTAGCTTGGATCTACTAATATAGCTTTTTTTTTAGCTATGTAATAAATTGTACATTAAATATACATGTACAATTTTTTCACATATTAGCCAAACCACAATATGACACCGTATAGTTGGAACATTTTACAACTCCTAGTGAAGGTCCTATTCTCTCCTCAAAATCCTCTCCTTGTTTCATAATAGATGTATATTTAGGACCAAAAATCTATAGAGCCTCTACCTTATTTGATTCATTTAGTGATTTAATTACTATATTAAAATACTAAAAAATTGTTGAAAATTAAAGAGGACCTTTTTTAGATTTATGATAAAGATCTTGAATTCTACCACAATGTAGAGTTTTTGCTAAGGAGTAGTAAGCCTTGGATAATTGATTAAGGCTAGTGTCAATTTTTTTTTTTTTATTGGTCAAGATATTATAGAAAAATAAATAAATAAATAAATCTTTTTGCCTCCATTGTAGTTAGAATAAAAATTAAAAAAGAAATGGAGAAATTGAAGGTAGCATGGTAAAAAGATAGAAATTGATTAAATAAAAAATTAGAGAATTTTACTACAAAAAATTAAATTTTAGAATAATATTTTTAGATGAAATTGGGATAGGAAAGGCTCCTAAACAAGGCCCTTACAATCCCCCATAAGGGTGAATTTAGGACTTAAAAAAAAAAAAAAAAAAAAAAAACGAACGAAGATCAATTTGTCTTTGGTTCCCAGCAGACATGGCCTGTCAGTTGAGAACCGGCGGGCTTGGTTTGGGCTGGTTTGGGCCGGGCCGGTTTACATTTGGTCGCCTGGGGTTGCCAACTTTAGCAGCAGCTATCAGCGGGATGATATGTGGGGAACGACGCTGCTAACGAACGGGCTGCTCGGTGGGCTAGTGATTGGCGTACGCATGGGCTACAATTGGGCGAGTGGTGGCAAGCTGTGCGGAGTCAAGGGACTCCAAGGGAGCTGCCTGCTGTGACAGGGTGTGTCTTCGCGGAGGACTGGTAAGAGGGGGCGGTTGGAAGTCGCAATTCGGCGAGCCAATGCGGAGGAGAGTTTTTACAGAAGAGCGGAGCAGAGTCTAGGCTCTAGAGGGTTGAGAGCTCCGGGAGGTCCGTTCTGCTGGAATCCTTGGGGGCTAGTGTTGCGGAATTTAGGAAGGTTTTGAATGATCCGCTAGTTAAGAGATCTTCGTGCGGGCAAAATAAGGGATTCTGGGAGCTGGCTGGCAACGTGAAGAGAATGAGATTTCCATGAAGTATCTGTGAGTTTTTTTTTTTTTTCCTCTATTGATGTGAGGTTGATGGACATATTGGTTGATAGTTGCTGTGCTTGATCGTTCAATCGTGCTTGTATGTAAAAATTCTGGCTTCAAAGATAGCTCGGAAGCACTGCCTAGTTTTATCTGGAATTAGGTCAATCAAGTAGGACACCTATTCTTGCAATTCTATGATTTTGTGGAACCATTCATGCATGTTGATGTTCATGTATTCCCATGTATGCCTTGTGAATGGAATGATATTGTCATTGGCGAATGAAATGGTTGGAGGTGCATCACTACTTTAACAATTGGAAAATTGTGAACTCTCTGCTGCTGGTCCTCTGATGCATGCGGTTATGAGTATCAAAATCATATGTTGAGAAGCTCATTGCAAAGATCACAAAAAACCAATAAGATTGGGCGAAGAAAACGTTCAATTTGAGTTAATTTTGAAGAAGTTATGCTTAATTAAAATCTGATAGACTAAAAGGAAATGAATTCGAGGTAAAGGGAAAGTAAAAAGAAAAGTAAAAGGAAGGAAAGGGAAAGAAAAGAAAAGAAAAGAAATAAAAAAAAACATAAAAAGAAAAGAAAGTGACTGAAAAGGAGAAGGTGATTTAAAAAATAAAAGAAAAAAAGAAAAAATTAAATTAATTAAAAAAATAAAAAAAATAAAAAAAATAAAAAAAGTAAATAAAAAAGTAAATAAAATTTTAAATTTATTTTTTTTCTTTATTTTTTTTATTTTTTTAAAAAATTAAAAGAATAATAGTAATAATAATAATAATAATAGTAATAATAATAATAATAATATCATAATAATAATAATATCATAATAATAATAATATCATAATAATAATAATATCATAATAATAATAATATCATAATAATAATAATATCATAATAATAATAATAAGCGATAAAATTGATTAACAAATTTGAATTATTAATTCAATATTAAATTATAGTTGAATAATTAATTTCAATTGAAGGCTAATTAAACCTAATTTTGACCATCGCATATCGATTATTCAATTAAGAGGATTTCAACTCAATTAAAAAGACTAAACCAAAGTTATAATTACGACTGTGGAGATAGTAGCTCCTCCATTAAGGAGAAGGTTATTTTGCCTCACATTTTGGTGCATTTGCTGGGAGCCAATTTTTGTTGGACAATTGCTTGGAAGGCAACTATTTTAATTATTGGAATACTAAGAGTAGTGTTGTTGCTGAAATTTAGGTGCTAATCCTTAATTTTGAGTTGGAATTTTTGTTGTGGTGGTTTTGGAGCTTGGAATTGCGCTTTTGCATGAGGTAAATATTTTAGACCCTCTTATGCATGAATGTTTGAATTTTCCTTCAAATTTTGATTGGAATGTATGCTAAATTATAATGAGATCATGAGGAAGGAGCACGGCATAAGGTACGTACTTCCAACCTTTCTCACTTCACAACCGTTCACATTTAGTGCACTTAGGAGCGGTTAGGGCCGCCCACGTTTGATTAAATTGCAAAAGGTATGTATTCCCCTTCTCAAAATATGAATAATGAATGCAAAGAATGATTTTTGTTCATGTTGATGTCATTTTCATCTAAGTTGGACATGTCCTACACTTGAAAAAAGGAGGATACCTGGCTACCGAGGAAATTCTAGTATTGTAGGCTCACCCCGACTAGGTGATTGTTTCGTATAGGAGTATAGTGGGTACACTCCATGTGGGGGTCAGCTCCACCTGCTACCTTTTTGTCGTTTATTCCCAATATGAAGAGAGTGGGAGAAATTGCAAGATAATTAAGTCAAACTTCAATCATCAAAAGTCTCACATAGGTCTAAGAGAACTATAAGATAAATTCTAATCAGTTAGATGAGCTCGATAACTCTTTCGAGAAGAGATAGTTACACACCTCCTACAATAGTTAATAGTAGATGGCCTATTCTACAACCAACCTTTTTGACTGCAAAGATTGAAAAAGTGGTCACTTCATTTGGGAACGTAGAACCGACTTTTGAGAACCTTGGTACAGTGAGGAACCTTAGAAGTAGCGATTTTCTCCCTTCTTCCATCCCAAAACCCCCAACATCACTCAAAAGGGATCCCATGGCCAATTTATTACCCCCGATAGTTCTTGTGAATCCTTTGGTTTAACCAAGAGGCTTGCTTATCGTGGTACCAGAAGGACTGCAAGCGGCATCCATGCCCCCAAACCTATTCAACTTCTGAGGGACTTGGAATGAAGATCCCTCGGTTCATGTAGAGAGATTTGTAGAATTTCTCACCACTTATCTCATCACGGATCCTAAGTATTATTTAGTGTGGTTCCCAACCACACTTAAAAAAACAGCCTATGAGTCGTATTGTAACCATACGGCACGTACCTTTAGGAATTGGGACGTGCTCATGAGGACCTTTTAAGAGTAGTATAGGCCAGAAGTGGGCCAAAGTGCTCCCTTGTCTGCCTTGACTGCCTTTTGATAAGGCAAGAATGAGGACATTGCTTCCTACATTCGTAGGTTCGAGCTAGTAGTGATCCAATTTGTGGGCAATTTGCTCATGGATGATATCCTTTGACATTTTTTTCTTCAAGGATTTTGTAAAGAGAAAATCGTCATGGAAATCTTGAAGACTAGATCCCAAACGCTAGCAAATGTAATCCAAGTAGCCAGGATGGTAGAAAAGATTGTTGAGGAGCACCATAGATTGTGGCGGAGAAAGGATGAGAGCATTCCAAGCTTCATATCCATTCATGCCCAAGAGAAAGGTGAGTACTTGGAGGCACCACCCCGAACCATGGAAGCCACTCTTTCCATACTCAACTCATATTCTTTAGATGCTAGACCTTCCTTGCCCCTACTAGCCATCTCGTATGAGCTTGATTGGCGCCAAGAGCTCAAGAAAGATGTTCAAGCAGTACAACAAGGATTTTAAGAGCAACTTCAACAACAAATGAAGATAATGACGAAACAAATGGCACTCCTCCTTAAGAATCAACAAAGTAATCTCCTTCTTCCTCCGATAGAATCAGGGAGGCACGCTTTGGGGCTATGGTGTACCATGTGTGGTCAACCAGGGCACACAGTCCAATTCTATTTGAGTATCTCATCTCAATACCAACCTACTTACGTACCTCTCCATAAGAATCAACAACGTGTAGCACAAGAGCAAGGATCAAGGGCCGCAAACCAATTGAGATTTGAAGTCCACCACTATTGTAGAACGAGGCATCCCCCTAAAAATTGTTGAGTAGAAGACCATTGTCATATTGTAATTATTTATAGTATGTAAAATCTATTCAAAATACATAATATATTTATAGGTTTAGATATGTATTAGAATGATTAATAAAATAAATTAAAGGGAGTTAGTATAAGAAACTTTATTTTAGATTTTTTATTTAGTTTGGTGAAGGGATTCAAATTATATAAAACCTAAATGTTTAGTATGAAGCCTTGAGAGAAGGTGGGAGCCTAAGGATGAAAATTTAAGCTAATAGGAGGCTAATTGGGAGGGATGAAATCAAGGCATGGTCGGATAAAAGCAAGGAATGGAGAACTTCATCATTATTGGTTGAATACCATGCCCAATGGACTTTGAGGAGGCGGCCCGCGACCTTGACAAGGGTTTCGGCGACTTTAAAGAAGCCATTAGAAAATTAGAGACTAGGATTAGAAAGCTTGTTTTTTGGACTACAATTTTGGTATAAAAATGGAGGGATTTGGAGTTTTAATGAAGGAAGAGTAGGCACTTGAAGTTAGGAAGTACAAATTATACCTACTATCACTCTTTTGAAGATTGAAGGAGTTGTATGAGAGCTTTTGGAGATCGGAAGGTGCGGCTAGAGAGATGATTCTAAATTCTATATCTAATATAGAAGAATTACTATATTTGGAGTTTTAAAAAAAGAGATATTGGGAGTCAAAGATAATAGATTGAATTCCAAGGTAGTAAATAGGCTATTTTGTTGATAGTGATGGGGTTTGTCATATCTTGAGTCTTTGGATAGTTTTTGTTTCAAACTTTCCAAGAAGGTGTAATATTATGCTAACAAGCTATAAATTAAGGTTTCATAGCATTTGGACTTTTAAATTGTGAGATATGAAGAACTTAGTATACAAGTGTTTGTAAACAAGGGTTTGAAGCTACTGCTAGGGTTTTAGCAATATCTAAAGATTGGTAATGAATTGATGGTTGAAATTTGTGGTGGTAATTGTTGAGACTATATTAGTACTTTATATAAATTTGAAGTGGATTAAGACGGTTGGATTAAAAGTTTTGAATTATTGAAGTTCGGAAAAAATTCCCTCTCTATGGAGGAATGAGGGTTGTAGAGTATTGTGAGATATGAAGAACTTAGTATACAAGTCTTTGTAAATAAGGGTTTGAAGCTATTATTAGGATTTTAGCAATATCTAAAGATTGGTAATGAATTGACAGTTGAAATTTGTGGTGGTAGTTATTGAGACTATATTAGTACTTTATGTAAATTTGAAGTGGATTAAGACAGTTGGATTAAAAGTTTTGAATTATTGAAGTTCAGAAAAAATTCCCTCTCTATGGAGGAATGACGGTTGTAGAGTATTTTTTATATTTTGAGTGGTTTGATGAAATAAGACTTGTGTATTGGATGTAATAGCCCTATGAAGGAGATTTTATATAAAATTTTGGGATTTTTACTATACTTGGATCTTGCTTGAATAATTAGTGGCAGCCAGAAGCCCAGCGCTTTCTTGAGGCAAATTCTCTCTACCACAACAGCACGTTGTGTGTGGGAATTGCGGTGGGAATCACCCCACCGACAAGTGTAGATTGGGGGATAAGGTCATTTCTCTCAAATCTATGGTTGAGAATTTCTCCCAACAAGGGATAGATAATCAAAGGAGAGCGTGGCAGTCGGGTTATGATAACACCCTAAGATCCTCAAACTTGTACTTTGACCACAACAATCATAGGCAGACACAACAATCTCTTGTGGGTGTTCAAATGCGAGGGGGATATGTGCCTTTGGACCAAAATCAAAGATCCAAACCACTTCTACATTCTAATCAAGATGTTAGATATGTCTCTAATCCTTCCATTGTAATCCTGATAGAAACAACAGAGCAGAGTGAACCAATAAGCTCTACCTCTTTGCATACATATTTTATTTCTTATGAATCCAAAATTCTTCATTAGGGAAAACAATCTTCCCTACCAGCCATGGCAATGATGACTGGATCCAAATGAGGTGTATATCCCTTAGTACCACCAAAAGTAGAGCTTAGCTTGTAAGATTCTCCATACTTCTCAGACTTGAATGAGACAGCCAAGGTTGTGGTGAAGGACAAACCAAAGGTTGGCAGAACCTACTCCAATTATTATAGAGTCTTTTTCACCACAAGTAGGGAATTTAGGAATAGGAATGAAGTCAAAAGAAAAGGTGTGGGAGGGGCCTCTAATTCCCTCTAATGAAATAACATCTTATTCTCTCTTAGTGGATCCATCTATTATTACACCATATGATTTGTGGAAAGACTTGGGAAGGATCAAAGATGACATTACCATCGCCCAACTTCTTCAGTTAGCACTAGCGACAAGGAAAGAGTTGAAGAATAAGATCCCAATTATCATGCGTGTTAGGCCTAAGGTTAAGCTTGCAGCTAGTATCAAAACCTCGAATAAATCTTTTGAGGTTAAGGCGGTAGAGATACAAGCATCAATCGTGGATAAGATGCTCCCTCATATTCTTGTAGATGGCAATAGCGGACTCAATAATATGGCCCTTCAAACCATGGAATAATTAGGTCTAGAGATCACGCAGCCCTCACCTTATGTGATCAACATAGCCAATCAAATACCAGAGGTGCTAGTACGATAAATCATCGATTGTAAGATGACAACGGGCGGAGAAGTGTACACCCTAATCTTCCAAGTCATTGGGATGCACTCGAATAGATACTCATTCTCTATTCTTCTAGGAAGGCCATGATTGCGAGCAGCCAATGCCAAAGAAGATTGGAGTGGACCTAGGCCGCACATTGTGTATGGACCTAAACACAATCCCACGAAGGTTTACATTCAATCTAATTTTCCTACTTGCTTCCAATATTCAGCATCATCTTCTGATGATGAATTCAGTCCCTATAAAAGGATCCCCAGATTGATAAAAGGAGTTTGATTCGCAGTTCCTGGTGATGTCGGAGAGCTTTTCTACCCCCCTCTCTTCCCCCCCTCCATTTAAAATCCCTGCTCAATTGGGTTACTTAGGCCTAAGACTCTTTGAGTGGAAAGATAATGGTGAGTTCTCTACTTGGCTCTAGAAGCACCTCCACATAGAGTTTGAATCCACTAGAGATGTTAATTTTATAGACGGAATCATAGATGGGCATTTTGATACAAATGACATCGATCTAGCTACCTTGGTAGATAATATTTGCTACCAAGATGTATGCGAGGTAATATTAGATGGAACTTAGCTTTCCGATTGGGATTCAATATTAGATGAAGATGTCTTGATTTCTCCCCTATACTTCAAAACCACCTCTTCAGGCATCACTGTTGGCAACAATGTATCCATGTATCTGCCCATTCTAAATGATTGATACAAGAGTCTCACTGAACAATCCCATGTGAGCCCAATAGATTGGCAAGAACTTGATGTGTCTTTTAAACATAAAGAACCTCGTATGATTAAGGTCGGTAGTCAACTAGAAATAAAAGAAGTGGGGTGGTATAAGAAGCTAGTCATGGAGTATCGCGACGTCTTTGCTTGGTCTTACAAGGACCTCAAGGGCATCCCTCCAGAAGTGATTCAATATCACATTCTTCTCATTTCTGATGCGCCCTCAATTTGCCAAAAGGAGCGGCGGATGAACCCGCAATTCTAATTGATTGTCAAGGCAGAATTCAAGAAGTTATTGTAGGCTGGTTTTATTTGGCCTATAGAAATTATAGATTGGATTTTCTCCATGGTCTTAGTCAAGAAAAAAAATGGGAAGCTGCGTGTGTGTATAGATTATCGAAAGTTTAATCAATGCACTCAGAAGGACCACTTTCCTCTACCCTTCATCAATAAGATCTTAGATGAGATGGTCGGACATGAGCTTTACACTTTAATGGATGGATATTCTGATTATAATCAAATTTTGATTTATCCAAACGATTACCATAAAACCGCTTTTACCACTTCTTGGGGTACATTCATCTACGTGGTCATGTCCTTTAGGTTGTGCAATGCACCATCCGCATCCTAGAGGGCCATGACTTATGCCTTCTCGAACTTATTTCATACATCAATGACAGTATTCATTGATGATTTTAGCACTCAATCCTTGAAGGCTGATCATTTGGCTTATGTCCGTGAGAGCTTCAAGAGGTGTAGGAGGACTGGGATAGCATTGAATCCTCACAAGATTTTTTTGATAGTACAACGGAATATGTTATTTGATTATATAGTTTCAAAGGCTCGTAGAGAGCCGGATCCTAAAAAAGTCAAGGTTATAGTTGATTTGCTTCCTCCACTGGATGCTAAAGGGGTCCAAAAGACCTTGGAGCATATTGGTTGGTACCGGGAGGTCATTCTAGACTATGCCACTACTTCCCTTCCCATCAATTGGTTACAATAAAAGATAGTCAAATTTGAATGGACCATAGAATGCCAAAATGCTTTTGAGGTATTCAAGTCCAAACTAAGCACATACCCTATGTTAAGGCCTCCCAATTGGAAATTGTCCTTCCACGTGTATTGTGATGCCTCCTCCCTAGTAGTGGAAAGTGCATTATGTCAACCTTCGAGTGAGAATGGGAAGGATTATCCGATGGCCTTTCCTAGCCGCCAATTAAACCCCGCTAAGAAGAACTACACCACCACTGAATGGGAATGTTTGGCCATGGTGTTTTCTCTCAAAAAATTCCGTCATTACCTCTTGTTGAATTGCGTGGTCTTTTATATGGACCATATGGCAATCAAATACCTGGTTAACAAACCAGATCTCAGTGGCAGAATTGCATGATGGATATTGTTGTTGGAAGAATTTGATTATACAGTCCAATATAAATTGGGTAGAAAACATATCCAAGCGGATTATCTTTCAAGATTACTAGGAGAACCCAGTAAAATACTAATTGATGATGTTCTTGTGGATGAGGATTTCTTCCTTGTGACCTTGTCTCCCATCTGGTATCACAACATCGTGGAGTTCTTTTGAATTGAGCAATTGCCACCAATTCTATCAAAAAATAATCGTCGAAAGATACAGATTAATAGTCAGTATTTTGCAATAGTAGGGGACTAATTATACCACCGTGAAATTGATGGTGTGCTCCGTAGATGTGTAAATGACAACAAAATCCCTGCCATCTTATCCTCTTGTTACGATAGTGCTTACGGGGGATATTTTTCAGGCACCTTGACAAGCCAAAAGGTTCTCCGAGCTGGTTATTACTAGCCATCAATGTTTAAGGATGCTCACAAGTTCACCAAGCATTGTGACGCTTGTCAACGGTATGCCCGCAATGACCTTTGTATAGAACTTCTATTTTATGTGTTCCTACCTTTGGTTCCCTTTGAGAAATGGAGCCTCGATTATATTAGAAAAATCTACCCTAGTTCAAGTAGCATAATGAAGCAAATTATTGTGGCAATTGAATACCTCACTAAGTAGATAGAAGCTAGGGAAATAAAGGCTAATGATGCCAAAAAATGCGGCTTCTTTCCTATTTGAATAGGTCATTATACATTTTGATTGCTCAAAAATCCTAATTAGTGATTGTGGCAAATATTTTTTGAATGATGTAATTCGAGACATGACGGACTGGTTTTGCATCAACCATAGGAAGATAACATCCTATCACCCTCACACAAATGGACACACCAAAAGAGTCAACCAAACCTTGGCCACAATTTTGAAAAAAATGATCACTGACTCTAAAAGATTGGAATGTGAAACTTCCAACTACCTTGTAAGCATATAGGACCACCTACAAGGTGACCACACAAGTTACACCATTTTCTTTAGTGTATGGTTTAGAGGCCGTGTTTTCCATTGAATTTGAGGTTCCTTTGCTTCGAATCGCCATTGATATCCAGTTGACTAGCAAGAAATCATTAGTCCATCGCTTTGAGAGACTGGAGCAGTTAGATGAAGATCAAAGGAAGAGCGCTCAACACATTGAGACCATTCAAAGATGCCAAAAATTGGCTTTTGACAAACACCACAAGAAGCGAATCCTTCAGCCTGGTATGTTAGTCCTTTTATAAGACGTTTGCTGCTTAGATTTCTCTAGCAAGTTTGATGCTTTGTGGTTGGGCCCTTACCTTATCAAAGAAGTTTTTCTTAATAATTTGGTTCAACTTCAAACATTAAATGGAGAGGATTTCTCCACTTGTATGATCGGAAGTTGGTGCAAAGAATACAAGGTATAAATTGATGCAGTTAAAGAGAATGTCTAAGGATTTTCATGACTAGTTTTTTATGGTTGAAGGGGAAGCCTTGGTTCTCTAAAAGCTTCTCATCATGGTGATATTGAGTAGAAAGCAAGGATTACAGATTCAAGGTACGGATAGAGAGCATCTATCTTTTATCCATCATCTTCTCTACTCTTCTCTATCCTTCCTTCGTGCTAATCTCTTCACTTCATCTTCTGAAGGAATGACCTTGCCGAGTAACTTGGAAGAATGAGGCACAAGAAAAGACAAAAATAACTATATTTTATCTTCCAATTATAAGTCTTGAAAAAATCCAAAACAGAGTGATTTAGGATAGTAGGTCAAATTAATAGTAGAGATGAGAGATTATAAGTTGTTATTTTTTTTCTAAATCTCAACATCCCAAAGTGCTAGTTTAGTTGGCCATATAAGTTGTGTTTCAAGCGACCCAGAATTTGAATCCATCTGTTGACTATTAGGCTATCCCAATTGAGCTAGTGTAAGTACAAGAATTGGCCAACTACTATAGCATAAAGGATATATCTAATATATCTTAAGACATCAAGGTTCAAATCTATTTTAATGGAGGAGGACTGCGGTTGAATTTTTAATTGTTTAATTGATTTTGATTTTAGGGCTGAATTCTTTGATTAAGAATAGATATGGAGTTCTATTATTTTTTTCTATCTCTCTTTTAGTCCAAACACACTCTGACAAGGAAAGAAAGATGGATTGAATAATTTTATTATCTATAGGTCCAAGCCTACTCTATTAGGGGCGGACAATTTTCTCTTTAGTCTTTTAAATAGTACAAGATTGATCATGTGCCCAATAGATGAAGCACCTATAGCAACAGGAGACACTGGATTTGTTCTACTTAGACAAATAGCCCATTGATGGTTGCCATGTGTCAATAAGGAAGATAATACCATTTCTTATTATTGTTCTTTTTTTTCTTATTTCTCTCATTAAAGTTATAATTTAGAATAAAAATGATAATTAATAGCTTATAAAATATCAATTTTGTAGAATTAATTTAATGGTGATTATAAATCATTCATTTACTAATAATTTCTAATTATATTGGATTATAATACTGTATGTAGTAAATTTCTATTAAACTCTAAATCAAAGTATTATTTTAAATGGTGAATTTTGGCGGCATTTAGTGATTTAATTGCTATATTAAAATGCTAGGGAATTGTTGAAAATTAGGAAAGACCCTTTTTTAGATTTATGATAAAGATCTTGAAGTCTACCACAATGTAGAATTTTTGCTAGAGAGCAGTAAGCCTTGGATAATTGATGAAGGCTAGTGTTAATTATTTTTTTCTTTATTGGTCAAGATATTGTAGAAAAATAAATAAATAAATAAATCTTTTTGCCTCCATTATGATTAGAATAAAAGTTAAAAAAGAAATGGAGAAATTGAAGTTAGCATGGTAAAAAGATGGAAATTGATTAAATAAAAAAATTGAGAATTTTATTATAAAAATTAAAATTTGGAGTAATATTTCTACGTGAAGTTGGAATAGGAAAGGCTTCTAAACAAGGCCCTTACAATCCCCCATAAAGATGAGCTTAGGACTTAAAAAAAAAAAAAAAAAAAAAAAAAACAAATGAAGATCAATTTGTCTTTGGTTCCCAGCTAACATGGCCTGTCGGTTGAGAATTGGCAGGCTTGGTTTGGGCTAGTTCAAGCCGGGCCAGTTTGGATATAGCCACCTGGAATTATCAACTTCAACGGCAGCTGTCAGCGGGATGATTGGCGAAGGACGGCGCTGCTATCGAACGGGCCACTTGGCGGACTATTGATCGATGTACACGGGGGCTGCGATTGGGCAAGCAGTGTCATATTACATTTACGTGAAGTGTGTAAAAATATTATATATCTTGTATCTATTTTTATTATATGTGTGAGTGCTAGAGATTATTTTAGAAGCTATTATAAGAAGAGGATTTATTTTAGCCACTTAATTAGTGAATTAAGATAGCTATTATTTTTATTCCTACCTTATTTATATCTTAGAATAGATTCTTTTGTAATTAGAAGAAAGGTAAAGGTTGTTTTTATCTTTCTTGTTGACTTTTGAGGTAGAATGGATCTTGTGAGGAATAAGAAAGAAGAACATGGAGTGAATAGGGCATGTCCAATAAGATTTGGCTGTCCATGTGGACGTGTCATAGATTGATATGGAAGGAAAGGGGGATATACTCCTCTTGCTGGACCTAGGGTTTGGCAATTTTTGAGTAGTGAACTTTGGAGAGAGATAGCTCCGAAGATATAAAAGCATTTGTAATGAAAATTGAAGTATGTGTTCTTTGAGTTGTGAGAATTTTAGAACTTACTTACTTGCTTATTTTGCAGTTGTGAGCAAAAGGTTATGCTTGTTTTAGTGGAGTAGGGTCTGCTGCTATTGAAAGGTGATGGCAAAAACTTTGAGCTACCACTGCATGTTTGATTTCAACTCTTTCTTAGTGAAATTTATAGAGAATGTGGAAAATCATGCTAGCTTTCTATTAGGATATCTCTTGTAGCATTTAAAGTTGGATAAAAAAAAATTGTAAGCTTGAGAGTGGGAAAGGGTGTGCTGCCACCTGACATAGAAGGGTAGAGACTTTGTTCAACCACCCAAGTCATACAATCTCTTCAATCTTTTTGATATTTCAAATACTTATAGTAGCTTGTATAAGCTTTCCATGAATATAAAAATCAATACATTTGGAGCTTTTATAAAAGTTTCATGAGCCATGAAGTGTTAAGAGGACAAATTATTATTAGGATTTGAAGAGTAGAATCAACTAGCTATAAAATCTGGAGTTTGAGAGGCATGCATGCAAAATTTTAGAATAAATTAAATGATGGAGTGAGCTTTCTAAAAAGCTATTGCATGCCCAATTTGGGGAAGGAAAATAATCACAACAAAGGCTGAAGTGTAGAGAAGCTTTGCTGCCTTTGTATTTGCTTGGAAATTTTAGTGCCTATTTCTTTTAGCCATAACTTTTAAACGGTAGGACATCTACTTGTGAAATTTTGATATGTTTTACAATGGATTATTGGCTTTCCATAGGCTATAAGCATGCTTGATTTGAATTTTGGATGAATTTTTAGTGATTTATTTAGTTTCAACTTATTGTATAACTTATATTCTTCATATGCGGTTGTATTTTGAGGTATATTTGAATATATATACACTTTGCTTATACCTATTATATAAATATATATACTTGTATTCATATCAAATATTTATACAAATATTCTATAAGTATTATATATAATATTTGTATAAGTATTTATGTAAGTATTATATTAAAGATTATATATTATTTTATATAATTATTATACAAGTATTATACATAATATTTGTACAAGTATTTATATAAGTATTATATAAAGGAATATATACTATTTTATGTAAGTATTTATATAAATATTGTTCAAGGATTTATATTTTATATTTATAAAAATCTTATATAAGTATAATACAAGTATAATTTGAAAGCTTGAACAAATATTGTGCGAGTATATAAGATACTTGCACAACTACCTTTCATATTCCCTGCTAATTCTAGTAGCAGTTGAAAACCCGGTGTTTTTTTAAGGCAAATTCTCTCTACCCGACAGTGGTGGCAGGCTGTACGGAGTCTGGGGACTGCGAAAGGGCTGCTGGCTGCAACAGGATGTGTCTTTGCAAAGGACTGGCAAGAGGGGGCGGTTGGAAGTCAAACTTTGACGGGTTAGTGCAGGTGAGAGTTTTTGCAGAAGAACAAAGAGTAGTCTAGGCTCTGCAAGGTTGAGAGCTCTCGGAGGTCCATTCTGCTGGAATCTTTGGGAGCTGGTGTTGCGGAGTTAAGGAAGGTTTTGAATGATCCGCTAGTTAAGAGATCTTCGGGCAGGGCGCGGCTTGCGATTTGTAGAAGAGTTTTGGAGCGGCGACGTGAAGAGCAATGTAGAGAATGCTCTCGAGGAGTTGAGAGCTATGGGAGGTTGTTGAGAGATCAGTGTTTGGGCGGCACTTGCAGTGTGTAGGAGCGCAGCTGATTGGTAGATTTGCGAAGTATCGCGATGTGAGGTTTTTTTTTTTTTTTTTTTTTTTTTTTTTTTCCTCTATTGATGTGAGGTTGATGGATATATTGGTTGATAGTTGCTGTGCTTGATCATTCAATCGTGCTTGTATGTAAAAATTCTGGCTTCAAAGATAGCGCGGAAGCACTGCCTAGTTTTATCTGGAATTAGGTCAATCAAGTAGGATACCTATTCTTGCAATTCTATGATTTTGTGGAACCATTCATGCATGTTGATGTTCATGTATTCCCATGTATGCCTTGTGAATGGAATGATATTGTCATTGGCGAATGAAATGGTTGGAGGTGCATCACTACTTTAACAATTGGAAAATTGTGAACTCTCTGCTGCTGGTCCTCTGATGCATGCGGTTATGAGTATCAAAATCATATGTTGAGAAGCTCATTGCAAAGATCACAAAAAACCAATAAGATTAGGCAAAGAAAACGTTCAATTTGAGTTAATTTTGAAGAAGTTATGCTTAATTAAAATCTGATAGACTAAAAGGAAATGAATTCGAGGTAAAGGGAAAGTAAAAAGAAAAGTAAAAGGAAGGAAAGGGAAAGAAAAGAAAAGAAAAGAAATAAAATAAAACATAAAAAAAAAAAGTGACTAAAATAGAGAAGGTGATTTAAAAAATAAAAGAAAAAAAAAATTAAATTAAATTAATTAAAAAAATAAAAAAAATAAAAAAAATAAAAAAAGTAAATAAAAAAGTAAATAAAATTTTAAATTTATTTTTTTTCTTTATTTTTTTTATTCTTTTTTAAAATTAAAAAAATAATAGTAATAATAATAATAATATTATAATAATAATAATAAGCGGTAAAATTGATTGACAAATTTGAATTATTAATTCAATATTAAATTATAGTTGAATAATTAATTTCAATTGAAGGCTAATTAAACCTAATTTTGACCATGGTATATGGATTATTCAATTAAGAGGAAATCAACTCAATTTAAAAGGCTAAACCAAAGTTATAATTACGACTGTGGAGATAGTAGCTCCTCCATTAAGGAGAAGGTTATTTTGCCTCACACCTGCCACACATGTGTCCCACCACTAGAATTTCACCAATTCCAAAGCTTGACTTTTCTATAGATAATGTCAAATTAACTGATTTAAGCTTCTCTAATATCCGAGCTACATCTTTAATATGCTGCTTGACAAACTGCTTGCAACCTTTAGTATCCAAAGCTTCATCCTTATCTTCTTCCTTGTAATCCTTCATAAGTATATTATCCAAAAATGGAATGGTCTTTTTAAGTATAAACTCATTCAATATTTGATTTATAGCATTTTGTATATGAGCCACTGAGTTCATTGCACCTTGAGGTAAGATATGCATCTTCATTAAATCCAAAAGAATCTTCATGGTGGTCAAATCTCTACTTTCTTTAACCAACTGAAACTGATCATATTCAAAATATAAATCTCTTATAGAATAGATGGCATGACCAGCAAATTATTCAACTACTTCATCCACTATAGGACCATGTCTAATAAGCATTTTTTGAAACATCATTCTTTCTAGTGTTGTCAAGAAATCACCTCCTATAATCTTCAACTTAGCCAATGACTTTTGAGTAAATTGATGTTCAATTTTGCGCCTATCTCTCAACCCTAGTTCCTTGACTGCTTGCTTAATGTGTTCTATAGTATCAAGTGGTAATTAAGTGGCTAGTAGTTTCACTTTTTTTACCACAGTCTTATACTTGGTTTACATAATAGCCTCGGATTTCAATCCATAGCTTGTAGTAAATCCAACATATGTTATCATCTTCTTCAACTCCTTATAAGTCTCTCTTGATTGTATCTCTATAATAATATCTTCATCCATCCTTGTAATTAAATTCTCTATAACTTGCATCAATCCATCTTCCAACCTAGCTTCTTCTTCTATTCCAACTATAGCTTCATCATTTGAAACTAATCCCACTTTTTTTAAGTTTTTCTTTTACTCTTTTAGTCTTCTCCTATTTACAAGATTCAAATCTTCAATCCTCTGAAAGCTCACAAATCCATCATCACTCAAATTCAAAATATCAAAACTCAAATTATCTACATTGGAATTAGTAGATAATCTATTTGTATTCATGTGCCCCCATCTTACAAAGGTTCCCTTTAAAAATCCAAGAATCTATTTCCTAGCTCTAAAAGTATTTCTCTCAATTGTTCTTTATGTCTTTCATGAATAGGCTTCTCAATAAGGAATTGTACAGCCTTTTTTCTATCACAACTACGAATCTTGGTATAATGTGAATCATCATCCAAGATCCTAGTCTCTATCCTAATAGTTGTATTATAAGGTTGATCAAGTATTACTGGATATGTAGCAGAGTTTTATACAAAGAAATTTTACTCCACCTTTACATCTCCAATCTTAGCCTTCACAGTTGGACAAGCTCCATATAGATTGTCTTATTTATTGTTTGTAGCTCTAATCACCCAGCCATGGTTGATATCAATTGGCTACTTGTTCTTCTCATAGTCACGGACATAAGATTTATTCCAAAAATTATGTAATTAATATAGACCAATAGAAGTAGATAAAACAAATTGATTTGATAATATTTGATAGAGAAGCTTCCTAGAAGCTACATAGATGCAAAATCACCTTTATACATGTCTATAGTTGATTGGTAGGTTAAAAACTTGGTCAACAAGCTAGCTACATGGCGCACATGTTGGTAACTTGTGGAACAAGCTAGCCATGTGTCGCACATGTTGATAGCTTGCGAAACAAGCCAAGTATATGGCACACATGTGAGAAACTTGTCGTGCAAGTTTGACACATGTCTTGTAAATTAGACACGTGTAAAGAGGTCCTATTGAATATTGCCACATAGCTCTTAGATAGATAGTATAAATAGAGACAAGAGTGAAGCCTTCTTCATTCTTGTCAACTCTTTTCTTGCTTCTAGTCCAATTTCAAGAGTGTAGAATGGGTAGAAAGTTTAGGATTTATAATACATAGTTTGTAGGATTAAGAATAGGCAGGAAGCCGATGAATGGCCAGTTTAGAAGGCAGAATGGCTGAGGAAGTTAGAAAAAGTAATTATCATCGGTTGTGTAGTAGTTAACATAGATAGGGCAAGTATAATTTGATTTGATACGGGGGAGTTGGGACTAGACTGTGATAGTCTTGAGTCAGGATAAGTTTGGTGCTACCTCTCTCTTTTCTTTTGTTAGGTCGTAGTAGAGGATCCGGAGTCTATTCCAAAGGATTATAACATATCAATGATGAAAAACAGTAATAAAACAAAAAAAAATTGTATATGTAGAGGAGTAAGAAATTATAATTGTTTGATACGTGAGTTCTTTGCGGTGAATTGGAGGTTGAAGACCAGCTATGTCAATGAAGTTTGGTTGTAGATGAGAGTGTCATGCTGTATTGATTGTGAGAGTTGAGCGGTGAAGGAGAATATTGGAGAAACCATTTGTTTCAAAAGACGTTCTGGGTGAGGAATTATTTCCAGTGATTGAAGAAAGAAGCAGATATATGCAATCCATGGAAATGGTGCAACATTGCCGATTGTTGTTATGAGTTTGGAAGAAGACAAAAGATTACAGTAGGAGAATTGGTGGAGGATTGTGTCACAAAGTTTATCTTTAGTTACAAAATAGTAGAACTAATAGAGTGGATGGCATTATTTTTAAAAAGCGTGTACGTGTGCAATGGACTCTAATGTTCAGAGGGTGGTTAGTTATATGACTCTAACAGTTTAATTCAATGTGGATAGTCTCTCCCTGTGTTCGAATCTCCCTTTACGGATTTACTCTAGATAGCGTAGGTAGAGTAAGTGAGACAAACGAGAACAACATTTTGGCGCCGCTGTCGGGGATTGACAATAGTATTGAGTGTTGGGAATTAACTGCTGAATAAGTAATTATAATAGTGATGGAAAGCAATGTCAATAATAGATGATAAAAGATTATGGTTAATAAGAATGAGAACATTGCTCTAAAAAAAATATGTTAGTCGAAAGGAAGAGAAGAGAGAACACAAGTAAGAAATTTGTTGCGGAACGAGCGAGAACGTACATTAAAAAAGAAGCATCGACTGAGTTGAATTAAACCATGGTTGCATGCCTGTTGTCACATCCGAGCATACCAAAAATATGAAAGATCTTTAATAATTTAGACATATATACCGTTAAAGAAATTACCAAAAGTACTCGCGGATAACTTTGCGAATAGCCCAGTGTATCTCTTGAGCCCATTTACAGAAAGAGAACGAAGTACAAAAGAATTGGATACTCCATTGGATACTTTTCCAATAATGGATACAGCTGATTCTAGTAAGGCTAGTTCTTGAATAGGAAATGTATTGCTTGCCAGTAAAGGCCAATTTAGTGTATTTCAAAATCTGTTGTTTTCACCTCAACTTCAGCCGATAAAATTATTTGCAAATGATAATACCAAATTGCGGAGGCCTAGAAGTCTGGCAAAGACAATTGAGGGAGGTAGCATTTTTTTTAACAAGGAAGTAGAATATTGTCACCTTCAATAAGTAGAATATTGTCACCTTCAATAATGGCGGGAGATCCAATAGTACCAATTGCGGTACAAATGGGTGCGGTGGGTGATCACACAACTAGCATAGCTCTATTATCTAACTTTAGGGGTCTGCTAGGAGCCGACCCAAAACAACACTTGTCTTAATTCTTGACCGCATGTATAGCCAACAATGGTAGAACTGAAAATATTTGATTACGATGGCTGCTAGCGACCTTGAAAGATACGGCATTTGAATGATATAATCGCCAATCCATGGGATAATTTTCAAATTGAGAAGTATTGAAAAATATGTTTTTGATTCATTTTTGACCAATAGGATTTGAAGAATATCTTAGAGAAAGATTAATGAATAGCAAAATGGTACTGGGAGAAGTGGTGTAGTCATATTATGGCCGAGTAGCAGATATCCTTCGTAAATGGCCAAATAACCAAATGTCGGATTTGTTTCTTATGTCTATATTGGTTAACGGACTATACCCACCAGAATTGAAGATGTTTGTAAAGGAGGCCCAACCTACGATTGTGGCTACCTCACTTGACCGAGCTAAGGTATGGAAAGAATGTCATTATGACCAATACTTAATCACAGGAGCTACAATGATTCCATCTCAAGGAAGGTATCAAATACCAACCTAGAATGAAACAGTGGACAATTATCCAAGGACAATTGATTATGGCGCAAATCTTAGTGTTAATCTACAAAGGATAGTGAATGTTGTTCCATTGCAAGCTGTACCACCAACAATTGCAGTTCCGTATTCTCCATACTCCCCATATCAAAAACCAATATCTATAAAAGAGTTATCTAATGAACTAGTATCAAAGGATCTAAATGAGACTTTGTTGTTGATTTTGACAAAAAAGATGGATGAGTTGGTTATTAATCTGATAAAGGATAAGGAAAAGAGGCATAAACCAACTAATATGCGTCCCAATATTTGGTGCAATAATTGTAAGGGACAAGGCCATTTAATAATGGAGTGCCCTTCATTATCCCAAATGACTGTGCAATGTATAATTTGTGGAGGTAAGCATGTAACCACCAATTGCTGGAATTTAAGAAAGCAACAACATTTAGAAAATCAAACCATGATTCAACCAACTTCGTGGGATGTTAATCAAGTTCAGATAGAAAATAGGTTTGATTGGAATGGGAATCATCCTATTAAACAAAATAGAAATTTCTATAATTTTCAAAATTCTGAGTATAACCAAGAAGGAGATCCCAATTCTCAAGGTTTTGTGCAAAATCAGCAAGGACAATCCCAATATCTACCTATTCAGAATCCAATTTCAGATCCTACAATACCAACTCGTCGGCCGGGATCCTTTATCCATCAAAATTGGAACAAGCCTAGCCGATATATACCAATCGAGATGCCCCATATTCCAGATGGAAGAGGAAGAAGATCACTTCAATGCTATCGATGCAAGCAGCTAGGACATTATGCTAGTGAATGTCTCAATTCTAGAGCCAATGATGATTATGCTCCAGTATGTGGAAATTGTAAGCAATCTGGACATACTTACTAGTAGTGCAATGCTCCGTTTAATGTTAATAATCGAGATCATTGTATCTAGCTGCAAAGTAAGATGGAGGATAATAATCAAATTTCACAAGATTCTCCAATAAACCAGGTAGAATGTGTCCATGGAGTACTTACTTGGGCCCAGCGAAAAAGAAAAGATCCAATTCAAAAATTGGAAGTACCAGTTGCAGACCAATGTAATCCATTGAATGGTATTGCAAATCTAACATCAGTATCGAAGGTATTACCAACGATTGGATCTAATTCGTTTGTGCAACTTGAGGATGTCCTTAGCTCCAAGATATTGGTTCAACCAAAATCAGTACCAATATCTACAAAGTTTTGGGAGCCACCTTATCCATTAAAAGATCCTCTCATGGATAAGAATTACAACAAAGTCCATTCAGCAGTTCTAGTTCCAAATTCCATAAGAAAATTATCTCAAGGGATCAAATTAAAACCCATGAAAAAGAAGAGGGCCTTGGAAATCATTGCCAATATGAAACCATATGATATTATGAAAGATTTGGATGAAATTAAACCTTCTATTATAATGAAGCAATTGTTAGCAATTACGCCAGAATGTCGTTTTACATTGAATTCCTCATTAATATGACATTGTTGTAGTGAGAGTCTTAGCCCTAAGAAACATTGGGTCTTTTGTGCCTCTAGTGTCTTAAGTGCAAGTTGAGATTCATAAAGTTCATAAAATTGAAGAATCTACATAAAAACATACTTTATTAACCTTAATATATTCTGCCTTTAGAAACCTGCCCTCAAATTTGCCCATAAATTACAGGATATTACATCAATTGAAGCGAAATTTGGACACAAAGTACTTAAGGAAGTAAGGAAGCAAACCCCATAATCCTTTTGATTATAGCTCATGTGGTTAGAGAGAACTATGTTGCCAAAGTAATCCCTCTATGCTGCCTTTGATTCTGGACCCCCTTTGCTTCACACCTTCATTGCTCCTCATTAATAAAAATCCAAGTATTGAAATTTGGTAGGCTTGTTGCTTGCTTTATGTTATAAACATCTTCTAATTTTTGCTCCAAAATTCCTCTTTGAAATAGAGTTATAGACTCTATCCTTCTCCTTTAATACTATCTTCTAACAACTCTAGATCCGACTACAAATTTCCTCATAATTCTTCAAACATAACTCCAATAGCAATCAATTTTTTACACAACTTAATAGACTCATATATCTACAAACCCCAATAAATTTTACTCAAAATGCTATTCTGATCACAAAGATATGCTTCTCCAAACTTCATTGACTTGGAGATAGACCCCTGTTACTTTGAAAGAGCATAACATTTTTTTCATACAACAAATGAGTATCAAACTTACTCTCATCTCTTCCTTAACTTGCTTAGATCACATCTATCAAATCTCACACTCAAATTCGTTCCCTAATTCTATTCATACCCAAAAAAACCCACACACACACTCTGCCCATACAAACCCCAATTCTGCCTTCACTCTATTTCTCTTTTCACCTACACCCAGTTACAATTTCACTCATAACTCTTTGCTCAGAGATCATATTAACTTAAGATTTTGATACAAAGTAGTAAATTCTATAAGGAACAAAAACCTAACAAATTTTTCTTCTAAAGTCCAAGTGGTTCTCAAGAGATGAGGCCCAAAATTTAGTAACCCTCACTGCCCTAGTCTTAAACACTTGCAACTTTGACGACTCATATCTCCCTTGATATTTAATCAAAAGACATGAAAATTATTTTCATATGTTTTTTTATCTTGTGTACTACAAATCTACAAAAAAATGCACTTAAAATCCTCTCCAAGCTTCTTCTACACACAAAAACGTATACTATCTAAAAAACAAATCCTATGCACCTCCAAAAGAACCCCCTTTCATCTTCATGACCCCTCTGTATCATCTCCGACTGGTCTCCCTTCTTCCCTTGGTCAAAGAGACACCTCAGCCATATCTTTCTACCTCTTTCATCTTTTCTTTTGGATTAACTTAAAGAAATCTCACTTTTTGAGGTAAATTTCTATTCTATCTTCTTACTACCATTTTTCTACCAACTTTTCTTCTAATTTCAGCCCACAATATTTAAGTTTAGATCTAAGATAGAAGAAAATAAAGGTAAAGTAGATCTAAGATAAAATAGAAGAAAACCTAACAAGTAGAAAGAAACAATTTAGATTAGATTAGAGATAAAATAGAAAGAACTACATCCTACACTGCAAAGTCAAAGAAGCTTGTGTGGTTAAGTTCTTAGCTACTTTGGAATTGATGTGGGTTTGAATCCACTGGACTTCATTGTAGGAATCCTTGGCTTCATGACTTGGTACTGCTAGTAGGAATTTCAACAAGAAATTAGTAGTTTGGCCTATCTATCATCCCTGAGCTTGTGATAAATATTATAACCTCCAAGATAATGTGGTTACAACCACAACCCCCTTCTCTTTTTCATCCTCTTTTTTTCTAATCTTAATCTTTTTATTTTAACACATTCTTTTATATCTTTCACATTATGTTTTAATTTATAATATGACAACGTAGAATTCGTAATAAAAAAATTCATGAGGTTAGTTTGAATCCCAATCCAGGAGCACCAACTATCGATGTATTAATTGATGGTGTTCTCATTCTTGGAGTTCAAGTAGATGGTGGCTCTAGTGTAAACTTAATGAACGCCAATACAATGCAGGAGTTGGATTTAAAACAATTATTACCTACGATATTGGTATTCAGAATGGCAAATCATAGTACGATGAAACCATGGATATCTTACATAGTATTAATACCGTAATCGCGAGAATTACGTATAAAATTGATTATATTTTTTTTGGATTACAGAGTTCTACTTTATCATATCCAATATTATTGGATCAGCCGTGACTATATCAAGCCAAAATTAGGAACAATTGGGGGCATGGAACGTTAACTATTGGGGAGTGTAGTAACAAGATTGTTTTATAAATGTATCCAGTTCAATATCATGGGGAGTCTCAAATTATGGACACAAAAGCAACATCTGATGATGAGGGCCAATCTAAGACAGAGTATGATAAAGTTAATAATGCGATGCAAGTTGATAAGGACCCAATTCACATGCAAGAGCAAGGCGTGTTATACCAGTATGAAAGACCAAGGGAATATTTTTCGTATTAAGAGGATGTAGTGAATTTTGACGATGTCATCACAGATTGGATGAATAATTGCACAATAAATGAAGTTAGTATATTGGAACTAGAATTAAGTAAGTCCGATTTATTGGACCATATGAAGGATTCAGAATAGGAGGGGCAAATCAAACTAGGGATTAATGAGGAATTTGTATGCCAATCCATTAACTTGGGCTCCAATGAAACATCCTAGATTATTAAAATATATACCGGTATTACGCTGTCGTACTGTAATTGATTATAGTATGTAAAATCCACTCAAAATACCTAATATGTTTATAGATTTAGATATGTGTTAGAATGGTTAGTAAGTTAAATTAAAAATGGTTGATAGAAGAAACTTTATTTTATTTTATTTTACCTATTTAGTTATGGTATTTAAAAATTATAAGATCTAAATGTTTAGTATGAAGCCTTGAGAGAAGGTGGGGACTTAAGGATGAAAATTTAAGCTAGTAAGAGGCTAATTGGGAGGGATGAAATCAAGCCATGGTCGGATGAAGGCAAGGAATAGGGAACTTCATCCCTATTGGTCGAATACCATGCCCAATGGGCTTTGAGGAGGCTGCCTCCGACCTTAACAGGGAGTTTTCGGCGACTTCAAAGGGGGGATTTGCAATTTCAGAGGTAGGGTTGTAAAGTTTAGGGTTTTGGATATAGTTTGAGAGGAAATTTTAGGCGATTTGGAGTCAAGGTGAAGAAGTTATACTTGTTCAAAGTTAAAGAGTGGATTTCATACATACTGTCACTCTTTTGGGATTTCGCGGAGTTGTACGGAGGCTTTTGGAGATCGGATGGTGCGGTTGGAAAGGTGATTTCAAGATCTACGTCTATTACGAAGGAATTCTTAAGTTTTGAGTTTATACAAAGGAGATATGAAGAGTTGAAGACAGCGCATCCAATTCCAAGGCAGTAAGCACACCGTGTTGTTAGTAGTTATGCTTTGAGTCATAACTTGAGTTTTCAGACAAAATTTTGGCTTAAACTTCTTGGAGAATGTGACATTTTGTGTTAAGAAGCTATACATACAAATTTCATGGAATTTGAGCTTATAGTTTGTGAGATATGAAGAAATTTGTATGCGGGTGTATAAAGACAAGGGTTTGAAGTGACTGTTAGGGTTTTCAAGATATCTCAAGATTCGCAATGAATTTGCGGTTGAAAATTGTTGTAGAGGTTGATAAGAATTCATCAGTACTTCATGAATAATTTTACTATGTTTGGACGGTCGGATCAGGAGATATGAGATGTTGAAGTTTAGGAAAATTTCCACATTAAGATATATAAGGTTTTAGAGGATTTTATCACACTTTGGATGTTGTTAGTTACTTGAGGCTTATATATTTGATGTAATTTCTCAAAAGAAAAAAATATATATATATATATCAACTTTGAGTTTTCCTCATTTTTGAAGCTTGATTGAGAAATTAGTGACAGCTAGAAGCCCAGCGCTTTCTTAAGGCAAATTCTCTCTACCCCGACAATGCGTACAGAATTGAGAAATTAGAAAGAATTGTTTCTTAATCATAAATCTTCTTTTACTTGGTCGTATGCAGATTTAAAAGATGTTCCTGTCTAAGTTTTTGAACATTGAATTACCTTAGAGAAAGATGCTATACCAGTTTGTGAAAGACAACACCGTCTTAATCCAAAATATTCTGTCATGGTCAAAGAGGAAGTAGATAAATTTTTAGACGTGGGCTTCATATATCCACTCCCGTATAGTGAATGAATTTCACCAATTGTGATAGTGCCGAAGAAAAATAAAAAAATCCGTATCTGTCAAGATTTCCGTAAATTAAACACGGCTATCAAGAAGAATTATTTTCTTTTACCTTTTATGGATAATATATTGGACGCAGTAGTTGGGCATGAATGTTATATTTTTTTGGATGGATTTTTGGATTATAATTAAATAAAAATTATAGAAGATGACTAATTGAAGACTATTTTTACTATAGATTGGTGCACATTTGCTTATAAAGTGATGCCATTTGGACTAGGTAATGCCCCAACCACATTTCAAAGGATAATGATGCAAGCATTTTAAGACTATTTACGATTGTCAATGGAGATATTTTTAGATAATTTTTGCACATTTAGTACGACAGCGAATCATTTGGAACGTCTTAGTAACTGTTTGGACTAATGTAATAAATATGAGATATCTTTGAATTCTGAAAAGTGTCAATTTGGCATACCATCGAGAAAGCTCTTGGAAGACATCGTTTCCGCGGTTGGTATCGCTACTGATCTAGATCAAGTTACTCGTATATTGGCTTTACCAAAGCCAGAAATAATATTTGGTGTTCGTGGTTTCATAGGTCATATTAGCTATTATAAGCAATTCATTCATTTATTTATAAAAATATATCAATCATTAACGAATCTCTTAAAGAAACCGCCATCGGATGGATCTAGTCCAATTTGGACTGAGGAATGAACAATTGCGTTCGAGGAGTTAAAACAAAAATTGGTATCAGTACCAATACTTGTTGCACCTTGTTGAACAAAATCTTTTGATATTTATGTTGATGCCTCAAATGTTGTTATTGGATCCGTATTAAGCGAGAAAGATGAAAAGGGTTTGGATCATCCCATCTATTATGCTAGTCGATAATTTATTACTGCGGAACGAAATTACACTACAATTGAACGGGAAGCCTTGGACATGATCTATTTTGTCCAAAAATTTTGGCATTATTTGCTTGGTTATCCATTGTGTTTCATGTCGATCATGATGCTCTTAAGTATATGATTAATAAACCTCAATTGAGTGGAAGCATTGCTCAATGGGTGTTACTCCTTGAAGAATTTAATTTTATTATTAATGTTCATCTAGGAAAGAAACATGCCAATGTAGATCATTTATCTCGATTGTCCAATATATTTGATAACGAACCTATCAATGATGCACTTCCTGATGCGGACTTATTTGCCGTCGACGTGATCATCCTAGAATATAGTAAATTGATCTAGTATCTGACATTTCAAATATTTCCACCTACATACAGTGAGAAACTTAAAAAACGCTTGATTTTGAAAAATGCGCCATATATGATGATTGGAGATACCTTGTATAAGCAAGTGAGAGATGGAATTCTATGCCACTGTATTTTTCAAAGTGAAATACGTACCATATTGGAAGGATGTTATTTGGACAATTGTAGAGGGCATTTTGCCGATGACAACACTGCCTGCAAAACTTCAATGGCTGGATATTGGTGGCCAACAATGATCTCAGATGCACACCAGTATGTCCAACATTGTAATCCTTGTCAGTGTATTCGTAGACCTATTAAAACTTTTGCCACGCCGTTGGTACCAATTTTAAGACAAGCACCGTTTGAAAAATGGGGTATTGATTTTGAAGGACTAATTGCACCAGCCTCGCGTAAGGGACAAAAAAGATATATTTTGGTAGCGATTGATTATGTGACAAAATGGGCGGAGGCGATGGCAACAAAAACTGATAATACCAATACGGTAGCCACGTTTTTATATGAGAACATTATCACTCGATTTGGGTATCCCAAAGAATTGGTTAGTGATCATGGAACCTATTTTATTATTTCTACAATTGCGGCTTTGACAGATAAATACGAGATTAAGCATCAGAAGACAATCCCATATCATCCTTGGGCCAATAGGCAGACTGAAAGGACCAAAAGTATTTTGTATAAAATTTTAATTAAAATAGTGTCTGGTATAGGAACGAAGTGGGATATAAAATTGTTTGCAGCCTTGTGGGCGTATCGTATTGCATATAAAGTGACTACCAGTTCCACATCATTCCAATTGGTGTACGGGCAAGAAGCAATATTACCAATTGAATTAGAAGTTCCAAGTTTACGAATTGCATTGGATGAACGTCTTGGTAACAAGGAATCCCTCCAACATCGGTTAGCACAATTGGAAAAATTAGGTGAAGTTAGGGCTATGGCTCTTTTAACTATGGAAGCTACACAATACCACCGTTGTCATACTGCATTTACGTGCAGTGTATAAAAATATGAAAAATCTTGTATCTATTGTTAATATATGTGTGAGTGCTAGAGGTTATTTTAGAAGATATTATAAGGAGAGGATTTATTATAGCCACTTAGTTAGTGAATTAAGATGGCTATTTGTTTTGTTCCTACCTTATTTATATCCTAGAATAGACTCTTTTGTAATTAGAAGAAAGGTAAAGGTTGTTTTACCTTTCTTGTTGACTTTTGAGGTAGAATGGACCTTATGAAGGATAAGAAAGAAGAGCATGGGGTGAATAAGGCCCATCCAATAGGATTTGGCTGCCCATGTGGGCGTCTCATAGTCTAATATAGAAAGAAAGGGAGATATACTCCTCTTGTTAGACCGAGAGAAAAGGGAGTTTTTGAGTAGTGAACTTTGGAGAGAGATAGCTCCGAGGAGATAGAAGTGTTTGTAGTGAAAATTGGTGGGTGTGTTCTTCGAGTTGTGAGGATTCTAGAACCTACTCACTTGCTTGTATTGGAGTTGTGAACAAAAAGTTATGCTTGTTTTAATAGAGTGAGGTTTGCTGCCATCCGACGAAGAGGGGCAGAAACTTCGAGCTGCCACTCCAAGTTTGATTTCAACTCTTTCTTAGTGAAATTTCTAGAGAATGTGGAAGATTGTGCTAGCTATCTATCAAGACATCTCTTGTAGCATTTGGAGTTGAAGAGCAAAAGTTGTGAGCTTGAGAGTGGGAAAGGGTTTGCTGCCACCCGACGAAGAGGGGCAGAGACTTTGTTCAACCACCCAAGTCGGACAATCTCTTCAATCCTTTTGATATTTTAGGTGCTTATAGTAGCTTATGTAAGCTTTCTACAAAAACAAAAATCAATACATTTGGAGCTTTGATGAAAGTTTTATGAGCCGTGAAGTGTCAAAGAGGAAAAATTGTTGCTAGGGTTTGAAGAGTAGAATCGACTAGCTACAAAATCTGGAGTTTAAGAGGCATGCATGCGAAATTTTAAATCAAGCTAGATGATGGAGTGAGCTTTCTAAAAAGCTATTGCATGTCCAATTTGGAGAAGGGAAGTGATCACAACAAAGGCTGAAGTGAAGAGGAGCTTTGCTGCCTTTGCATTTGCTTGGAAATTTTAGCGCCTACTTCTTTTAGCCATAACTTTTAAATGGTAAGTCATCTATTTGTGAAATTTTGATATGTTTTACAATGGATTATTGGCTTTCCATAGGCTATAAGCACGCTTGATTCGACCTTTGGATGAATTTTTAGTGATTTATTTAGTTTCAATTTGTTGTATAACTTGTATTCCTCATATGCGGTTGTATTTTGAGGTATACTTGAATACATACATACTTTGCTTATACTTTTTTTACAAGTATATATACTTGTATTTATACAAGTATTCTACAAGTCTTCTACAAGTATTATACATAATATTTGTATAAGTATTTGTACAAGTATTATACCAAGGATTTATACAAGTATTTATACAAGTATTTGTATAAGTATTATTCAAGTATTTATACTTTATATTTGTACAAGACTTGTACAAGTATAATACAAGTATAACTTAAAAGCTTGAAGAAATATTGTGCAAGTATAGAACATACTTGCACGGCTTCCTCTCATGTTCCCTGCAAGTTCTAGTAGCAGCTAGGAACCCGGCGTTTTCCCAAGGCGAATTCTCTCTACCCGACACCGTAACAATTATTACGATAGTAAATTATGTCCTAAATCTTTTATGTCCAATGATCTAGTACTTCTTTATGATAGTCGCTTTCACAATTTTTTGGAAAAATTCTAAGTCCGTTGGCATGAACCTTATCGAGTAATTGAAGCCTTTTCTAATGATTGAGTTCAATTGGAGGATTTTATGGATACTCAGTTTACCACCCAAATTAACGGCAACCATTTATGTCTTTATTTTACATAAATCTAGGATGAATTTTCAAAACTAGAGGGAAGAAGGTGTACCTGTTCATCATAGCTTAGCTTTATTAAAGGTGCATGATGGTTAGAAAAGACGGCTGATGGTCAGTTTTGGGTCCTAATACAGACTAGTCAGGCAAATTGGAAGTGATAATCTGGTACACTAGATTAAGGATTGTTAATTCAGACCCCGAATAAAAATCCGACTTTGGATGGATTTTTAGTGATTTATTCAACTTATTGTATAACTTGTATTCATCATATGTGGTTGTATTTTGAGATATATTTGAGTATATACACACTTAACTTATACTTATTATACAAGTGTATATACTTATATTTATATCCAGTATTTATATAAGTATTCTATAAGTATTATATATAATATTTATATAAGTATTTATACAAGTATTTGTATAAGTATTATACCAAGGATTATTTATTATTTTATATAAGTATATATATAAGTATTATACCAAGTATTATACAAGTATTTATATAAGTATTATTCAAGGATTTATACTTTATAATTATATAAGTCTTGTACAAGTATAATACAAGTATTATTTGAAAGCTTGAACAAATATTGTGCAAGTTTAGAAGATACTTGCATGGCTTCCTCTCATGTTCCTTGCTAGTTCTAGTAGCAGCTAGGAACCCAGCATTTTCCCAAGGCAAATTCTCTCTATCTGACAGCGTAGTTGAAAAGTAACCATGTCGATTTATTGGAGGAGGATGAAGACGTGCCATTAGAGCTAGACATAGAGGAACCTCCTACAAATCCAGGAGCATTCCACTCCCAAGAGCCAGCTTCATAACAAAAGTTTTTTTTACGAATTCTCAGTTTGCAAGGGCGCTGCACAATTAAGAGTGGAGCTATGTAGAATGGATAGGAATTTTAGGATTTACAATACATAGTTTGTAGGATTAAGAATAGGTAGAAAGCCGATGAATGGCCAGTTTAGAAGGCAGAATAGATGAAGAAGTTAGAAAAAGTAGTTATCATCGATTGTGTAGTAGTTAACATAGATGGGGCAAGTATAAATTGATTTGGTACAAGGGAGTCCGGGCCAGACTATAATAGTCCTGAGCTGAGGTAAGCTTGGTACTACCTCTCTCTTTTCTTTTGTTAGGCCGTAGTGGAGGATCCAAAGTCTATTCTGAACGGTTATAACATGTCAATGATGAAGAATAATAATAAAACAAAAAAATTTATATATATGGAAGAGTAAAAAATTATAATTGTTTGATGCGTGAGTTCTTTGCAATGAATTGGAGGTCGAAGACCGGCTTTGTAAATGAAGTTTGGTTATGGATGACAATGTCATGCCATATTGACTGTGAGAGTTGAGCGATGAAGGAGAATATTGGAGAAACAATTTGTTTTGAAAGACGTTCAGGATGAGAAATTATTTCCAGTGATTGGAGAGAGAAGCGGATGTATACAGTCTATGGAAATGGTGCAACATTGTCAATTGTTGTTATAAATTCGGAAGATGATAGAAGATTACAGTAGGAGAGTTGGTGGAGGATTGTGTCACAAAGTTTATCTTTAGTTGCAAAATTACAGAACCAATAGAGTGGACGGCATTATTTTTAAAAAGCATGTACGTGTGCATTGGACTCTAATGTTCAGAGGGTGGTTAATTGTATAACCCTAATAGTTTAATTCAATGTAGATAGTCTCTCCCTGTGTTCTAATCTCCCTTTACAGATTTACTCTAAGCAGTATTGGTAGAGTAAGTGAGACGAAGAAGAACAACAAAGAGTCTATAGTTTTTTTGTCTTGTGGCAATAGCCATTCTAGTTTCTTTTCATATACATACTTCCTTATTTCTATTTTATTATACTTCTTAATAGAAGTTTCATATGTTTATTTACTTTCACCGAGTTCTTATCCTTGACAGATTGACAAGAGTACACATATAGTATCAGAGCTTTGTCTTTTCTTAATAAAGAGTGGATTACTCCTTTCTCTTGATAAGACATAAGCATATTTGAAATTATAGAGTATATACTTCTAAATTGATATTGTTTCTAGAATTTTTTCTTTTGAGTGTATTATTTTGCATTTCTTGAAGTGAGAGTAGATACCTTCTTTTTTATTGTATTATTATGGCAGAGCTTACAGAAATGAACAATGCAATGGTACAAATGGAAAAATTAAATGAGAGAGCTAATGCTTGCAATGCATCAACTCAGTTTACCATCACAAGGAACAACAAGATTAGCAGGAAGTGAAGATATAGAGATGGTTGGAGCTGCATCAATATCTATATCAAACCATACTACCTCACCTATGATGGAATACCATTCAAATATTAGAAAACCAAAAGTTAGTTTGCTTGAGAAGTTTGATGGCACGAGATCTAAGTTTTGAGGATTTGTCAATCAGATGCAACTGGTAATTGAACTTTAACTCTAGGATTATCCTACGTAAGGATCTCAAGTTAGGTTTATTGAAATGTTACTTTTAGATTCTACTTTATCATGGTTTTTATCTTTTTTTGAACAATGTGATCCAATATTGGATAATTTGGAGATATTTTTAGCAAAGTTTTAATCTATATATGAAAAATATGATGCAATCTATGTTGCAACCAATAAGATTTGCATCCTACAACAAAGCAATCGATCGATGTCATTATACACTTCATAATTTTGACAACTAGCGATTGATATTAAGTGGGATGATGTTGCACTCATCAGTCAATTTCTCTACGGATTACAATATGAAGTAAAAAAATCAATGCTCAATTTATCCGATCCTCAGACATTAAATCAAGCAATTGATTTTGTTATGAAATGTGACAATTGACTTTTTGAATTTCCATCTAAAAGTCGTACAAGAGAGCCTCAACATTATTATTCAATGGCAATATCAACGTCCTCAGAAAATATACATTCGGAAGTAGAAGACATGCAAATTGATGCAGTATATTTTATACCTCTTATTCAACAAGAAAAGATTTGACATCGTCAAGGAGGATTATATTTATATTGAGGAGAATCTAAATACATTGCTCAATATTGTCCAAAAAAATGATACAACTACAAAATGAGGATTATGGCTGTCAAAGAAGACAACATGTCAAAAAATGAATTTGTCCAACTACAATAGGGCTCGTGCACCTCGAACCTTGTACAATTCCTAGTGAAGGTCCTATTCTCTCTACAAAACCCTCTTCTTGTTTTATAATAGATATATATTTAGGACCAAAAAACTATAGAGCCTCTGTCTTATTTGATTCAAGAGCCTTAGTATGCTTTCTAGATGAACAATTTGTTAAGAATTGTATAATATCTTTAGTACAAAAAATTAAACTCGTACATGTAGAAGTCATAAATGGCCATCCATTTTCTTCTAGAAATGTCACTTATAAAACCTATCCTATAAAAGTAACAATAGATGGTCATAATAGCTATGTAACCTTTAACATAATTAAATCTTTATCTAATCCAATTATTTTAGATTTACTATGGCTAAAAAAATATAATCCTCAAATAGATTGGAATTCTCATAGACTTGATTTTTCTCAAAACATTATTAAACATCCTACCAACTAAGTGAAAAGCTATAAGTCTAATATAATAAAATCTATACTTATAGGTACAAAAAATTTTATACACATAGCAAAAGAAAGATCAATTTTTGTTATTTATGCCACAACTATTTTTGATGATAGAAAGACTTTAAGTGGCATTCCAAACCAATATCAGGATTATCAGGATGTTTTTGAAAAAAAGAATATAAATATTCTTCTGAAGCATTGTCTGTATGATTATTCAATTGACTTCAAAGAGGCAGCTCAGCCTCCATTTGGACCAATCTACAGCTTATGACAAAATGAGTTGGCTGAACTCAAAGAATACATTGATGAAAATTTAGCCAAGAATTTTATACATCATTCAAAATCTCCAACAGGAGCTCTTATCTTGTTTATAAAGAAAAAAGATGAATCACTATAGATGTGCGTAGATTATTGAAGACTCAACAAGATTACCATCAAGAATATATATCCTCTACTATTAATATTTGGACTTTTGGATCAATTGAATCAAGCTAAGATCTATTCAAAAATAGATCTACAAGGATCGTACAACTTGGTCTGTATCAAAGAAGGAGATGAATGGAAGATTTCTTTTTGAACAAGGTATGGACATTTTGAATATAATGTTATGCCTTTTGGACTCACAAATGCACCAGCTGATTTTCAGCATCTCATAAATGATGTTTTTTGTGAGTTTATAGATTATTTTATTATTTGTTATTTAGACGATATTTTAATCTACTCTAAGGACATAAAAGAACATGAATTACATGTTTGTTGTATATTATAAAAACTTAGAGATATCGGATTATATGCTAAGATGGAAAACTGTATATTTTACACTATTCAAGTTAATTCCTTATGATACATCATTTCAAATGATGGTCTCATGATAGATCCTAAGAAAGTCCAGACATAAAGCTATCTTTAGCTTTCCGTCCTCAAAGTAATGGACAAACGGAGTTTGTAAATCAAGTCTTAGAGCAATATTTGAGGTGTACCATCAACTACCAACAAGATATTTGGACAACTCTCTTACCATTGGCAAAATTTACTTATAATAGTATAATATATTCTTCTATGCAACAAACATCTTTCTTTGCCAATTATGGTTACCACCCACGACTTCATACTTTTGATTTTTCAAAAGTTGATAATCTAGCAGCAGAAGATTTGGCAAATTGTTTATCAAAGCAACATGAAATAATGAAGGTGTAATTAAAAGAAGCTTAAGAATGATAAAATATAAATATAGATGAGTATCATAAGGAACAACCATAATTCAACGTGGAAGACAAGGTATGATTATTTCGTCATAATATTAAGACTACTCGTCCTTGTGATAAGTTGGACTATCATAGGCTTGGACCTTTTCCTATTTTTGAACAAATCAATCCAGTTGCATATCAATTATATCTATCGAAGTCCATGAAGATCCATCTTGTATTCCACGTTGTCATATTGCATTTACGTGCAGTGTATAAAAATATTAAATATCTTGTATCTATTTTTAATATATGTGTGAGTGCTAGAGGTTATTTTAAAAGATATTATAAGGAGAGGACTTATTATTGCCACTTAGTTAGTGAATTAAGATGGCTATTTGTTTTGTTCCTACCTTACTTATATCCTAGAATAGACTCTTTTATAATTAGAAGAAAGGTAAAGGTTGTTTTACCTTTCTTGTTGACTTTTGAGGTAGAATGGATCTTGTGAGAGAATAAAAAAGAAGAGCATGGGGTGAATAGAGCCTGACCAATAGGATTTGGCTGCCCATGTGGGCGTGTCATAGTCTAATATGGAAGGAAAGGGAGATATACTCCTCTTGCTAGACCTAGAGTTTGGAGAGTTTTAAGTGGTGAATTTTGGAGAGAGATAGCTCTGAGGAGATAGAAGCATTTGTAATGAAAATTGGTCGATGTGTTCTCCAAATTGTAAGAATTCTAGAACCTACTCACTTGCTTGTTTTGGAGTTGTGAGCAAACAATTATACTTGTTTTAGTAGAGTAGGGTTTGCTGCCACCTGACGAAGAGGGGCAGAAACTTTGAGCTACTACTGCAAGTTTGATTTCGACTCTTTCTTAGTGAAATTTATAGAAAGTGTGGACAATTGTGCTATCTTTATATCAAAACATCTCTTGTAGCATTTGGAGTTGGAGAGCAAAAGTTGTGAGCTTGAGAGTGGGAAAGGATTTGCTACCATCTGATGAAGAAGGATAGAGACTTTGTTCAACCACCCAAGTCGGACAATTTCTTTAATCTTTTTGATAATTTAGATGCTTATAGTAGCTTGTATAAGCTTTTCAAAAAAATAAAAATCAATACATTTGGAGCTTTGATGAAAGTTTTATGAGCTGTGAAGTGTCAAAGAGGGCAAATTGTTGCTACGGTTTGAAGAGTAGAATCAACTAGCTACAAAATCTGGAGATTGAGAGGCATGCATGCAAAATTTTAGAATAAGTTAAATGATAGAGCAAGCTTTCTAAAAAGTTATTGCATGTCCAATTTGGAGAAGGGAAGTGATGACAACAAAGGCTGAAGTGAAGAGGAGCTTTATTGCCTTTGCATTTGCTTGGAAATTTTAGTGCCTACTTCTTTTAGCCATAATTTTTAAACGGTAAGTCATCTATTTGTGAAATTTTGATATGTTTTACAATGGATTATTGGCTTTCTATAGGCTATAAGCACGCTTGATTCAAACTTTGGATGAATTTTGTAGTGATACATTTAGTTTCAGCTTATTGTATAACTTGTATTCCTCATATGCGGTTGTATTTTGAGGTATACTTGAATACATACACACTTTGCTTATAGCTTTTATACAAGTATATATACTTATATTTATATCAAATATATATAAGTATTTTACAAGTATTATATATAATATTTGTATAAATATTTGTACAAGTATTATACCAATGATTATACATTATTTTATACAAGTATTTATATCAAGTATTTATACAAGTATTTTATAAGTATTATATATAATATTTATATAAGTATTTATATAAGTATTTTTAAGAATTTATATTTTATATTTATACAAGTCTTGTATAAATATAATACAAGTATAATTTGAAAGCTTGAACAAATATTGTGCAAGTATAGAAGATACTTGCACGGCTTCTTCTCATGTTCCCTGCTAGTTCTAGTAGCAGCTATGAACTCGGCGTTTTCCCAAGGCAAATTCTCTCTATCTGACAATGTTGTCGTATTGTAATTGCTTATAATATATAAAATCCACTCAAAATATATAATATGCTTATAGATTTAGATATGTGTTAGAATGGTTAGTAAAGTAAATTAAAGGGATTGATAAAAGAAACTTTATTTTATTTTTATTTGTTTTGATTATGGTATTTAAAAATTATAAGATCTAAATGATTAGTTTGAAGCCTTGAGAGAAGGTGGGAGCCTAAGGATGAAAATATAAGCTAGTAGGAGGCTAATTAGGAGGGATGAAATGAAGGCATGGTCGGATGAAGGCAAGGAATGGAGAACTTCATACCTATTGGTCAAATACCATGCCCAATGGACTTTGAGGAGGCTGCCCATGACCTTAATAAGGGTTTCGGCGACTTCAAGGAAGGCATTAAAAAATCAAAAGCTAGGGTTGTAAAGTTTAAGATTTTGGGTACAATTTGTGTACAAAAATTAGAAGATTTGGTGTTAGATTATAGAAGTTATAGCCATTTGAAGTTAAGGTGTCAATTTGAGACATATTGTCACTCTTATGAAGATTGGAGGAGTTATATGAGAGCTTTTGGAGATTGGAAGGTGTATCTAAGAAGGAGATTTCAATCTCTACACTTGATGTAGAAGAATTTATACATTTGCAGTTTTAAAGAAGGAGATATTGGGAATCAAAGACAGTAGATCAAATTCCAAGGTAGTAAGTAGGCCATTTTGTTGATAGTGATGGGATTTGCCATATCTTGAGTTTCTTGACGAATTTTTGTCTCAAACTTTTTAAGATGGTGTATTGTTATGCTAAAAAGCTATATATTAAAGTTTCATAGCATTTGGACTATTAGATTGTGAGATATGAAGAATTTAGTACATGGGTGTTTGTAAACAAGGGTTTGAAGCTACTGCTAGGGTTTTGGTAATATCTAAAGATTGGTAATGAATCGATGGTTGAAATTTGTGGTGATAGTTTTGATGAATATATCAATACTTTATATAAATTTGTAGTAGATTTGGACGGTTGGATTTAAAGTTATAGGTTATTGAAGTTTAGAAAAAATTCTCTTTATACGGGGGAATGAGGATTTAGAGTATTTTGTTATATTTTGAGTGGTTTGAGGGAATTAGGCTTATGTATTGGGTGTAATAGCCCTATGAAGAAATTTTTAATATAAATTTGGGGGTTTTTATTATACTTGGATCTTGCTTGAGTAATTAGTGGTAGCCAGAAGCCCAACGCTTTCTTGACGCAGATTCTCTCTACTACGACAACGTGTCTCTTCTTGAACCATACAAGATAGTGAACATACCAAGAAGAAGACAAGTGCCACCTTCTCCTATAGACGTGGACAATAATGAAGAATTTGAAGTGAAAAAAGTCTTAGATTCAAGGCAACGCCAAAATACGTTGGAATATCTTGTTCATTGGTGCGGATGCAATATTAGTGAATGCTTATGGAGACCAACAAAGAATCTTACCAATATATAAAGGAAAGTAGAGGCTTTGCATCAACAATATCCATCAAAATCAAGATGAAGACCTTCCTTATAAAAGAAACACAATCTAGGCAAGATAACTTTCTACTTTCAATCCTTGTTTGTAGCTTCTTTGTATTTGTGAAGTTCAAGAGATGAAGAACCAACAACCAGTGGATTCAACTCAAAAAGCTTTGTTTGTTGATTTATCGGATGAGACATTAAGACTATCACAATCTTCGAGATGACGAAATATAGATGAAGACCTTCAAGAACAACATGTCCTTTCTTGGATTGATGGCGAAATACAAGAGAGAATTTGCCTTAGGAAAACGCCGGGTTCTTAGCTGCTACTAGAACTTACAGGGAACATGAGAGGAAGCTGTGCAAGTATCTTCTATACTTGCACAATATTTCTTCAAACTTTCAAGTTATACTTGTATTATACTTGTACAAGTCTTGTACAAATATAAAGTATAAATACTTGAATAATACTTATACAAATACTTGTATAAATACTTGTATAAATCCTTGGTATAACACTTGTACAAATACTTGTATAAATCCTTGGTATAATTCTTGTACAAATATTATGTATAATACTTATAGAATACTTATAGAATACTTGTACAAATACAAGTATATATACTTGTGTAAAAAGTATAAGCAAAGTATGTATGTATTCAAGTATACCTCAAAATACAACCGCATATGAGGAATACAAGTTATACAACAAACTGAAACTAAATAAATCACTAAAAATTCATCCAAAGGTCGAATCAAGCGTGCTTATAGCCTATGGAAAGCCAATAATCCATTGTAAAACATATCAAAATTTCACAAATAGATGACTTACCATTTAAAATTTATGGCTAAAAGAAGTAGGCGCTAAAATTTCCAAGCAAATGCAAAGGCAGCAAAGCTCCTCTTCACTTCAGCCTTTGTTGTGATCACTTCCCTTCTCCAAATTAGACATGCAATAGCTTTTTAGAAAGCTCACTCCATCATCTAGCTTGCCCTAAAATTTTGCATGCATGCCTCTCAAACTCCAGTTTTTGTAGCTAGTCGATTCTACTCTTCAAACCCTAGCAACAAATTTCCCTCTTTGACACTTCACGGCTCATAAAACTTTCATCAAAGCTCCAAATGTATTGATTTTTGTTTTTGTGGAAGGCTTACACAAGCTACTATAAGCACCTAAGATATCAAAAGGATTGAAGAGACTGTCCGACTTGGGTGGTTGAACAAAGTTTCTGCCCCTCTTCATCGGGTGGCAGCAAACCCTTTCCCACTCTCAAGCTCACAACTTTTGCTCTCCAACTCCAAATGCTACAAGAGATGTCTTGATAGAAAGCTAGCACAATTTTCCACACTCTCTATAAATTTCACTAAGAAAGAGTTGAAATCAAACTTGCAGTGGCAGCTCGAAGTTTCTGCCCCTCTTCGTCGGGTGGCAGCAAACCTCACTCTACTAAAACAAGCATAACTTTTTGTTCACAACTCCAATACAAGCAAGTGAGTAGGTTCTAGAATCCTCACAACTCGAAGAACACACCCACCAATTTTCACTACAAACACTTCTATCTCCTCGGAGCTATCTCTCTCCAAAGTTCACCACTCAAAACTGCCTTTTCTCTCGGTCTAACAAGAGGAGTATATCTCCCTTTCTTTCTATATTAGACTATGAGACGCCCACATGGGCAGCCAAATCCTATTGGATGGGCCTTATTCACCCCATGCTCTTCTTTCTTACCCTTCATAAGGTCCATTCTACCTCAAAAGTCAACAAGAAAGGTAAAACAACCTTTACCTTTCTTCTAATTACAAAAGAGTCTATTCTAGGATATAAATAAGGTAGGAACAAAACAAATAGCCATCTTAATTCACTAACTAAGTGGCTATAATAAATCCTCTCCTTATAATATCTTCTAAAATAACCTCTAGCACTCACACATATATTAACAATAGAAACAAGATTTTAAATATTTTTATACACTGCACGTAAATGCAGTATGACAACGTGTTTGGTATCATAACATTTGAAGAGACTCTCGATGTTTGGTGATACGTTTAAAGGTAGAAACTACTCTTCATGGTGTTCCTCATGTTTTTTGTGAAGGCAGTTATGAAGGCCTCAACAATGATTAAATAATAGGGTGATCCTCTTACCTTGGTATGGAACATTATCAATAGCTGAAAGGATCTATCAATTACCTTTGAAGGGAATAAAGATTAAAATATGTGGCAAATACAATTTGATGTATTCTGGACTTCTTCAACATGTAATCACCATTCCTCGTGGAACTTGTCCCTAGAAGGAGAGGTAATGTCACAGATATAAGATTTAGTCCAATAATTATGTAATTAATATAGATCAATAGAAATAGATAAAATAAATTGATAAGATAATATTTAATAGAGAAGCTTCCTAGAAGCTATATAGACGTGGAATCACCTTTATACATGTCTATAGGTGATTGGTAGGTTAGAAACTTGGTCAACAACCTAGCCACATGGCGCACATATTGGTAGCTTGTGGAACAAGGTAGCCATGTGTCGCACATGTTGATAGCTTACAAAACAAGCCAAGTATGTGGCACACATGTGGAAAACTTGTCGTGCAAGTTTGATATATGTCTTGCAAATTAGACACGTATAGGAGGTCCTATAGAATACCGCCACGTAGCTCTTAGGTAGATAGTATAAATAGAGACAAGAGTGAAGCCTTCTTCACTCTTATCAACTTCTTTCTTGCTTCTAGTCCAAATTCAAGAGTCTATAATTTTCTTATCTTGTGGCAATAGCCATTCTAGTTTCTTTTAATATATATACTTTTTTACTTTTATTTTGTTATACTTCTTAATAGAAGTTTCATATGTTTATTTGCTTTCACCGAATTCTTGTCCTTCACACTCATACACTCGCTGTCGTGGCAAAAGTTTGGTTCAAGTAGATGCAAGGTCCCTCTTTACAATCAAGTTGGATCCAATATGCACAAACTTTCTTAAATTTCTCTTTTATAGTCACAAAACCATGCATGTAATAAATCAACAAACTAGAAGCTTGAAAATTTATAAATCAAAATCCACCTATTTAAATAAGTTCAAATTTTGGAAGCATAGAGTTCACTTCTTTAGTCATCCTCACAAAAATTCTCAACCATGAATTCATTACCGATCACCACATATCATCAAAATATTAGCAAATAATTTTAAAAGTAAAACCCAAACTAGAAACTTAAAAATTTGTAATTTAAGATCCAATTGTTCAAATAAGCTCAAAATTTAGAAAAACATAATTCATACCTTTAACCATTGTTACACAATTTTTGAGCCATGAACTCATTGCCAATTGTTAGATATCACCAAATCTTTATTAGGTACTTTTAAAAGTCAAAACCCTAGATACTTGCGAATAAAATTTGCCATTATTTCCTAATCAAAGTCTCAATTGATATGAAATTTTAGACATTGATTCTTTATATTATAAGTGATATGAACACAAAAAATGAGCTTCAATTTCATCTTGAAACTCAAGTTCTAGCTTAAAGCAAACCCTTCTATTTATCTAACTTCTTCAAAACCCCAGTTTAGTTTGATGGTTTTAACTAGCCATATCTCACTCATTTTGGATTCATTTCTATCAATTCTTGGATGTAAAATATATAGCTTGAAGTCTAGTTTCTAACCAAACTTCTTGATTTCTCACTAGTTTCTTAAAACTCCTAATATATCTAGAAAAAGTGATAGTAGGTGTCATATTAGTAGCCTGAGTTCAAACAAGCATATCTCTCTCATCTAAGCTCCAAATCATGTGTTTCTACCACCTAAACTCATGCCAAGAAGATGCTCTCTCTGAATACCTCCTTGGATTTGCCAAAAAACCCCATCTTCTTCTCTTTTAAGCTTGTCAAAGAAGTCGCAGCCAAGGTCTTCAAAGTCTAAGTCAACAATTAATTGTATAAAGTTATAAAAAATACCAAATCTAATCCTCCAAGTCAGCACTATTAATGGCAGCCAACTATTGACATTCAAACCTCTATTTATCCTTAATAAAATCCTAATTTCAACTTCAAAGTTAAAACTCCTTATATCTACAAATATAATCCCAAATGTATTAAAACCTAAGATTGGAAAAAAGATAAAAGAAATAAAAGAAGTTTTCAAGGCTAAATCAAAGTTAAAGTTAAGATTAAAGATAAAGTAAAATTTTAGCCAAAGAAAAAGAAAGAAAGTGAGAAATTTTTTCCAAACTATATAAAAACTTAGATTGGTAAGAAGAAAGAAAGAACTTAATAAAATTTTAAAGAAAAGATAGTTAAGTTAGGTTTCTATGTATGGATGTATTTACTTCACGACAACCACCTCCTCCAAACTTGCACATCCTCCGACATGTGCCACCATTCACCATTCATCCTATTCATCTTCCTCTTGAATTTCTTTATCTTCTTGGTTCCATTCTTTGTCAGACACGTACATTTCAAAGTCTTCAGGTAGACAATATTTATTTCTTCTTCAAAAAGCTTTCACTTTTTTTCTTCCTATTGGAATTTGGATGGATGTTCCATCTAATTCTCAAAGTGAGTAAGTTCCATTGTCATGTGCAATTACAATAATATACGATCCAAACCATCTCCAGAAAAACTTTCTTTGCGTACTATGTTGGTGGTCTAAAGTATTGTCATAAACCACTACCAAATCACCTTCCAAGATTGGTTTCAAACGCAATCAATGAGTTCGATCAAATCTTATTTTATTGTCTAATCTTGTTGCTTTCAACCTATCTAGTGCCAATTAGTGGTCTTGATAATTCTCGTTATTGGATCCGGTTTGGTCTTTTTCGAGATGTACCGTCTTTAGAGATAAAAATAACCGCGTGGCATAAATTATTTCTTTAGCGTAATGGATTTTTATTTTAACGTTAATATTGACATGTACCTGTTATTGTACTATGGGTAATTTATCGGTAATAAAGCAAATGATATTGTATGGCTATTTCTTTGATGCCTTTCTGACTTTAATGGCATGTATGATTGGTGGTGGCCTCTTTCGGCTCTTGTGGATTGCTCTGTGATGGTTAATTTTAACTTCAGCTTTCGTATCTTAAAAAGCTTCTAACCCGTGACATCAATTCCATAATAGGCCTTCGTTCTTCCAATACATCCATGACTAAAAATATCCTCAAAGATAAATTGACATATTCCAGCTGTTTATTTGGTTCTTAAAGCTCTCTCTTCAACATAGTTTGATAATTCCTCTCATGCCAAAATTAAATATTTCATATTCTATAATCCAACTGGCATAACTATCAAATCAATTACCTACTGGAAGTGAATGGAAAGAGGGTAAGTTAGGTGAAGTTCATCACGATATCTGATTTTGGATTGAAGTTGGCATTCAAGACACGATCCCACAAAATTCTCTACATCTTTATAAAGACCCTTACACCAATACCGCTCTTTAATCTTTGTATATGTAGCCCAAGTTCCTCAATGCCTAGCCCAATGTAAATCATGAAATTCCTTTAAAACTTGAGCTTTGGTGCATGCATTTCCAACTACCCGCAACGGCATTCCATCCTTTTTTTTTGGTTTTTTCCAAAGAAGCCCATCCCGTAGAAAATATCCATATGAATATTGCCTGATTTCTTTAAAAAACTTATTTGACCAATCTTGTAATTTTCTAAAGGTGCTCAAATAAATGCCAATGTCTTTCAATCTTCTTTCATATGATTTTGCCTCAAAAGGTAGAACTTCTTCCATTCTCTCATTAATTGTTGAAAATACATAACCCAAATTTTTATTGCAGCTATCTTCATTCTCTTCTTCAACAATCATTTCTTCTCTATCCATATATCTAACCCTTGATAGCATATCTGCTACTGTATTTTCTTTGTCTTTAATGTGAATTAAAATTGGATTTAGAGATTTAATGTGGACTATCCATCTTAGCATGGCAATATCAAGAGTTGAGCAGTTAGATATCATACTGAGCAAAGGTAAACAATCAGTTTCTAATAACACATTTGCTCCAATTATATAATTTCTTTCTACTTTCAATGTTGTAATTGCATCCCACAACTCTCTTTTCACTTGTGGATATATCCTCTGGCGCTCTGTCAAGATTCTTGCTCCATATCTAATAGCAAATCGATTCCTGCTGACATCTTCTTGTCCAACAACCCAACCTATGGCAATAGGGCTAGTATCTACTGTTACTATCATAGGTTTATCATTCTCATAATTCACTTGTCTTAGAGCTGGTGGAGATCTTAAAATCTCTTTTAAATCCTCTATAGCCTTATCTTGTTTCATGCCCCATGTAAACTTATTTCTTTTTCTTAAAAATTTGTATAAAGGCTCCGCTACATGAGCAAAATGAGGTATCCAAATTTGATAGAAAACACATGCTCCAAGAAATCTTCTCATCTTAGTGATATTGTTGCAAGCTTTCATTTGTGAAATAACATCTACCTTATCTAGATTTGCCTTTCTTCCATAGCTTCCACACAAATGGCCTACAACTACAATTTCTTCAACTCCAAATTTGAATTTATTAATGGATAGAGTTAAATTCAACTCCTCCAATCTTTTTAAAATTTTCTCTATATCCTTAATATGTTGTTTTACAAATATTTTATAGCCATCCGCTTCTATAGTCACATCTTTTATTTCTTCTTTGCAACTTTTGATTGGAATATCGTCTACAAATGATATAGTCTTTTCTGGTACAAAATCTTTTAGAATTTGATTCATTACATTCTGCATATGTGCCACTGAGTTGGTGGCACCTTGAGGTAATATACACATTCAAACCAAACCTAAAAGAGTCTTCATTGTGGTTAAATCTTTGCTCTTTGTTGCCAATTGAAACTGATCATAGCTTAAATACAAATCTCCAATTGAATAAATGGCATGGCTTGCAAAAGCCTTAGCCACCTCATCCACAATTAGACTAGAACCTTTATTTCTAATAGTAACTCGATTAGCGGGTTACATATCTTGAATAAATCTTAATGCCTTTATTTTCTTTGGCACCATGAACCAACAATTGGAATATGGCCCCATAGAAGGTTCATAAATTTTCATTTCTATTTTTTCCTTGAGCAACTCAATTAATTTTGAGAGTTGAGCTCTTGGAATCGGAATAGATTTTAAGTCCCATAGTATATGTGGAACTGTAAAGATCACCATTGGTGCCACTATGTTTGAATGGACACATCCTATTTCATTAGATTTTGATACAAAAGACTTTCCATGTTTAGAAAGCATATTAAAAAAAAAAAATTCTTTCAAGTTCAGTCAAGAACTCACCCCCTTTAATCTTCAACTTCTTAAGTATTTCTTCCATAAACCGATGTCCGATTCTCTCTAGATTCTTTAGCCTTGGTTCCATTTCAGCTTGTTTTACATGATCTTTGGAATCTTCAAGCAATTGTGTTGCCACAGGCTTAATTTTCTTTGCCACTAATTTGTATTTTGTATTCACTTGTGCTTCAATTCCAAATATACGATTATTAGCTTCTTTAGTAGGGTTTTTAATAAATTGTTTTAATTCTTCATAAAGAGCTTGATCATGAATTTCTACCACAATATCATTATTGTCTCTTGTATCCATTCCTTCATTTAAACCTTTCAACTATTGCAGAACATTTCCTACAAATCCTATTTCTACCACCATCCCTGAAATAGCCTCATCTTCCAAAAGCACTCCTTTCATCTTTAGATTTTTTTTAATTTTTCTTAATTTAGTTCTATATTTAGAGTCTAATATATCAATACCTTAAAAACTTGAAATACCACATTTAATCAAATCCAAAATTCCATAATCATTCTTCTGTATATTAGGAAATATAGTAATAAATAAGATACCTGCACTTGTGGATCTCCATGCTCCACTTGTGCCTTTTAGAAATCCTAGAAAGTCTCTTCAGTGTCTAGAGGTACTTATGGTATTTGATCTCGATGTCTTTCATGTTTTGGCTTCATTGAGAAAAATTGCACTGAATTTCTTCTAACACAACTCCAAATTCTAACATAATGTGATCCATCGTCTAATACCTTAGTTTCCATTCTTGAAGCTGTAATATATGGTTGCCCAAGTATAATTGGATACGTACTTCGGACTTGCACAAAGAAATTCTGATCCACCTCTGCATTTCCAATTTTTATTTTAACTGCTGGGCATGCACCATAAAGACTCCCTCTTTCATTGTTTGCCACCCTCAATACCCATCTATGGTTGGTATCTATAGGCCATTTTCTTTTTTTATAAACAACCTTTGATATTATATTAATTTCAGATCCATAACCTACAAGAGCATGTATTGCTTCCTCTAAATTTCCAAGTTTAACTTGGATTTCTGTTGTAGCCCTTGTCCAATATGGATGAGCATACATTGTTCTTTTTTTACTCACACTTCTCTCATTTGTAGCCGATAAATATGCATGTAGTCTTGCCTCATCTGCAGTCGACAAATATGCGTGCAGTCTTGCCTCATCTTTCTCTCTCACTTTATTTTTTTTGTTGCAAGATTAATTTGTTCTTCAATCTCACAATCATCTTCAACTTCTGATTTCTTAATTCCTTCATTTTTGATAGCAATCTTTTGTAGTAATGTTTGGAGTTTAGGAGAAAATATGCTTAGTATCTCCATTTCTAAATCCTCACCCAAATCGTCATCCAGGCTTTGCTCTTAGATATCATAAGCATCATTTGTAAGTTCTTCATTGTAATCTTCTTTAGACCCAAAATCACATGTTGTGGAGAATACATGAGCAATCTCATCACTTTCTTCTTCAGTTATGCAAGTATCAATTGCACTAGCCATGACTGTTTTGGTTGTCATTTGACGTTTTCTTTTATTATGTCAATTATGAGTTCATGTAAATCTTTCTTTGCTATTCTCAAGGCTTTTCTCAATGTAAATTCAATCTTAGCATCAAGAATTCTCTCTTCCAAAATTCCTTTCATATCTATTGACGTTTCTATATCGGAACAAAGTTTATAAGTAGAGCCTTTGACCTTACCTCGTCCCGCTTTTTTTTTTTCCTTTCTCTTGCTTGCTTCCATTCTCTCCTCCCATTTATCCTTAGGCAACAATGTATCTTTTGGATTTGAAGTTGAAGGTGTAGATCGTGATGGACGGTTGATACCTTGAATAAAATCCTCCTTTTTCTTCTCACCTTCATTACTTTTATAAGTCTGCCTTTTGTTTATAAGCTTTCCATCTTTTTCTTCTTCTGCATTTCATCCTCTTTTCACCTCTATCCAAACATCTTGGTTGCTATCTTTTTCTTTGTTTCTATCCAAAAAAGCTTTGATGCTTATAGTATCAACAGGATCATCCCACCCAGTTCTTTATTTGATAGCCTGGGCTCCTCGTATCATAGCCTCACGTGCTTTATGTAATGGAATTTCAATATTATTTTGCCATGCAACAATTTGATAAGAATTGACATTACTTGAATCTTGGGATTTAGCTCTTTTTATCCAATCCTCCATCACCTTCTTCATTCTTCTTTTATCAAAATTAGTATCTAATGGAAAATCTATAGCTGCATCTCTAATTTTTTCTTCTTTGAAAATGATTTTTCCATCCTTTAAAGATCTGACATACTCTGTTCAATTATTCCGGCTATGATTAGTGTCATCACACCAAATGCACCTCATTATATAATTCTTTTTTCCTTCTGGTGGATGTGAAGAACCACTGCTTTGACCCTTCTACAACTCACTCATTTCCACCTTTAATTCTTTTATACCTTTGATTAATTCCTCAAGAGTACCTTCATCTATTATTTTGTTCTTTCCAATAACTGTGGATGGAGTGGATTGTATCAATGGTGTATTTTGAATTGAAGAAGTGATTGGCTCTTTTGAGATGCCTATTGGAATGGCTTCTGCATATGCCCCCATTCTCCTAGATCTCATCTTTTGTTGTTTGGCTTGTAAAATGATGGATTCCTCTACTCTTCTCTAATCTGTAGTAAAGTCACCTTTTGCATCCTTATCTCTCAAAAGTATAAGCAATCTATCTTCTAAAGCTTCATCATCTGCTTGTAAAAACAGCTCAATCTTTTGACCATCCAAGAACATCCAATCTGACTCGAAAAGTTGGCAATATTTCTTTTCAAATGCTCTGAGTAACTCATTTGGTCCCATCATCTTTCCTGGGCGTTGTTCCACCCAATCTAAAAAAAACTGCTTAGTCATCCTGTCAATGTCTTCATCAAAGAATTCATTTCTCATCCGTTCTTCAAATCTCACCCATGTGATTGCATTAGCAGTTGTTCTTATATGATGCACTCGATCTTGAATCTCTGGTACCACAGCCAAATCAAAAGTTTCTAACATTCTAGCTTGTGGAATTTGATGGATCTCCATTTCACAAACATAGGCTTTAAGAAATTTAGTGACACCTTTGCCATCAAACGGGCCTACCTTGTCAATGACTCCTCGCAGTGCCTTTGTAGCTCCATGTCCATCTAAATTAGACCGTTGTTGCTCCACCAACATGGTGACCGCCCTCAAAAGATCCATGGCTCCAATCGTTCCTTGTCCTTCTCGTAAATTTGTCCCTGAATTTATATCCTCTATGATTCTTAATCCAACTGATTGCCCCTAAAGCAGCTCTCAGTGGAAGCACCAATATGTCGTGGCAAAAGTCCGCTTCGAGAAGACGCAAGGTCCCTCTTCACAATCAAGTTGGATCCAATATGCACAAACTTTCTTAAATTTCTCTTTTAAAGTCACAAAACCATGTGTGTAATAAATCAACAAACTAGAAGCTTGAAAATTTATAAATCAAAATCTAGTTGTTTAAATAAGTTCAAATTTTGGAATCACAAAGTTCAGTTCTTTAGTAATCTTCACAAAAATTCTCAACCATGAATTCATTACCAATCACCACATATCATCAAAATATTAGCAAGTAATTTAAAAAGTAAAATCCAAATTAGAAACTTGAAAATTTATAATTTAAGATCCAGCCATTCAAATAAGCTCAAAATTTGGGAAAACATAATTCATTCTTTTTATCTTTGTCACATAATTTTTGAGCTATGAATTCATTGCTAATCGTTAGAAATCACCAAATCCTTGGCAGATACTTTTGAAAGTCAAATATCAACTAGAAACTTAAAAATTCATAATTTAAGATCCAATCGTTCAAATAAGCTCAAAATTTAGAAAAACATAATTCATACCTTTAACCATTGTTACACAATTTTTGAGCCATGAATTCATTGCCAATTGTTAGATATCACCAAATCTTTATTAGGTACTTTTAAAAGTCAAAATCCTAGATACTTGCGAATAAAATTTGCCATTATTCCCTAATCAAAGTCTCAATTGATATGAAATTTTAGACATTGATTCTTTATATTATAAGTGATATGAACACAAAAAATGAGCTTCAATTTCATCTTGAAACTCAAGTTCTAGCTTAAAGCAAACCCTTCTATTTATCTAACTTCTTCAAAACCCCAGTTTAGTTTGATGGTTTTAACTAGCCATATCTCACTCATTTTGGATTCATTTCTATCAATTCTTGGATGTAAAATATATAGCTTGAAGTCTAGTTTCTAACCAAACTTCTTGATTTCTCACTAGTTTCTTAAAACTCCTAATATATCCAGAAAAAGTGATAGTAGGTGTCATATTAGTAGCCTGAGTTCAAACAAGCATATCTCTCTCATCTAAGCTCCAAATCATGTGTTTCTACCACCTAAACTCATGCCAAGAAGATGCTCTCTCTGAATACCTCCTTGGATTTGCCAAAAAACCCCATCTTCTTCTCTTTTAAGCTTGTCAAAGAAGTCGCAGCCAAGGTCTTCAAAGTCTAAGTCAACAATTAATTGTATAAAGTTATAAAAAATACCAAATCTAATCCTCCAAGTCAGCACTATTAATGGCAGCCAACTATTGACATCCAAACCTCTATTTATCCTTAATAAAATCCTAATTTCAACTTCAAAGTTAAAACTCCTTATATCTACAAATATAATCCCGAATGTATTAAAACCTAAGATTGGAAAAAAGATAAAAGAAATAAAAGAAGTTTTCAAGGCTAAATCAAAGTTAAAGTTAAGATTAAAGATAAAGTAAAATTTTAGCCAAAGAAAAAGAAAGAAAGTGAGAAATTTTTTCCAAACTATATAAAAACTTAGATTGGTAAGAAAAAAGAAAGAACTTAATAAAATTTTAAAGAAAAGATAGTTAAATTAGATTTCTATATATGGATATATTTACTTCACAACACCACTTGGATATGATGTTGATTTCTGATCCATGATCAACCAAGGCTAATACTTAATCTTTAAAATCTCTCAACATCACTTGTGTTTCTATAGTAGCCTTAGTCCAGTATAAAAATGAATAGCTATCACTTTCCATCTCACCACCATCTCTTTTTGAAAAACAGATAACTCGTGCTTCCTATGTAATCTTTCTTTCTTTATCAGATTCTATAAGTATATCCTTTGTTTGATGTCTTTCCAAATCTTCACTATGATTGATCTGAGTTATGATCTCCATATCAATCTTGCTCCTAAACTTTGGTAGTGTTGTTTGTCCAAATACCTGCCTTATTTCTTTCTTTTCATCCTTGATCACACAAGTATCCAATGCCTCTACCATAATGGCTTCAACTGTCATTTGTCTCTTCTTTTTTATTATATCAATAATTAACTCATAAAAATCTCTCTTTGCAATACCAAGAGCCTCTCTTAGAGTGAATTCTATTTTGGCATCCAAAGTCTTCTCCTCTAAGATATTCTTCATATCTATAGATGTTTCAATATTAGATTGAAGCTTATAGGTAGGACTTTTACCATTGGGCTTGCCTATGTCATCCTTCTCTTTCTCTTTGTCCTCCTTCCACCACTCTTTTGGTAATGGTGTATCACCAAGATGAACAAAAGAAGGTATCTTTTCCGATTTCTCTCCCTGAGAAGCTTTATTGTTCCTAGAAGATCTCCTTTTGTTTAGAAGTTCAGTAACATTTTTTTCATGAATAGCTGAGCCTCTCTTCTCTTCAACCATAGCATCATTCAAGTGATTATTTTCTTGGTTCCCATTTAAATATACTTTGATATTAATAATATCAACTGGATTATCTCAACAAGTCATCTTCCTAATGGCTTCTGCCCCCCTGATTATGGCCTCTATAGCTGGTGGAAAAATAGTCTTAATTGCACTTTGTTCAATTGTAATAGAATAAGATTCTGCTTTCTTTTTGTACATGGTACCACCTTTGCTTGTTTGCTCTTCTATCAGCTTCTTCATACCTCTTTTTCCAAAGTTGGTCCTCAAAGGCTCATCAAAACTTACTAGTCTTATCCTCTCTTCCTTGAAATTGCTAGTCTTATCCTTTCTTCCTTGAAATGTAGTTTTGTAGCTTTTGCATTTGCCACGCTTGTTGTCTGGACTGTCATACCACATGCATCTTTCTACAAATCCCTTTGAATCTTCAATTGTCTTGAATGAATTGGCCTTCTGAGATTTTTTAAGTTCATTCATTTCTACCTTGAAATCTTGTATATCTTTAATCAACTCTTCAATGGTATCATCTTGAATAGTCTTGTTTGTCTTCTGCAGTGGTACTGAAGTTGGGATTGCAGATATTGGCTCCAATTGTGATAATGATCCCTCAGTCTTAATCTTTTGCTGCTTGGTCATAAATCCTACTGTCTCTTTTAATAGCCTCTAGTTATTTGTAAACCCACTCTCAGATGTCCTGTCTGTAAGATGAAAAAATAGCTTGTCCTCCAAATCTTCATCAGTTGCTTATAAAATTAACTCAATTTTTTTAGTGTCCAATAGTTGCCTCTCTTGCCATGGTAATTGGCCAAACTTCCTTTCAAATTCTCTGACCAATTCATTTGGAGCCATTTGATTCCTTGGCCTTTGTTCAATCCACTCCAAAAATGATCTTTTGGTCATCCTCTCTGAGTCTTCCTCAAAAAATTCATCCTTCAGAAGCTCTTCAAATCTACTCCTCAATGTAATTTCTTCACACAATTCTTGCACCCTCTCCATGATCTCAGGTATCATTACTAAATCAAAGGTAGTAATCATTCTCACCTCTGAAACTTGATGTACTTCTATTTCACATATATAAATCTTCAAGAATTTTGTGATGTTTCTCCTATCAAACCTCCCAGCCTTATCTACCACTACCTGTAAGGCATTGGTAGTGCTCCTATCATCTCCTTGAATCCATTGCCTCTCATCCATAAATTGATCAAATGCCCTAAATAAATCCTAGGCACCTACTCCCCTTGGAAATCCAAAACTAAGATTTTGATCTCCCATTTTGGCTTGTTGAATAAATAATGCCTTAAGGCTCTCTCAGTGGAAGCACCAATTATGTTGTGGTAGAGAGAATCTACCTCATGAAAGCGCCGGGCTTCTAGCTGCTACTAAGTACTCAATCAAGATCTAAAATAATAAAACCCTCAAATTTTTATAAAATTCTTTCTTTTAGGGCTTTTACATCTAATCCATAAGTCTTATTTCACAAAATACTCAAACTATAACAAAATACTCTAAACCCTCATTCATCCATAAGAGGAGATTTTTCTTGAATTTTAATAATCTATAATTCTTAATCTAACTATTCAAATCCATTCAAAATTTACATAAGATATTGATGTAGTTTTTACAACTATCACCACAAATTTCAACAATCGATTCTTTATCAATCTTTGGATATTGCCAAAATCCTAGCAGTAGCTTCAAACCCTTGTTTACAAACACCTATATACTAAATTCTTCATATCTCACAAATTAAATGTCTAAATACTATGAAACTTTGATATATAGCTTTTTAGCACAAAGATTCACCTTCTTAAAAATTTATAGATAAAATTTCATCCGAATACTCAAGATATGACAAAATCCATCACTATCAACAAAACGGCCTACTTATTGCCTTGGAATCCAATCTACTGTCTTTGATCCCCAACAACTCCTTCTTCAAAACTCTAATTATAATAAATCTTCCTCATCAAATATAGATCTTAAAACCATCACTTTAGTTGCACCTCTTGATCTCCAAAAGCTTTCATAAAACTCCTCAAATCCTCAAAAGAATGACAGTAGGTACTATTTATACATGTTAATTTAAAGCGCCAATAAAAATTCCAAATTTTTCAATTTTTGCACCAAAATTGTAGCCCAAAAAATAAGCTTTCTAATCCTTGTCTTTGATTTTTGAATGGCCTCCTTTAAGTTGCCAAAATCCTTATTTTTGTTGTGGCAGCCTCCTCAAAGCCTATTGGGCATGACCATTGACTAATAGGAATGAAGAACTTCACCCCTTGTCTTCATTCACCCTTTTTTTATCTTCATCCTTCCAAATAGGCCTCTTAGTAGTTTAATTCTTCTTCTTTGGATCCCAATTGCCTCTCAAGGCTTTATACTAAATATTTAGATTCTATATAATTTAAAAGCCATAATCAAACTAAGTAAAAATCTAAAATAAATTTTCTTACACCAGCATCTTTTAATTTATTTTACTAACTATTCTAACACACATCTAAACTTATAAACATATTATGCATTTTGAATGGATTTTACATATTGTAAGCAATTACAGTACAACAACTTTCTTATCTTGCACCAAAAAAAAGAGATGCAGCTTTTGATCAACAAAGAATGATCCTTCTGAAGCCAAAGCAATTTCATCTTCGAGCAATAAAATCAACATTGATTATTGATTTAACATTTCTCAAGTAAATCTAATTAAATATATTCTCAAATCTTTTTGTTCATGATATTAAGAATAATTCTTCTAAATCTCATGATACTTCAAAGTTTGAGTTCAGGGACAACTTACTTTATTTTGAAGGATGTTTATATGTCTCAAAAGGTGAAGCACGACTACGTGCTCTTAAAGCTTGTCACAACTTCCTCGCAAATCGACATTTTAGATCTAATAAGACCTTGGAGCTAATTTCAAGAGATTTTTGGTGGTCTCAAATGAGGAAGGCTGTTAAAGAATTTGTGCAATCGTGTGATGTTTATTCAAGATCAAAAACTCCTCGTCATCGATCTTACGGACTTCTCCAACCATTACCTATACCAAAACAACCTTGATCTTGTGACATGAACATATATAATCTTAAAAATTTTGAGCCAAAAATCTATCAAATTGACTAAGATATAGCTCAAAATATAACTACTAATTAAGTAGAGTTACTTACTACCCTCAGCTTATGAGCACCAATTTCAACTCCCAATATCTCCTTTATCTTAGCTTGAATTTCATCAAGTCATATAAAAAAATTGAATTTAAAAAAGTGTTCTTTTCAATCTCAGTTGCCGATCCTCTATTGCTCTCTGTACGCGCAAGTTATGCTCAAAAGAGTGACAAAAGATATAATTTCTACACCTTAACTTTGAGCGCCTATATCTCCTTCATAATAAGTCTAAATCATGCAAGATTTGCACCAAAATCATATCGAAGAAACCAAACTTGCTGATCTTAGCCTTTGATATTCAACTCCTCTCAAAAATTAAATCCTAATCTCTAATAAATCCTTGGGCAGCCTCCTTCAAGTCTATTGGGTATGATTTTTGAACAATAGGAATAGAGACTTCTATCATCCATCTCTATTCATTCACATGGATGGCCTAACTATCCCCTTTTGCACTAAAAATCCCTCTCTAATCCTTTTTTTTATAAAATTCACATAATATGTGTTTTAAACACCAAATAAAAGAAGCAAACAAGATCTTAAGGATCACTAATGTCTAAAAAAATTAATTTAAGATATATAAAAGCTACTATCAATATAAAATTAATTTCAAAAGTCACTACTTAAAAGAAAATAAGATTGTATAAACCTTAATAATATCTTTTTTAGATAGATTCTTTCTAAACTAACAACCTAACCACATCTTATAATCAATAAATTTATTGTTATGGCCTTCATTTGACTATATAATAAAGTATACATTAAATATACATATACAATTTTTTTACATAGGAGCCGAATTACAACACGACAATGATGTCGTGATGTAAATTAAAACATAGTGTGAAAAACATAAAAGAATGTATTAAAATAAAAAGATTAAAATTAGAAGAAAGGTTGATAGAAAATTAGTAGTAAGAAGATAGAATGGAAATTTACCTTGAAATGTGAAATTTCTTCAAGTTAGTCCAAAGAAAAAGGTTGAAGAAGTGGAAAAGACATGGGCTAAGAGGTCTTTTTGACCAAGAGGATAAGGAACACCAGGAGGGAGATGACAAGGAAGGGTCGTGAGAGAGAAGGGGGAGAGTTTTTTTTGGAAGGCACAGGGTTTTATTGATAGGCAGTATATGTTTTTGTAAGTAGAGGAAGCTTAAGGATGATTTTAAGTATTATTTTTTGTAGATTTGTAGTAAACAAGATAAAAAACTTATAGAGACAATTCTCATATCTTTTGATTAAGTATCAAGGGAGATATGCGTCGTCAAAGTTGTAGGTGTTTAAGACTAGGGTAATGAGGGTTACAAAATTTTGGGCCTTAGTTCTTGGAAACCACTTAGACTTTACTAGCAAAATTTATTGGATTTTTATTCCTTATAGATTTAACTACTTTGTGTCAAAATCTCAAGTCAATATGACCTCAAAGCAAAGAGTTATGAGTGAAATTGTAACTAGTTTGAATAAAAAGAGAAATAGAGTGAAGGTAGGGTTGAGGGTTTGTATAGGCAGTGCATGTGTGTAGATTTTTTTGGGTATAAAGGGAGTTAGGAGACGAATTTGAGTGTAAAATTTAATAGACATAATCTATGTAAGTTAGAGAAGAGATGAGCACAAGTTTGACACTCATTTGTTTTATAAATAAAATGTTATGCTCTTTCAAAGTGACAAGGATCTATTTCCAAATCTGCAAAGTTCGAGGGAGCATGTCTTTGTGAGTAGAGTAGTATTTTGAGCAAAATTTGTTGGAGTTTGTAGATGTATAAGTCTATTAGGTTGTGTAAAAAATTGATTGTCATTGGAGTTATATTCGAGGAGTTATGAAGAAAGTTGTGGTCAAATCCAGAGTTGTTAGAAGGAAAAATTAAAGAAGAAGGATGGAACCTATAACTCAAGTTTGGAGAGGAATTTTGGAGTAATATTTGGAAGCTGTTTACAATATAAGACAGGCTATAAGCCTACCAAATTTCAGCACTTAAATCTTCTTTAATGAAGAGCAATGAAGGTGTGAAGTAAAAGGGGTCTAGAATCAAAGGCAGCATGGAGGGATTTCTTTGACAACATGGTTCTCTTTAACCACATGAGCTATAATCAAAAGGTTTATGGGGTTTGCTTTCTTACTTCCTTAAGTACTTTGTGTCTAAATTTTGCTTCAATTGATGTGATATTCTAGGATTTATGAGCAAATTTGAGGACAGGTTTCTAAAGGTAGAATAGGTTAGGATTAATAAAGTATGTTTTTATATAAATTCTTCAATTTTATGAACTTTGTGAATCTCATCTTGCACTTAAGAAACTAGAGGCACAAAAGACCCAGTGTTTCTTAGGACTAAGACTCTCACCATGACAATGATTAAAAACCTATCTCTGCATAACTGTGTCTCTAGCATTCACCTTTACTATCATAGGGTCAGAAATCGCATGCAATTATATTTGAAAATATTCTAAATCCTTCACATGGACTCTATGTTTGGCTAGATAGGCAAATTTTTCTAAATAAACTTGATAAATCTTATACATCCATCATGGAGTATATAGCATCTACATTTGAATCTAATCAACGAGTAGTGGTAGATCTGGGAGCTATATTAGGTTGAAATTTGACAAGATTAGCAATACCACCGTAGATGACATCTATGCCAATAGCCAAGAAATTGACTAAGAAATTATAAAAATAATAAATTAAAATTCAAAAGAATTGAATGATGTATTTAAAAACTTTGAATCTTTCTTGATATAAAATCTTATATTATAATATGACCTCAATTTATTAAATAAATTATACCAAAATAAAAGAAAAAAATCAATTTATAAAAATTAAAAATAAAAAGAATATATTTGAATCAATCAAGTTGAGCCCAAATAAATCAAATTTAAAAAAATGCCATAATACATCACAATAAAAAAATAAAATAAAATAAAATAAATTAAATTAAAAAATAAAAATAAAAACAACAACAACAACAACAACAACAACAACAACAACAACAACAACAACTACAACAATAACAAGAATATTTCACACACAAAAGAAGACAAAAAATAAATACATTGAGAAGTAAGTACTTGGCAGACGTATGAACATTTAGAAGAAATGGATATTGCCGATCTTGGCATAAGTCTCACATATATTGTAGCTTCATTTGTATTTCCAATATTTCAGAGGTTACAAAAACTGAGATGGGGTCACAGAATCTATTGCATTATAAAGTAATATAAGATTATTTAATTCAGCTTTTATCATTGAGAAAAGCAATTGTCGCCGTCATCGTATCAATCTTTGCTCCTTTTGTTGTTTCAAACTCAGACTTATTTATTCAATAGTGGGTTTCATTGTCTGAACTCCTAAGGTCACAAAAAAATCTTTCTAGTAGAGCAAAAAAAGATGAATTGAGGACAATCAATATATTTGAGTGTGGTGTGGAGGGAGGATCTTTGTCCATCCAAGAGCCTTGTGGCATGTGGAGGGAAAGGATATTTTTCTATGATAGGAAGAAAAATTGGAGGAGTGAAAATCAGATAGTGGTGTCAATAATCCTACATATTACATTGCATTATATTGTATTCTCAAGGACAGAGATTCATGGTGTGCTTTGACTTAATAGACGGTGTCTAACAATTGGAGCATTTTCAATCTGGAACAAGAGAACTTGATCAACTTCAAATTGGCCATGTGATAGGATATGATGATTTCAAGGGAGTAACCAAATTAATATTGGAGTTCCAATTCATAGACCAACCCATCTAATCACTAGCATAAGTAGGAACATGAAGAGACCTATGTACAAACATGGCTAGGATACAATTGATCACTAGAGAATGATGGAATAACAAGCACAAAGCAAGTGCAACAAAAGTGATGCAATAAGCATGAAGTACTGAAAGATGGAACTGATGAGATGCTATATATGCCTCCAACCATTATATAAGCACATAAAAGCATTTGTCATTGATGGAATGCTATACCCTAAATCTCCAACCATGATATAAATATATAGAAGCATTTGACTCAACTATTGTTAAAGCAAAGAAAAAAAGAAAAAAGACTATGGCATCATAGGATATCAAGGAGACGGCAAGAGAGGAAAAAAAATGAGATTGGGATGAAATCAAGAGAGGAAAACACACGCAATGCAAAGCAATGCGATACAAGAGAGAGTGAGGTGAAAAAGAGTCCTAAAAGAATTGCACATATATATGTTGTGCATTCATACAAGCCTTGGCAAGGAAAAATGGAGAAGAGCAACAAAGGGCAATAAGTAAGGTAGCTGCTCTTGTATTGTAACATGTTTATGTAATGAAAAATATGAATAATAATAATTTCTATTTAATATTCAAATATCTTAGTTTAATAAGAATTTAAGATACTTAAAAAAGATTTTATAAAATCTTTTTCGAATATTTTCTTATTTTAATAGCTAATAGAAAAAAATTAATTATTAAATTTTTCTTTTAGGTTGTAGAAACTCTTTCACGGCTTTTAAAAAGCATCTAAGCCATCAAAACAATTCAATTCTTTATATTTATCCAAAATTAATCAAAAATCAATAGTTAGGATAAATTTAGGCTAATTAGTATTTATTGGTGGCTAAAATCCTTGGTAAATGGATTATTCTTGCCAAATGGATGTTTTTACTATTCTAAAAAATAAGTTCAATATATTAATAAAAAAATTAGATAAAAATATAATAAATTATCTAAATTTAATAATAGAATAATTATCTAGAATTAGAATCAATTATACTAGTCTAATCTATTATTAAAAAATAATAGAATTCCAAAATTTAGAATTCTATGAATTCCAATAATTTTTGAGAATTATTGACTTCAAATTGTTGTGAGTCAAAATTGTTTAGCAATTGGTGATTTTAATCACCTTATTAAAATGTATCTAGTTGAAGAAAATACTATGAGTTTATTTAGAATATTATTATTCATCTAAGTCTAGATTAGAAGATAGTAGTAAAAGTTTCTTAAAGTATTTTAGTAAAATTACAATAGTTAAAAGTTACAATTAGCAAATTAATTAGAACTATATTTTTGAACTTAAATGTGGATATATATATAGTCAATCTTAGGATAAAATTATGTTATAAATACATTGGTGGTATTAGTTTTGCTAAAAAGATAATCTATTCTTAATTGTAGGTGAATCTAGCCTTAAAATCGAAATTAGGCTTAGGGTCATTTTGAGCCCTTGATCTTGATTAGGGATTTATAATTTAAGGATGGAGATGTGGCCGCCATCCCTAGCCACCTTGTTTTTGGTTAAAAGAGATTTGGATGGCCACTCTTGCTCTCCCTCATATTTTGGTGGCAAAGCCCTTGCAAATTTTTTCCTTAAAGTGTAGATTCTTCTTTCCTAAGTTAGGCTGTGTTTTATTTGTGCATAACTTTTAGTAAGAGTAGAATAAGGACTTATAGTTTAAAAAGATAGTAGGACTTTTTGTTGGCTTTCCAAAGACATATTGGATCAAGGACAAGGTGGTGGTGGCCATTTTAGTGACAGGGTGTTTGCTGCCCCTTCGACTTAGAATTGTGACTTTGGAGGATGAGATATAGAACATTAAGAAGAGTTTGAAGATGAAACTTGCTGAAAAAGAAGCATTCTAAAGTTTAGTTTATAAGAAGCTAAAGTTTGTTTATGGACAATCAAGGACAAGGTAGTGGTAGCCATTTTAGTGATAAGGTGTCTGATACCCCTTTAACTGAGAGTTGTGACTTTGGAGGACGAGATATGGAGTGTTAAGAAGAATTTGAAGATGAAACTTATTGGAGAAGAAGTGCTCTAAAGTCTTGTTTATAAGAAGTTAAGGTTTTTTCATGGGCAATCAAAGACAAGGTAGTGGCATCCATTTTAGTGATAGGATGTCTGCTACTAGCAAAATTTAGAGCACCAACTTTGAGAAGCGACATCTTCCAAACTAGAGCAAGTTCGGGGCTGAATTTTGGGTGGTGATAGAGCTTGAAGTGACCTTCCTAAGAGGTCTAAGCTCACTTGAATCTAATCAAGGAAGAAGCAACAGCAGTTGTTTTAGTAAAGGGGGATTGATTCCTTGGAATAGAAGCATCACTCGGTTAGATTTTTTTTTTTTTTTCAATTGTTTGTGATTTTCTTCTAGCACCTTATTGAATAATCTTGATACTTATTATTAAATACTTCTTGAGCTAATTTCCCTTCATTATCATATTCCTTCATTTTTTTATTTTTACTTGAAAATTTTCCATTATAATTTCTACTTTGCTATTTCACTTCTATTACCAATTAAGTTTATATTTTTAACTTTTACTTTTTTATGTTTTTATTATTTATTATTTATCTTTTATCTTTTATCTTTTATTTTTTATTTTTACTTTAATCTTTTATATTTTATTTTTTATTATTTATCTTTTATCTCTTATTTTTATCTTGGTTCTTTTATCTTTTTTATCCATCTATAATACTAATGGTGTATTGTCTAGAAGACACTTAGATGGTAGTATTATAAATGCTAACAATAAAAAAAAAATCTAAAAACACTAATTTTTTCTAATTCAATCAAATAAAAACATAAATAATCTTGTAGTGAGTTTTTTTGGCTCACAAAGCCATAAGTTAATAAATATAGGATAGGAGAGGTAGAAAATTAGTATGGTTGATATTAAGGTTAAATTCAGGATAGAATTAAGCTTAAAAACCCTTAAAATAAATAGGGTTGATATTGAGGTGTCGATTGTGTATGGAACAGGGTCCAAATAAGATCTCTAGCTACAAAAACGGCCACCAAAGGCAAGAAGACAATTCATTCAAATATTAGCAATTAGAGATGGATAGCTAGCTTCAAGCTTCTTCTAGAGACATTAAGCTTATTTCCATAGGATTTGGAAGAACTTAGCAATCAATATCTAAATTTAGGATTTGTATTAGAGTTTTAAGTTTTATACAATAAAATTAGAGTTAGCACTTTGGCTATTTTGTATAATTGGTGTGACATCTATGATTGAAATTTTGATAATATATGGTTCATTGAGTGTGCTAAAATTGAGTAAAAATTTGTGACAATCTAATAGTATATTTGAGATGTATTCACTCTTTAGTACAAAGAGGTATTAGAAGTTGGCAGTTTAGGATTGGTTGGAATTTCTGCGATATCTAAAGATCTATTAGTCAAATCAAAGTGAAATTTGGCTCAATATTAGAATACTTAAAGGGCAAGCTATACACAAATTTTTAGCTAAAGTTAATAGTTAGAAAAAGAAAAATTACTGCTAGGATATCTACATCAACCTTTAAGCCGGCAGCCAAGTGACATCAATGTAGATTTTGGTTGATTTTCACAATCTATAAGTTGGATTAGATTGAAACTTTTTGAACTTATATAAGACTTATATTTGCACTTGTGTGCAAAATTTTATACCAAGTTGATAATTAGATTAAAAATTATATTTTATTAAACTTCACAAAATAAGGTTAGGATTTATAAGGAGAAATCTAGTTGCTTAATTGTAACAAGTAATAAAGAAATTGGAATTTATAGGTACATGAAGTTATCAAAAAGAATATTTTTAAGCACTTTGTATTGATTTAAGCACTCTCATATTGATATTCAATCATATTCTTCTTATACGAAAAAAATCTGTTAAAGATCCTTAGATATTTGTGAATCACATCTTCATCCTTCATAGCGTAATGCCCAGCGTATTCCCAAACAAGACAATATATAATATGACATAAGTGGTAAATCTGACATGAAAGTTTGGGATGGAAGGTGTTGGATTTATTTTGGTTATTTGGAATTGATGATGCAAAAAGGCAAGAAGGTGGAATTTGGAGTTTTTGATGGAGCTTTGGATGGCACTTCAAGTGGATCTTCGAGTAGAGCTTCTTCTAGGTGAGAAATTATGTATCTAGATCTAAACACTGTAAATATGTTTCGAGCATTTATACTATTTATGCAATAATAACATGGCAATGATTGCAAAGAGGCTTTGGCAATCAAAGCTTTACAAGCAGTGGTTAACAAGATCAACTAGTTTGATAGAAGAGATATTTCTAAATATTTAAGATGTTATGTACAGAAAATAGAATTGAATCAAGTTTCTAAAAAGGATATGATTTTATTATTTGAACTTGTCACAATATCGAAGATAAGAGAACATGTTAAATTCAATGTATTTGGAGCTTCTATGAGAATTTTATGAGCTGAGAAGTGATAAGAGGACAAATTATTGCTAGTGTTTGAGGGGTAGTTTCAATTAGCCATAAAATCTGAAGTTTGAGAGGTATATATGCAAGATTTAAAGACAAATTAGATGATAGAGTGAGCTTTTTAAAAAGCTTTTGTATGTCTAAGTTGGAAAAGACAAGTGATTACAATAGAAGCTGAAGTGAGGAGCTTTGCTATCTTTGCAGTTTGCTAGAAAATTTTAGTACCTACTTCAATTAGCCATAACTTTTAAGTGGTAAGACCTTTGTTTGTGAAATTTTGATAGGTTTTACTATATATTATAAGCTTTTTTTAAACTATATGCACGCTTGATTTGACACTTGGGTGAATTTTTAGTGATTTATTTAATTTCAGCTAGTTATAAAACTTATATTTCTCATATGCGGTTATATTTTGAGGTGTACTTGAATATATACATACTCTGCTTATATGTATTATATAAATATTTATACTTATATTTATATTAAATATTCATATAATTATTTTACAAATATTATACAAAGTATTTGTATAAATATTTGTACAAGTATTATATAAAGGATTATATTTTTTATTTATATTATATATATATATATATTATATAAAAGATTATACTTTATATTTGTATAAATTTTATATAATTTTAATACAAGTATAATATGGAAGCTTGAATAAATATTGTATAAGTATATAAGATACTTGTATGTCTTCTTTCCATGTTTCCTGATAGTTCTAGTAGCAGCTAGGAACCTGGTGTTTTCTCAAGGTGGATTCTCTGTACGTGTCAATGTCCTAATAAGAAATTGCAAGCTACTAAATTATTAAGGAAGTTTGAGAGACAATATTGTTGATTATCGAAAGTGGAAAAGATAACTTTGGGACCAAACAAGGTTGAATTATCTCTTCAAGCAGTTGATGGAGAATTGCAAGAGAGGTTAGAAATTTTTCTTGAGGATAAAGAAGAAGATAAAGGATTGACAGCAAAATGGAAAGAAATTGAAGATACAATGGGAATGCTTGCAAAAAGAGAAAGAAGAAAAGATAAGGTTGATATTCAAAGAATTGTACAACTATTTAAAATTCAAGTGCTTACTTTATGATTAAGAGTACCTATTGTCTAACCTTCAAAAACTACATCAAAGTAAGAAGATGTGAGAATTGAAGAACTTATATGTGGAATGTAGGATCTTTAAATTAAGCTTGTAAGACTTGAGGAGAAGACTTCTATAATGAATTCAAAAACTACTTTTAAGCAAGTATATGTGTAAAGGTGTATTTGGTGTGATGATGATTCTCATTTTTGAAAGGATGGTGGTGAATTCAATGAAATAGTGCAATAAAGTATTATTTTTTGGAAAGATGAAAAAATTGCATTAAAGAATACTGGTGATTTTTTTCAAACTAACTTTAGTAAAGGAGGTATGAAAGCATTGATTAAGGATTACTTGGCAGTAAATGGGATTGCAATAATGGAAGTTACAAGTTATGGTACTTAGATGGATGATAATAGCAAACAAGATTTTTCTGGAAACATTGAACCAAGTGGATTTTGGTCTTCTATCATTTCTATAATGTATAAAAAGAAGATGCCACAAGAAATTTTATTGAGGACTGCTGTAATAATTTGTAGAACTACAGGTTGAGAGGATCTTCTGGAAGCTTTGTTAATACATATTGTGAGCCATTAAAACAGCTAAGTTCTTTATTTTTATCCAAAATCAATCAAAAATCAATAATTAGGATAAATTTAGGCTAATTAGTATTTATTGGTGGCTAAAATCTTTATTAAATGGATTATCCAAATAGATGTTCTTACTATTCTAAAAAATAAGCTCAATATATTGTTAGATAATTTAGATAAGAATATAATAAATTATCTAAATTTAATAATAAAATAAACATCTAGAGCTAGAATCAATTATACTAGCTTAATTAATTATTAAAAAATAATAGAATTCCAAAATATAGAATACTATGAATTCCGGTAATTTTTGAGAATTATTGAATTCTAATTGTTGTGAGTCAAAATTATTTAGCAATTGATTATTTTAATCACCATATTAAAATATATCTAATTGAAGAAAATACTATGAGTTTATTTAGTATATTATTATTCATCTAAGTCTAGATTAGAAGATAGTAATAAAAGTTTTTTAAAGTATTTTAATAAAATTACAATAGTCAAAAGTTGTAATTAGTAAATTGATTAGAAATATATTTTTAAACTTAGATTTGGTCATATGAGTAATCAATCTCAAGAAAAAATTATATTTTAAACACATTAGTGGTGTTAGTTTTATTAAAAAGATAGTCTATTCTTAATTATAGGCAAATCTAGCCTCAAAATCCGAGCTTAGGCTTAGGATCATTTTGGGCCCTTGATCTTGATTAGAGATTTGTAATTTAAAGGTGGGAATGTGGCCACCACCCTTGGGCTGCCTAGCTCTTGGTTAAAAGGGGCTTGGGTGGCCACTCTTGCTCTCTCTCATCTTTTGGTGGCGAAGCCCTTGAAAATTTTCCCTTGAAATATGGCTTTTTCTTTCCTAAGTTGGATTTTGTTTCAATAATACATAACTTCTAATCAAAATAGAACTAGGACTTAAATTTTTAAGAAGTGGTAGGAATTTTTGTTTGCTTTCCAAAGACATATTGTATGTGCCATTTGAATCAAGGACAAGGCAGTAGCAGCCATTTTAGTGACAAGGTATCAGTGACCCCTTTGATTTAGAGTTGTGACTTTGGAGGACAAGATCTAGAGTGTTAAGAAGTCTTTGAAGATAAAACTTATTAAAGAAAAAGCATTCTAAAGTCTTGTTTATAAGAAGCTATGGCTTGTTCATAGACAATCAAGGACAAGGCAGTGGCAGCCATTTTAGTGATAGGGTATTTGCTGCTAGTGAAATTTAGAGCACTAACTTTGAGGAGCAACATCTTTCAAATCAGAGCAAGTTCGGGGCTGAATTTTTAGGTGGTGATAAAGCTTAAAGTGATCTTTTGAGGATATCTATACATAATTGAATCCAATCAAGGACAAGACAACAATAATTGTTTTAGTGTAGGAAGGTTGATTTCTTGAATTAGAGGCATCACTTGATTATGTTTTCATATTTTTTCACAGTTGCTTGTGATTTCTTTCTAGCACCTTATTGAATAATCTTAATACTTATTATTAAATACTTATTGAGCTAATTTTCCTATATTATCCTATTTTTTTATTTTTTATTTTTACTTGGAAGTTTTCCATTGTATTTTATATTTTTTTATTTCACTTTTACTACCAATTAAAGTTTGTACTTTTAACTTTTATTTTTTTATATTTTTTGCTTTCATATTCATCTTTTATCTTTTATCTTTTATCTTTTTACTTGTCATTTTTATTTTAATCTTTTATATTTTATTTTTTATTATTTATCTTTTATTTCTTATTTTAACCTCAATTCTTTTATTTTTTTCATCCATCTATAATACCAATGGAGTATTGTTTGGAAGACACTTAGATAGTAGTACTATAAATGCTAATAATAAAATAAAAATTATAAAAAAATCTAAAAATACTAATTTATCTAATTCAATTAAATAAAAACATAAAAAGTCTTGTGGTGAGTTTTTTTGGCTCACACATGCCTTTATTGCTAAAAGCCAACATGAAGCTTTGATAAAAGAAAAGAAAAGATAGGATTCTAATAAAACAAAAAAAGAAAATTCTTCCAAGAGGTAGACTTGAGGAAATAAGGCTCGTGAAATGGCTTTACAAGAGTTACCAACAAAGGATGTCTCAATATCAATAAAGAAAAAATCAAAGAACTTAGGAAAAAAAGGTAAATCCACAACTTACAAACTTCTCTCTGATATTGAAGCAGCAATAGATTTGAAGGGGGTGCTTGAAAAATATGTAATCAATGCTAAAGTTGAATTTATATTAAAGGAGATTTTGGTCATATAAATAGTAGATGACAATTTGAATTCTAATCAAACTTTGGACGGTTCAAGTAAAGTTCATATTTGTTTATAAGTCCCTTTTATATATTTTTTTAATTATATTTTTATCTTTATTTTCTTCAAATATATTATGATTCAAATTTAATTTCTTTTGATATTTCTTATTTAGATTTTTATAATTTTTTATTATAAATCAAAGACAAATTATATCGTAATGTTTATTATGTTTAAAGTTTGTAAAGGCTTCAAGTTTTAATTTTAATTTTTTCACTTGATTTTTTTTTTTTAAGATCGCTAAAAAATTCTAATAATAGATAATAAATAAGGAGATAATAGACAAAGAAATAGTAAAATTTAAAAAGATAATAGTAGATAATAGATAAGGAGATAATAAAATTTAAAAAGTGCTAATGTTGCCTTCTTATAGAAGAAGCTTCTACTTACTTTGTATGATCATAAATAAGGCAAAACAAAGTAGATTAGAAAATTAAATAATGTAGGCATCTTTAAAAAAGAATTAAGAATATGTTTTAATAAAATTTACCTCAAAATTCCAAGAATTGATCCCAAAAGAGGATCGGTTCTAAACTTGGATTGAAATCAGATCTTAAGGTACAAAATTGCATGCCTATAGCAAATGAGGGTTTTTCTGTAGATTGGAAAGTAGAGTTAGAGAACAAACTTTAGAAGGTTTCTATGAACATTAATTATAAGTGATTTGGATAGATATCAATTTTATAAGAGCTTTACAAAGTTAGAGTTGTTTTAGGTGACTCGGACTTTTATGAAATATAAAGAAGCTTACATTTTTGAAAAATTTATGAATTTGGCAATAGAGCTATAAGTGAAATTTTATAAGTGAATGTCTTCCAATCTGTAGTAAAATTTGTCTTTAATTGATCCATCTATAATACCATCTTATATCAAACTATTAGTTATAATACCATCTTATCACTTCTCTTCCCAATAATTAGAATTCCACAATTCTAATTATTCTTGGCTTTGGCTTAGTATAACTAAGATCATCCCAATAAAATTAGATATGATAATAATAAATTTTATAATTAAAAAATAATATAATCTATCTTATATTTAATATTGAGAATCATAGTTTAAATACTCTACAAAGTATCCATTGATTTAACTTGGCTATGATCTGCTATCCTAAATATCAATGTAGTGGATATTAAATTTATTAAGTTCAAAGCATCCATTGTATCTATATTCATTAAATTCACATTGGAGCCACCATTTACTTGGACTCCTGAAATTATAATTCCATGTATTGATATGTCAATAGTTAGGACACTTGGATTGAGGTTCAAACTAATTTCATGGATTTCTTTATTTTGATGCCTATGCCTTATTAATGATGAATTTATTATAGAACAACATTCTAAGACTATTGCCAGAAGTTGCTTCATTGAAATAGAGAGCTAAATTGTATCCAGATCTTTCAAAATATCATAAGGCTCTATATTAGAAAAGATTTCTAATGCTCTCTTTCTTTTCATTGATTTCAGTTTTATATTTGAAATTGATAATTTGCTCTTTATTAGAATAAATATTAAAAATACCAATTATACTTTAATTTTTTTTAATTAATAAATCTTTGATTGGATATGAGATTTTATAAAATCCTACTATTGTTAGAATATTTATAAATGAAATTGATTTTGATTGGACCAAATTATTGGTCCTTGGTACCAAGTTGGTTTGTTTTGATGAGCTGAGAGAAGATATTGGGAGTGTTTCAGGCCGAGATATTGGATTTAGATTCTCTAATATTGGCTTATGGTATTTTTCTATCATTGGCTCATTTGTTTATCATACTGATTTTTTTTTTTTTTTTGAGCTTTTATTAATACTACATTAATTACCTCGATCTTATGCATCGATAATTCTTATTGCACTTGACCATTATCATGTGATTAATTATTTAATTGAATTTGTTGATTTCAATTATTAAAATTAAATGGTATATTATATAACTAATAGGTGTGTTGCCTCTAAACTTTTCAATCATTATCAAACCTTCACCTTCATTAGAAGCCATGTCTAAGGAATAGTGTATTAAAAAATATTGAGAAAAAGAGTCTCTATGTATTTAAAATTACCAAAGCAAATTTGCACTAGAAGAATTTCAAAATGTCCTCTTATGAACAAAAAAGTGGTTTCTCACTTAAAACACTCTCAATTCAACTTTTAAAGCTTTTTACAAGTATTTTTATTCTTATGAACCTACAATCAAGTTCTTTCATTTGTCCAAATCACTTTCTCATAAAATACATAAGATGAATGAAATAACTTCACCAACACAAAAAGACACTATCAAGGTCTTTCTATAAAGTCTTAACCTTACAAAGCAAGAAGATAAGAATCCACAAAGCAATGTTAGAGATGTATAAGCTCAAGAACAACAACCTCCTTATATCAACAATCCTAACATCAATAATTACCATAAGATCTATTCCACATAAAAGCAACAACAAGAAAATCACTTCAACTTACTTAGATAGCACAACAAAGAGTGTGTGGGCCTATAACCTATTGAAGAAACACAATAAGCATAACACAAGTAAGTAAAAATCAACAAGATTGTATATAAGAGAAGTATGGAATAAGATAACTTTCTCTTCCAACATCCATTATTTATAGGTGGTGATTGCTGTACCAAAGGACTTCTTCCACCTTTGACTTTTATACACATACTCCTAAGATCTTTTTTTATATTCAAATCTCCCTTTGCAGGTTTATTCTAGGCAGAATTGGTAGAGTAAGTAAAATGATAAACCACACCAAGTTAATGGATTGGCACACATGTTTCTCAATAATCTCTGTTTTAATTTTTTATTCTTGTTTTGAATCCTTTATATAATTCAACAAATTGGAACTATCCAATTTAAGATCCAATGCATTAACTTCATTAATCGTGATGTTGTAATACATGGAATCTTGTTTGAGAATGCACCAAGTGCTTGTTGTAATTTTTTTTTAATCTTCCAACAATAAAATCCTAATAATTCCAATAGAATCTTAAATAAATTCCAATTAAATCTTAGCAATATAAATCAAGCTTTAATTAAATAAATAAAAAAATCTTAAAGAAATTATAAAAGAAGCATGAAAAAAAAATATATTAATCTTAAAGAAATATATATAAAAAATAATCTAAAATAAAATAAAGATATCTTAAAAAATATTAAAATAGAAATATTAAAAAAAATCCTAAATCAAATCCTAAATCAAACCTTGGTTAAAAATCCTAAATCAAATCTTAAGTCAAATTCTAGTCAAATCCTAAATCAAATCTTAGATCAAATCCTAGATGAAATTCCAAATCAAATCCTAGACAAACCTTGGTCAAATCCTAAGTCAAATTCTAAATCAAAGCCTAGATCAAATCCTAAATTAAATCCTAGATCAAATCCTAAATCAAATCCTAGCCAAATCTTAATTAAATCTTCAGTCAAATCCTAAGTTAAATCCTAAATCAAATCCTAGACAAATCCTTGTCAAATCTTAAATCAAATCCTAAGTCAAATCCTAAGTCAAATCCTAGTCAAATCCTAAATCAAATCCTAAGTCAAATCCTAAATCAAATCCTAGACAAACCTAGGTCAAATCCTAAGTCAAATCCTAAGTCAAATCCTAAATCAAAGCCTAGATCAAATCCTAAATCAAATCCTAGATCAAATCCTAAATCAAATCCTAGCCAAATCTTAATTAAATCTTGAGTCAAATCCTAAGTTAAATCCTAAATCAAATCCTAGACAAATCCTTGTCAAATCTTAAATCAAATCCTAAGTCAAATCCTAAATCAAATCCTAGTCAAATCCTAAGTCAAATCTTGGTCAAATCCTAAATCAAATCCTAAGTCAAATCCTAAATCAAATCCTAAACAAACCTAGGTCAAATCCTAAGTCAAATCCTAAATCAAATCCTAAATCAAATCCTAGATCAAACCTTAAATCAAACTCTAATGAAATCCTAACCAAATCTTAAATTCTAAATTCTAAATAATCCTAATAAATCCTAATCAAATCTTAAATAAATCCTAACCAAATCTTAAATTCTAAATTCTAAATAATCCTAACAAATCCTAATCAAATCCTAAATAAATCCTAGTCGAATCCTAAATCAAATCCTAATTGAAACCTAATCAACTTAATCCCTAGGACAGGTTTAAAATCTCAATATCTATTGACTAAACTATTGATCTTGCTTAAAATTTTATACACCTCTTAAAAACTAAATTGGAAGCAAGCACATAAAATTTGAAGAAGATTGAACTTACCAATAAGAAAATCAATTCTAAAATTTGGCCTCTTTCTCCAACCTTAATGTTAATTGTTTAGTACCAATATCTCTTTTTTACACCATTCAATTGCTTCCAAATTTCATACATGTATAAAAAATTAAGTCTTCTACATAGACATATAAATTTTATTCCATTTCAATAAGTATATTACTAGAAATCTTAGAAATCCTAACTAACTCTCAATTCTCAATTTTTGAGATCTCAACCTACATAAATTGTAATAACCTTCAATTAAACCATTAGATCACTTTCAAATTTATAGCACACAAAAAGCACAATTATATGCACCAACGTACAAATATTCACTTATAAATCTATAACCAAACTTACAAAATGCTCCAAAATATAAATCCCAATATATTTCACAAAAATTAGAGTTATCCAAATCAATCCTAATTTTGCAAAGCTCTTGCAAAGTTGTTACAAACTCATATTATTCCATTTCAACGCTCGAAAAAAAATTCCTCAAATCTGCTCTCTAATCTTATCCTCCAATCTACCAAAAAGACTCCCAACTTGTTATAGGTACGCGATTTTGTACCTTATGGTCTGATTTCGACCTAGAATCACAACTAGTCTTCTTTGGGTGTCATCTCTAAGGATTTTAGATAAAATTTGCTAAATCCTATTTTTAATTCTATCTTAAAGATATTTATATTATTTATTTTTTTAATCTACTTTATTTTGCTTTATTTATGGCCATATAAAGTAAATAAAAACCTCTTATACAAAAAGATAATATTAGTCTTTTTAATTTTTTTTTCTTTTTTTATTTATTATATATAATTTTAAGATAATTTTCTAAAATATTTTCATTTGAGCTCCTACATAATATAATCATTCCTTTCTCTATTCACCTAATGGCTATATTATTACACAACATCCATTCATCCTAAATCTGTGCATCATTTGGCATGCGCCAAAATTTCTTCAATATACTAATAAGTGACACTCTATATCTTGGTCTAATTCTTGATCTTTAATTTGTTCCTACTCTTTTGTTTCAATATCCTTCAATAGATTTTGATCTTCATCAAAATATAAGTATACTCTTCTTTGTCTAAATAACTTGATTTGCTTGCCTACTATAGGTGACTTTAATTTTGTTCCATCAAGCTCTTGTAAAGAATATGTTCCATTGTTATAGACTTTTATCATGGCATATGGTCCAAACTAATGCTTAAATTTTTTTTGTAATGTACTATATTGATTATCCAAACTATTGTTATAGACTAATATCCAATCACCTTCTTCTATTTTTTTAGGCCATAGTTGTTGTATTTTATTAAATATTTCTTTATTCTTTTCCCTTCCTTCTTTCAATCTCCCAATTGCTACTTCAATATCCTCAAGTCTTCTTTCCAATTGATAAATACGTAATACTAAAAACTCCTCTCTATTAAAATCATCCTTCCAAAGCAATATTCTTCATGTAGGCACTATTTTTTCTATCAACATAACTGGTTTTTGTCCATAAATTAACTCAGAAAGCATATAATCAATTACTGAACTATAAGTTGTACGATCTGTCTATAATGCAAATGGTAGTTGCCTTGGCTACTGATATACTTTGCCATTGTATGCTTTTACTAATACCTTAACAATAGGTGAATGTCCCCGTTCACTCTTTCCATTACCTTCTGGATTATATGTTGTTATCAAAGAAAGTATAATTCCCATTCTACCAAAAAGTTTTTTTTGCTTCTTTTGCATCTAATTCACCTCCATCTGCAGTGATTTTTCTAATACAACCATAGCAATAGACAATGTCTTTTAAGAAAAATTGACATACACTTTCAGTGTTTTTTGTTTTGAATGCTCGTCCTTCAATCATATTTAATAAATCTTCTTATGCAAGTATCAAATACTTCATTTATTTGAGTCCCATAGGCATTGCTACTAAATCCACTACCCACTTATAATGTAGTATTAGAAGATAAGTTGGATGTAATTCATCTCGATATCAAATGTTAGAAGAAAGTTGATAAGTCTTACATGATCTTGTAAAATCAGCCACATCTTTGTACATGCCTTTCTACCAATACTTCTCTTTTATTTTAATAAAAGTTGTCCAAATTTCTATATGTCCTATCCACAAACTCTCATGGAATTCTTTAATAATCTTTTGTTGAGCTTTTAAATCACATATCATCCATTGTAATACTTCTCCCCTTCTCTTTAAATGCTTCCATAAATATCCATCATGTAGAAAATATCCATAGGCTTTTTTATAGATTTTCTTATGTTTTTTATTTGTCCAATCTTCTTGTCACTTTAATGAACTTAGATACTTTCCAACATCTTTCTATTTATCTTCATATAAATCTCTTAAAAAAGATATCAAAGACAAATTCAAACATACACCTTCTTTTTTTGATAATGCATTAGTATAAAATTTTGTGTCCACATTATATCTTCTTTATCATAATACCTTGTGCTCGATAATGTATTTACAATTGAATTATCTTTTCTTGAAATGTGCTTAAACTCTTCAATTTTCACATCTTCTTTCTTTGATGTAGTCATTGAAGGTTGGACAATAGGCACTTGGATTTTAGGTACTTGTACAATTCTTTGAATACCAATTGTGAGGGTAAAATTCACTCCTCAACTCAAGTTATAAGGTGGTCTCAATTAAGAGTTATTTATAACTTGTGGTATAAAGTATAGGGAGCAATAAACACAAATGAAGGAGAAGAACAATACAAAACAAGTAATATGTGTGCAATTAAGTAATTGCACACAACAAAACTAGTCACAGTTTGTTCACTAGATTTTTACCTAATAAAAAGTAAAAATAAAAAGTAAAAATTATATTTTTAAGTAGATAATAATAAAATATGTTTTTTTTATATAAATTTTTTAATTTTATGAACTTTAATGAATTTCATCTTGCACTTGAGAAACTAGAGGTACAAAAGACCTAGTATTTTTTAGGACTAAGATTCTCATCACGACAGCGTATGAGGCTACCAAGTGCTAGGTTGGCTGGAGATGCAATGAGGTGAGTTATTCTTCACTCTATATGTATTAAAAAGAAACAAAAATAAATTTTTTTGTTCAATAAATTGATGTCATTAACCTAATAGTGGATAATTCTCCATCTATTAATTTTAGAAGGAAAAAGATAGAGAGACGGCTCTTTCTTGTTCTAAAGACAAATTTCTTTTGAAATTGGTAGAGAAGGGTCACTTCTACCCTAGGTCATCTTGTATAACACTTACTAAAGGAAGATTAAGTATAAGGTGATTCTCATACTTACATTCCCTCATTAGATATTGATTGTTGGTTTGTTGTCCATGAGGGGGAGATTGAGCACCTAAGTGGATTGCAGGTATCTTTGATAAAGAACCTCCAAAATTTCAAATTAATATCGTAACTTAATAGAAGTGTTACATGTGTGTGGTTGTGGAATGAATGGAATCATTTGTATTAGGAATTTTTAAGAGTCTAAATGTGACCTAGGACGCAATTGAATAGACCAAAATTAATACCTTTATTAGATAATATAGATTGTTTAAGTGCTCATTGTATATCAATTAGAATAAGAGATAGAACCTCCTCAATTCATCGCACAAATTTAGATCCATTCCTTCAATGTTTTGACTCTAATATTAGAGAAAACCATCAATGTGTTATTAATTTATTACAATTGAGCTTAGAACCAGTTATTGCCGCTTTGGAGTTACCTATTTTGTGGTAGGAATCCTACTTCTATCCTGAATTGATTTTAGAAGACGGATTTGAACCTCATCTTCCTACTGACTCGTCCCAGAATTTGGCTAGTTTACAACCAAACTCAAGTACTATTTGGTTAAGTGATTTTGATTATATAACTATGGCAAAACTAGCTATTAATCTCTTAGTCAGACCAAGGGGCCTTCCTATTATCATACCTGAAGGTTTAGTATCAGCTAATGTACCTTCTAACCTGCCAAAGTTTTATGGGACCAAAACAGAAGATACATCATACCATGTGGAACGATATATTGAAACCTTGATTTATTTTCTAGCTACGAATCTAGGTTATTACCTTGTCTGGTTCCCTACCACTCTACAAGATGAAGCATATGAATGATATCAAAACCAACCTGAAGGAACCTTTATTACATGGGAGAGGCTCCAACGGAAATTTCTTAACAAATTTAGACATGAAGTAGGTCAAAGTGCCGCATTACGAGCAGTAGCAGCAATCAAATAAGGTAGAGAGGAGGATATCTCTTCCTACATTTGCCGTTTTGAGCTAGTGTGCTCAAGATTTGTAGGTGATATGCTTAATGATGATACATTGAAAAAAAAATTCATCCAAGGATTTTATAAGATCTCTATTCTTAGAAGAATTTTGGATAGGCACCCCACAACCTTGATAGAAGTCAAGGCAACTGCCAGACAAGTGGAAAACATAGAAAAAGAGTATAATAAATTGTAAAGAAGAAAAGATGAGTCTATTCTTCTTTTTATCTCGATTCGCCCTAAAAATAAAAAATTAGAGGTTGTCTCTCCGGCTCCTATATCTAGTCATGATATTTCCTTGGATACATCAACAAAGGTCTTTTCCACCCCCTTAGCCACTAGGCCACTTCTTCCTTTATTTGTCTTACTTCCGCCTATAGAAGATGCTAATCTAGATGCCTTGAAGAAGGAATTGCAAGGCAATTAAGAAGGGTTCATGGGCGATATCATGAAACAGTTACAAGTGTTAACTGAACAGATGGCAGAGTTGGCTAGAATCCACAATCCTAACCTTCCTCCTCTTCCAATTGAGTCAAGAAAACATTCTTCAGGCTTATGGTGCACCTTATGTCAATAGTCAAGGCATACAATCCAGCTCTGTAATGCAATGCCTTTGCAACATGAGCAGATGCAAGGACAATAGGTGTATGTATCCCTATATAGAAATCAAAACTTTCAAGGCCGCAGTTTTAGACAACAAGATTATCAATCAATTAATCAAGGTTTTGGAGGTTAATATAGACAAAGGTACGAGTTTTATACTTTTTGTGACAAACAACATCCACTTGGTCAATGTTGGATGGAAAGCTAGATAGTATGTGATAATTGCAATGGCAACCATCCCACTGACATGTGTAGGAAACCTGATAGGATCATTTCCTTGCCACCACCTGCATGCAATTATATACAACAAGTACATGATAATCATAGAGGGGCTAAATAGCCCCCTAATGATAATATTTTGAGGCCATCTAATTTGTATTATGACTATGATAACAATAGACAAAACCAAAACCTTCCAATTGGGCTTCAAACTAATACTAGGTTCATTGCTTTAAATCAAAACATGAATCGTAGTCAAGTTCCTCACAACTAATCACATATTGATCAGGGCTCTCAAGATGTCACGTTCATAAATCAAACCAATAGTGAAGGGATAGATCAAGCCTTCACTTCATTTGTAGTAATCCAGCCTATATCTCCTGAATTTAATTTTATTAGCCATAGTTTATCTCCTTCCAAGGTACAAAAGCCACCTATTGTGCCAACTTTAGCAATTATGACTAGATCTATAATTAATATGTCAGTGATATTAGAAGAAAAAGAAACTCATATAGAAAGCCCACCTGAGTTCTCAGATTTAGAAAAAATTTCTCGTGAAGCAATCAAAGCGACCAACAGAGGAAATGAAAAACTTGTAAACCTTGAACCTTTAATAGAATTTTTTTTGACTCCAACTGAGAATATTGAGGCTGAACTTAAGACCAATCCTGATAACAATACATGGGAGGGTCCAAGAATCTCCAAGTTAGAGATATTACAAATACCTAGAGTCAAAATAAAAGATGCATTAGGCACATATGATTTATGGGCAGATCTAAGCAACCTAAAGGCTGATATTTCCTTGGCACAACTTTTAGAGATCTCACCTATTACAAGAAAAATACTGAAAACCGGAATGCCTATAACACATAGAAAGAAACCAAAGATTAAAGTAATTGCAAGGATGCAACCTCATAAAAAGCCTATGGATATAAATGTAGTGGAAATTGAGGTTTCTATTGTGGATAAAATTTTGCCAAATACCATATTAGATGGATGAAGCGGCCTAAACATTATGTCTTTACAGACTATGGAAAAACTAGGCCTTGAGATTACTGGACCTTCACCATTTATCATTAATATAGCAAACCAAAGCCCTGCCACTCCAATATTCCAAATCAAAGATTATAAGGTATTAATTAGAAATGAATAGTACATCCTCACTTTCCATGTCATCCACATACATACAACTAAGGATTCATTTCTTTTGTTATTGGGTTGTCCATGGTTGAGGGTAGCTAATGCAATAGTTGATTGGGATGGAGAAAAATCCCATATTATTTTTGGACCTTGGAATAACCGAACCAAGGTTGCTATTAAACCTAGTTATAGTAGCTTGAGCCACCATGCAGCTTCTTCATCTGATGATGAATCACCAACTTTAATGCAGAAAAAACGAGACAAAGCTATTGCTCAAGAACATTCAACCTTAACTAGTGTAATAGATCAAAGTCTAAAACCACTAAGATGCCTTAGACCAAGCCTTTATTATTAAACAGATGATGGAAAATTCACTCAATGGCTGAATGAACACCCCTATTTTAATTCAAATATAGAGGAGTCAATCAATTTTCTAAAAAGAATTGAACTTGGGGGAGAATTTGAAATAAACAAAGAACTTATCATCAATTTGGAAGTGTTAAAAGAAGAGGGAGCATATGGAATAGCTATAGGTGGAATTTTAGAGAAAACTATAGAGGTTCTCAAGGATGAAAATGATTTAGTTCCAACCCTTTGCTTCAAAAAATCCTCATCAGGAATTATCTTAAGAAAAGGTGTTATCAATTATCCTCCCATTCCTAGTGATTGATATAGAGGCTCTGAAGAGCAGTCACATATGCACCAAATGGATTGGAAATACATGGATGTATCCAAAGAAGGAGAAAAAACCAAAAATATTAAAGTGGAGGCACAATTAAGCTATGAAGAAACTACTAAGTATAGGAACCTAGTGATGGAGTATCGTGAAGTATTTGCATGGTCTTATAAGGACTTAAAAGATGTACTGCTAGAGGTAGCCCAACACCAAATACCTTTAGTCCCTGGAGCTATATCAATTAGACAAAAAGAACGTCGTATGAATCCACAGTTACAATTGGTAGTCAAGAATGAATTGGAGAAGCTATTCTAAGCTACTTTTATCAAACTAGTGGAAATTATTGATTGGATATCTCCCATGGCATTAATAAGAAAGAAAAATGGCAAATTTAGGGTTTGTATAGATTACAGGAAGTTGTATCAAAATATGCAAAAGGATCATTTTTCACTTCTTTTCATCAATAGTATTTTAGATGAGGTTGTTGGCCATAAACTATATACCTTCATGGATGGTTACAACTAAATAGCCATAGTTCCTGAAGACCGCCACAAGACGACTTTTATTACACCCTGGAGGATCTTTATTTTTTTGGTGATGCCATTTAGACTTTGCAATGTCCCTTCTGCCTTCCAAAGGGCTATGACATATGCATTCTTGAACTTGTTACACAAATCCATGACTATTTTTATAGATGATTTTAGTACACAATCCAATGCTAAGAACCACCTAGAATATCTGAGAGAAGCTTTTGAATGATGCAAAAGAATAGGAATAGCCTTCAATCTTGAAAAAATCTTTTTGGCAGTCCAAAAAGGAGTATTGCTAGGATACATGGTTTTTAAAAATGGTAGAGAACCTGATCTTGAGAAAGTGGAAGTTATTGTCAAACTACCACCACCCACAAATGTGAAAGAAGTTGAATAAGTGTTAAGCCACATTGGATGGTATCATGAGTTGATTCTAGATTAAGCCACGAGAACCTTATCTATTACCAAGCTGCAACGGAAGGCAATAAGATTTGAATGGACTAATGAATGCCAAGAGACCTTTGATTAGTTAAAAAGGAAGTTGAACTCATATCCTGTATTGAAACCACCAAATTGGAGTGTATCTTTCCATATCTATTGCGATGCTTCAGATGTAGCAGTAGGCAATGCATTGTGCCAATCCATTGGCAACGAATAAAAAGATTATCCTATAGCCTTTGTTAGTAAGCAATTGAATGCCGCAGAAAAGAATTACACCACCACAAAAAGAAAATGTTTAGCCATGGTGTTCTCGATGAAAAAAATTCATCATTACTTATTATTAAATCCCATTGTGTTCTTTGTAGATCACATGGCAATCAAATATTTAGTCAATAAGGCAGATTTGAGTGGTCAGATAGCTAGGTGGATATTACTATTAGAAGAATTTGACTACAAGGTAGAATATAAGCCTAGCAAGATGCATAATCAGGCTAACCATCTTTCTAGATTGTTGAAGGAGTTAGGCCATATTTCCATTGATGAAAAATTGGTAGATGAAGCTCTTTTCACTATTCCTACCCAGCCCACATGATATGATCACATTGCAAAATTTCTTACTACGTAGCAATTATCATTTGAATTAACCAAAAATGAGCGCTGGAAGGTCAGAGTGAATAGTAGGTATTTTGTTATTATTGGCAATTGATTATATCGGAGAGGAGTAGATAGACTTCTCAAACGTTGTATAGTAGCAAGTGAAATTCCAGCTATTCTGACTGCATGCCATGATAGTACATATGGCGGTCATTTCTCTGATAGATTGATAGCTCAAAAGACTTAAAGAGTTGGCTATTATTGGCCTGGTATGTTCCAAGATGCACATGACTATGCCAACCGGTGTGATGCTTGTTAGCGTTATGCAAAAAATGATTTACACATGGAATTGCCTCTCCATGTATCATTATCCTTAATTCCTTTTGAGAAATAGGGAATTGACTATATCAGAGAAATATATCCTAATTCTTCAAGGGATATGAGACATATTATAGTTGCAACCAAATATTTAATTAAATGGATTGAAGCCAAGGCAGTAAGAACTAATAATGCGATTCATATAGCCAATTTCTTATTCGAGCAAAGTATAACATGATTTGGATGTCCTAAAATCCTAATCAATGATAGGGGCATCCATTTTTTGAATACTGTAATTGAGAATATGACCGAAAGATTTAATATCAGCTATAGATTGACAACTCCTTATCATCCTCAGAGCAATGGCCACATTGAACGAGTCAATGAAATCCTAATTAATATTTTGAGGAAAACAATTCAAGATTCAAAGAAGCATTGGAATACTAAGTTATCAGTAGCTCTATGGGCTTATCGCACCACGTATAAGGTGACTACAAAGGCCACTCTTTTTTCCTTGGTATATAGAATAAAAGTAGTTTTATCAATCGAGTTTGAAGTTCAATCCCTTTGCATAGCTATAAATGAGAGAATGACTATGGATCAATCCTTAAGAGAATGGTTAGAACAATTAGAGGGTCTACATGAGATCAGAAGAATGAGTGCACAACATATAGAGGTAATCCAAAGGCGCAAAAAGATTACCTTTGACAAAAAATACAAGAAGCGTGTTCTCCAACCAGAAATATTAATTATGATACAAGATGCTAGGAAACTTGATTTTCCAGCTAAGTTTGATGTTGTTTGGATGGGACCATTCTTTGTCAAAGAAATCTACCCTAATAATTTAGTGCAGCTATAAACCTTGAATGGAGAGGTATTTTCAACCAAAACTACACAAAGTAGATGCAAGGAGTACAAGGTGTAAATAGTTAAGATTAGAATTAATTTTTCTCTCAAAAGTTGAACTAGACCTTCAAGGTTTGAATCTTGAATAATCCACCAATTGATTTATATAAGATAGACAACTTGAATCCTCCCTATGGCCAATTGAAGAAATCAAATTGATATAGAATCTAATTTCTAAATCAATTGATACATCTGTAGATCTAGATTCCTTCTTTTATTAATTGCGTTGTTTTTCTATCTTCTACCTCGTCCAAATTCACTCTGATAAGGGAAGAAGGATGTTTTGAATTCTTATTTCTATAGATTCAAATTAGCTTCCATTATAGCAAATAGAATATTATTAACAACCAGTGGATGCCAAGTGCATCCATTGTCTTAATGGACATAACTATCATGGTATATAATTTAGTTCCAAAAGAGATATTAAAAAAAAAAAAAACCAAAACCAAAACCATAATCAAAAATAAGATATTTATGAATTTCTAGGTCAAAATCAATAGAAAATGAGTGAGTAGTTATATGTAGTTTTTTATTTCCAATTTAACATCTCAATGTTGCAATTTAGTTGGCTATACAATAAGTTGTGTTCAAGATAATATAGGTTTGAACCTCATTGTCAACAATCAAGCTATCTCTAGTTGAGCTAGTGTTAAAGCAGGAAAGACCATTTGTTGCAACATAAGAGATATGTCTAAATATACTTGCGCTTTAAAATCCAAATCCAAGTGCTTAGATGAGGATGATATGCTGAACCAATCTTTTGTAGATCTAATACTAATTCTATGTAAGAAAAAATAATTAGGTTTTAGTTTCTAACTTTTCTTTTCATTTTTTCTATATTCCATGTAGTCCAAATTCACTTTTTTGAAGGCGAAAGGCGATTTCGAAAAAAATTCTTTTTGGCTATAGAGTTGTTTTAAATCCTTTCAAACAATTGGATATAACATGATTAGTTTTCTTCAACTTATTACCTTTCTTAGTTACAATCCACATCCACATGCAAGAATGACTTTAGTTTCAAGGATTTAATTCTTTTACTAAAACCAAGTCCATTTCAAGCAACTGCCATTATATTTACTTTATATTCTTCAATTAGGTGATTAGATATTTGACCATGTAGTCCAATAGAATCAACACCTTATCCTTTTTTAGCAAGAGATTCTGAGTTCTTTGCCTCTTCAAGTTGTCCCAGATGGTCGCCATATGTGAGCCATCAAAACAGCTCAGTTCTTTATTTTTATCCTAAAATCAATCAAAAATCAATAATTATGATAAATTTAGACTAATTAGTATTTATTGGTGGCTAAAATCCTTGTTAAATGGATTATTCTTTCTAAATAGATGTTCTTACTATTCTAAAAAATAAGCTCAATACATTAGTAGAAAATTGAATAAAAAATTATCTAAACTTAATAATAGGATAACCATCTAGGACTAAAATCAAATATACTAGTTTAATCTATTATTAAAAGGTAATAGAATTCCAAAACTTTGAATTCTATGAATTTTGGTAATTTTTGAAAATTACCGGCTTTTAAATATTATGAATCAAAATTGTTTAGCAATTGGTGATTTTAATCACCATATTAAAATATATCTAGTTGAAGAAAATATTATGATTATATTTAGATTATTATTATTCATCTAAGTTCAAATTAGAAGATAGTAGTAAAATTTTCTTGAAGTATTTTAGTAAAATAACAATAGTCAAAATTGCAATTAGAAAATTGATTAGAACTATGCTCTTGAAACTTAGATTTGGATATGTGAGTAGTTAATCTTAGGATAAAATTGTGTTTTTAACACATTGGTGGTGTTAGTTTTGCTAAAAAGATAATCTATTCTTAGTTACAGGTGAATCCAGCCTTAAAATTGGGCTTGGATTTAGGATCATTTTGGGCCCGGGATCTTGATTAGGGATTTGTAGTTTAAGGGTGGAGATGTGGCTACCACCCCTAGGCTGCCTTGTTCTTGGTTAAAAAGGGCTTGGATGGCCATTTTTTCTCTCTCTCATCTTTTGTTGGCAAAGCCCTTGTAAAATTTTCCCTTGAAGTGTAGTTTCTTCTTTCTAAGTTGCGCTGTGTTTCATTCACACATAACTTTTATTAAGAGTAAATTTAGGGCTTTAATTTTTAAGCGATTGTAGGATCTTTTGTTTGCTTTCCAATAACATATTGCACGGGCCATTTGGATCAAAGACAAGGCGGTGGCGGCTATTTTAGTAGCAAGGTGTCTGCTGTCCCTTTGATTTGGAGTAGTAACTTCGGAAGACATTTTTGGAGTTTTAAGAAGAGATTGGAAGTAGAATTTGTTAGAGAAGAATTGTTCTAAAGTCTAATTTTTGAGAAGCTAAGGCTTATTCATGAACAATCAAGAACAAGGCAGTGGCAGCCATTTTAGTGGCAGGTTGTCTACTACCTCTTTGGTATAGAGTAGTGACTTTGGAGAATGAGATCTGGAGTTTTAAGAAGAAATTGAAAATAAAATTTATTGGAAAAGAAGCACTTTGAAGTTTAGTTTTTGAAATACTAAATCTTGTTCATGGACAACTAAGGACAAGGTAGTGGCAGCCATTTTAGTAAAGGAGGGTCTGTGATTGGACAATTTCAGAGCACCAACTTTGAAGAATGACATCTTTCAAACCAGAGTGAATTTGAAGCTGAAATTTTGGGTGGTAATAGAGCTTAAAGTTATCTTTCTAGGAGGTCTAAGCATGCTTGAATTCAATCAAGGACAAGACAACAGCAATTATTTTAATGAAAGGAGATTGATTCCTTGGATCGGAAGCATCACTCGGTTAGGTTTTCATTTTTTGTACAATGGTTTGTAATTTCCTCCTAGCACCTTATTGAATGATCTTAATACTTAGTAATAAATACTTTTTGAGCTACTTTCTTTCTATTATCCTGTTCTTTCATTTTTTTTTTTTTATTTGGAAGTTTTCCATCGGAATTTTTTCTTTCTTGGTTCACTTTTATTATCAATTAAGTTTATATTTTTAACTTTTGCTTTTCTATATTTTTTTTATATTCATCTTTTATCTTTTATCTTTTATTTTTTTACTTATGATTTTTACTTTAATCTTTTATATTTTATTTTTTACTATTTATCTTTTATCTTTTATCTTTTATTTATTATTTTTACTTTTATCTTTTATCTTTTATCTTTTATTTTTTATTTTTATTTTTATCTTTTATCTTTTATCTTTTACTATTATCTTTCATCTTGTATTTTTACTTGGATTCTTTTTTTTTTTTTTATCCATCTATAATACTAATGGTGTATTATCTGGAAGACACTTAGATGGTAGTACTACAAATGCTAACAATAAAGAAAATCCATAAAAATTCTAAAAATATTAATTTTTTCTAATTCAATTAATTAAAAATATAAAAAAACTTGTGGTGAGTTTTTTAGCTCATAGCACGTGGTCAAGGCATTTGAAGAATGGCAAGTAGGATTGAAGAGTTGGCTTTAAGCTTATTTCAAGGACATTAGGCTTGTTTCTACAGGATTTGGTAAGACTTAACAATCGCTATCTAAAATCAAGGTTTGTACTAGAGGTTAAGTTTTTATGCAATAAAGTTAGGACCAACACTTTAAGCTATTGTGTGCAATTGAAGTGACATCTATAGTTGAAAGTTTGATATTGTGTAGGTGATTGAGTGTGCTAAGATTGAATAAAAATTTGTAATAATTTAATGATACAATTAAGATTTACATGATCTTTAGTACGAAGAGGTACCAAAAATTGGCATTTTAATATTATTTAAGATTTTTGCAATACCTAAATAATTTTCAATTGAATCAAAGTGAAATTTGATATAGTATTAGAAGACTTGAAGGACAAGATATACATGAATTTTTATTTAAAGTTAATAGTTGGAGAAGAAGAAATTGCTATTGGAATATCTACATTAGCCTTTAAGCCGGCAGTTGAATAAAATTAGTGTAGATTTTGATTGATTTTTCACAATTTGTAAATTGGGTTGGATTGAAATTTTTTTGAACATATTTGAGACTTATATTTGCACTTGTATGCAAAATTTCAGATCAAATTAATAGTTAGATTAAAAATTATAGCTTATTGAAGTTCACTAAATAAGGTTAGGATTTATAAGGAGAAAACTAGTTGTTTGATTGTAACAAGTAACAAAGAAATTGGGATTTATATATGGATGAAGTTATCAAAAAGAGTATTTTTAAGTACTTTGCATTGACTTATGTACTCTCATATTGATATTCAATCTTATTCTTCTTATACGGACAAAATCTATTAAAGATTCTTGAATATTTGTGAATCACATCTTCATCCTCTACAATCAAGTGTCTAACGCATTTCCGTTCTTCTAAATGATTAGTCATTTCAACTAGTCATTTAGAAGAAAATGACACCTTGAACTTTGAAAGACAATTTGAGAAAGAAGACAAGAATCAGGGTAGAGGACTCGGACCATTTTGGTGTCGTTAAGGAAAGAGCCTTCTTCAAGAAATTTGTCATCCATCTGTTACCTCTACATGAATAGGTTTGGATTTCTGTATTAGAAGAATTTTATAAAGCTTAGTGAATGCTTTATCTACAAAACAAGTGGATGCCTCCAAATCTAACAAAGCAATCATTTGAAGCTTCTGAGGGCCAAAGTACAAAGAGATTGTAAAACAACAAGTAAGTTGAGCAGAAAGAGAGGAACCTAAATAGTCTTATAATATTGGATTGTTTAGATGCACAGTTCCTACTGTAAGTGAACATTGTTATTTTTTTAAATAATCATATTCTTAATTTTGGTAATGTGTCAATTTTAATTCTTTGAGCAATTGCCAACCTTGTGGCCTTCTTTGTCATAATACAAGTATAGATCTTTTTCCATCTAATGTTTCTTTTCTTATAGATTAAAAGGTTTAAATTATACTGCATCAAGTTTCATATCTTCTACTTCTAAGTGTAAATTTAAAATACTTATCAATATAGCAGGGATATATTGGATTGCGTATTGTCTTATTGAAGCCTATGAACATTGATCTTGTCAAAATTGAAATAATCAATTATCACATTTTACGGCTTAGCTAATGGTTTAATTGAGCGATTGTAAATCCAAAAGTAATAATAGAAAATCTTTCATATCATCTCTTAATTTCTAATAAAATTGGCTTATTATGACTTCTTCATTTCAAATTGATGTTGCACACTAATTATCTAAAATTAGATCTATAGACTGATATATAACATACTTTTTAATATTATTCTCAAGTCTTAGTTGTTGTCCAACAAGACTTGTTATGATCTCCAAATGCTTCCATGAAAATTTCAAAGTTATTCAAAATTGGTGATTTTTTTACAAACAAGCAAGCAAATCATAATAATACTTGCCTCATAAGCAAGGTGCCAACCAATTCAACTCGGGATTCTTCTATCAGATAAGTATCAAGTTGTAGGACTGTTATTAATTAAATTTGATTGACAAACCCTTAAAACTTTGAATGCATACTATTATATTTTTTCAAAAAACTAGCTCAAGGCTCCTTATATTATTAAACATGTGGATTTTTTTAGCATAGCATAAGAGTAGTGTATCCTCAAGTACAGAAGTTGGAAGTAGATACAATTTAGATTGTAGCACTCTAGATGTTGCATTGTTATAAAGTTTTGTAACAACCCCTTCAATATCTACAATCCTAGCAGATAAAGTAATAAAAGTACTTATAATGGCATCTAACTTGAACTTGAAAGATTTGGTCATGCTAATATCTTCACTTCCAACCATTCTAGAAAAAAAAAATGAATTCATAAAAAAACTATATCAGTTTACAAGAGGGTAATCCGCAACCTCAAAGACACTTTAAGATCTTCAAAGAGAGGAATGATCTACTTTCTAACAAGAGAAATAAAGCTCTAATATTGTAATGAAAAAAATATTAATTTAAAAGAGGATAATCTGTAACTTCTAAAATGCTAGTATACCTTTGAATATAAGAATAATATACTGTCTAATAAGATGAATCCAAATTTGATATTAAAGATGAAGTGAATTTCAACAAATTGTCAAAGACAAAAGAATACAAACCAAGAGACTTAAACAGGAATAAGATTTCAAGAAGAAACCAATAAAAACTTGAATTAACCAGATGAGTATACAAACAATACCAAAAAAGATGAGTTAGAACTTTAAGAGATATATTGTCAAGATTGAAGAATTCTTCAGCCTCAATCCCTATATATACTCGTGTCTAGGAGGCTTCTTCAGGGACTTCCATCAAACTAAGAAGCTTCTTGAGCAACTTCTATCAATTGGAAAGTTTCTTAAATTCTTTCTACTAACTAAGAAGCTTCTTGAGCTCCTTCCACTAATTAGGAAACTTCTCAACCGACTTTCACCAACTAAGAACCTTCTCAACTGACTTTCATCAACTAAAAAGCTTCTCAATCAACTTTTATCAACTAAGAAGCTTCTCAACCAATTTTCACTCTCTCAAGAAGCTTCTAGAATGTTTTAAAAAGTTTTGTGAACCTCCAAAGTATATACTTCTAATAATTGGTAGGATTTACAACAAGCCTTATCATATTCTCTAAAGGCTTTTGTAAATGCTTTTGTGAAAGCTTCAAAGTTATTTAATATTAGTGATTTCTTTTCAAATAAAAAAATAAACCATGATAATATTTGCTTTGTAAGTAAAATGCTAACTAATCCAACTCTTGATTCTTTTGTCAAATAAATATCAGATTGTGAAACCGTTATCGTATTGTAATTGCTTACAGTATGTAAAATCCACTCAAAATGCATAATATGTTTATAGATTTAGATATGTGTTAGAATGGTTAATAAAATAAATTAAAGGGTGTTGGTGTAAGAAAATTTATTTTAGATTTTTACTTAGTTTGGTTATGGAATTTAAATTACATAGATCTAAATATTTAGTATGAAGCGTTGAAAGAAGATGGGAGCCTAAGGATGAAAATTTAAGCTAGTAGGAGGCTAATTGAGAGGGATGAAATCAAGGCATGGTCGGATGAAGGCAAGGAATGGAGAACTTGATCCCTATTAGTTGAATACCATATCTAATGGACTTTGAAGAGGCTGCTTGCGATCTTAATAAGGATTTTAGCAACTTTAAAGAGACTATTAGAAAATCAAAGACTAGAGTTAGAAAGCTTGTTTTTTGAACTACAATTTTGGTGTAAAAATTGAGGGATTTGGAATTATAATGAGGAGGAGTAGGCACTTGAAGTTAGGATGTACAAATTGTATCTATTATCACTCTTTTGAGGATTAGAGGAGTTGTATAAGAGCTTTTGGAGATCAAAAGGTGCGGCTAGAGAGGTGATTTCAAGTTCTACATCTAATATAGAAGAATTACTACAATTAGAATTTTGAAGAAGAAGATATTGGGAGTCAAAGACAATAGATCAAATTCCAAGGCAATTAGTAGGCCATTTTGTTGATAGTAATGGGATTTGCCATATTTTGAGTTTTTGGACGAATTTTTGTCTCAAAATTTCTAAAAAGATGTATTATTATGCTAAAAAGCTATATGTTAAAGTTTCATAGTATTTGGACTTTTAAATTATGAGATATAAAGAATTTTAATACAAGGGTGTTTGTAAACAAGGGTTTGAAGCTACTGCTAGAATTTTGGCGATATTTAAAGATTGGTAATGAATCGATGGTTAAAATTTGTGGTGGTAGTTTTGAAGTATACATTAGTACTTCATGTAAATTTGAAGTAGATTTAGACGGTTGGCTTAAAAGTTATGGATTATTGAAGCTCAGGAAAAATTCCCTTCCTATAGGGGAATGAGGGTTTAGAGTATTTTGTTATGTTTTAAGTGGTTTGATGAAATAAGACTTGTGTATTAGATGTAATAGCCCTATGAAAGAGACTTTATATAAATTTGAGAGTTTTTACTATACTTGGATCTTGATTGAGTAATTAATGGCAGCCAGAAGTCCAATGCTTTTTTGAGGTAGATTCTTTCTACCACAACACCGCTATCAATCAAATTTGGTTGATAAATTCTTGGAACTTTGAGCGTGTGCCATCATACTTTTCTAGAAGGTTAATTCAAGGCTCCTTACATTATTAAACAAATAGATTTTCTTGGCATATTATAAGTAGTAGTATATTTTCAAGCATAGAAGTTGGAGGTGGATGCAAATTAAGTTGTCGTATTCTCAATGTTGTATCATTATGAAGTTTTGTAACAATCCCTTCAATCTTTATAGCCCTAATAGATAATATAGTAAAAATAGTTATCATGGCATCTAACTTGAATTCAAAAGATTTGATCATATTAATGTCTTGACTTCCAGCCATTTAAAAAAAAAAAAAAAAAAAAAAAAAAAATGATAAATTTTTTTTTATAAAAAAATAATATCAATTTAGAATAGGATAATCCGTAATTTCTAAAATACTAGTATATCTTCAAAAAGAGGAGTAATTCACTCTTTAACAAGAAAGATATAATTCTAATATTAAAGATGAAGACAGTCTCAATAAACTATAAAAGATATAAGAATACAAAACAAAGACTTGAATTAGGAAAGGTTTCAAGAAAAAAGTCACACGAACTTAAATTAATAAGATGAATAGACAAGCAATACCAAGAAAGGTGAGCTATAATTCTAAGATATGTGTTGTTAAGACTAAAGAATTCTTTAGTCTCATTTCTAATATATATTCCTACTTAGGAAGCTTTGTAAGTGGCTTCTATCAAACTAAGAAGCTTTTTAAGCTTCTTCCACTAATTACAAAGCTTCTCAAGTTACTTTTACTAATTAGAAAGCTTTTCAAGCTACTTTCACTAACTAAAAAATCTCTAAAATGTTTTAGAAGAATTTGTGAGCTTTTAAAGTGTATGTTCCTAATACAAACTTATCTTTTCATGTCAATTGAATAAGAGAATTGGCAACTTGAGAATAATTTTTTATAAAGATTTGATAGAAGGTAGCAAATCCAAAAAAATATTATATGTATTTTATAGTCTTTAGAATGTCCCACTATATAATTGCCTCTACTTTCTTAGGATTTATCATCAAACCTTCAATAGATATAATGTATCTCAAAAATTCCATTTTTGATTGATAAAATATATATTTCTCTAGTCTCATATCTTTTAGCTTTTATAATATCAATTTTATATATTCCTCATATTTTTTCAAATTTTTCTATCATTTTTTTTATAAATCATATCAAAGGCAAGACTAGGATTCTTTCTATTTTCATGAATAATCCTAGATGGTGGCCATATGTGAGTCCCACTAATCAATTTTAATTAATAGATTAATTAAAATTAAAATTTTAAATTATTTGAATATCAAAATATCAAAATTAGAGATTTTATTTGATTTTTCAAATATTCATTAGACTTTAGAATAGTTTATAACTTACAAGAGTCTTCTTGGAAAAAAATTATAAAATTAGAGTCTTAATAAGTCCTAGAGACAATTATCTTTGATGATTTAGTATTTTTTTTAATTAAAAGAATTAGTATTTAATTATTGAAACCAATATCTACATTGGCCTTCTATCTACATATACCACTTTTTAGAAACATAGATATGTTATTTAATAGGTAGAAGAAGCATGAAAAATAAATCTCATGTCTTTTTAGTTATTTATATAAAAAATCAAATTTTAGTTGATTTAAATTGATTTTATTATTATAAAAAATCACCAAGGTAGAATAAAATAGTTTTAAATTGATACTATTATCTTTAAAATATTATTAAAAAAAATTAAACTTAATTAGAATATATTTAGAACTTTTTAGGAATTTTTAGAGCAATTTTGAAGACTTTGATAAAAATAAGTTTTACCACCTTTGGAGCCATTATGAAGAAATGGAGCAAGATTTGAAGGCCATACAAGGTTCTTAGGCTAATTGGATATTTTTGAACACCATGGTGAAGTCAAAAATATAAAAATATTAGTTCTACTAGTAAAAAATAGGATGATCAATAGCTAATGTAGTCCTTATAAGAAAAGAAGTACATAAGTCCCATACGGGTTGTGGCACCTTAGATGTAGGTAGGAGAATAAGGCCTCATGGCCTCTCTAAAATACCCTTATATACTACTTATAAGCCTTGGTGATATTTGAATCTATAATCTTTTAAATAAATTATCTTTGAGATAAAAATTATTCAGTCAATTTTATTATTATTTACCTTCTATCTTTAAACTATCATAATTTATTCATAATAACTTGGATTTACATATTTTTTACTTTGTTAGAAAGAATTAAAAGAATTAATCAAAAAATATATATTTATTTATTTATATTTTTTATTGAATAAAAATCCAATGAATAGACTATAATTATTTTTATAATATATAATTACTTAATTATACATATTTTATTTGTTTTGTGTTATTCTTCTCTTTTATTATTATTTATTACTCCTTATATTTTACACTATAATTTATAAGCAACTCTTAATTGAAGCCATCTTGTAATTTAGATTGAAGGGTGAATTTTACTCGCAACGAACTCTTTAGTTGTTGATAAACTTATGTTTGATTGTTTTGTTTGTATGAATAAATAAATTTGAGAATTAATTAAAGAAATGGAAGTCTAGTGAATTATTCGATGATCAATATCCATATCATTCAACTCAAAGTAGTTGGTAAGTTAGTCAAAGGAAGCATCGATTAAAAAATTAATTTGATTCAATAGAATTGACCCACCAAAGAGATTTGATTATGGATAGTGTTTAGAAGACAAATTGTGAAAGTTAACTAATCTATCTTAGATGAATACTTGATTGAAGGACCAAATTGAGTGTGACTAGAAAATAAAAGATTAATCAATTTTCATTGGCAACCATGTAATTTGGATGGATTTTCAAGAAAAAAATTTACCAATTAATACCAAACAATACAACACACTTAGTTGTTGATAAGCATATAGAGCTAGTCTTAGTAATTTTTAATATCAACAAATTAAAATCTTATTGATTCCTTGACCTTGAATAAAGACAAGTACTTTCAATCCTTCAACTCAAAAATTATTTAATACTAAAAGAGAGATAGTTTGGCAAACAAACATACATGCTTAGAAGAAATATTTGAATAGCCCAATAGCTCAAATCCTAAAGTCAAGTTAGGGCACTATCACAATGCACTCAAGGATAGTGCCAACAATAAGGTTAGTAAAATTATAGACTTGACAGCCTTCAACAAGAAGGAGTGACATCATATATGGTGATAATTGCTACTCCTTTATAAGAGAGCCACTACAAACTGGTCAGTAGTAGGTTGGAAATCTTAATACTTCTAAGGAATAATCTTTTAGTATCTTAAAATATTATTCAAGTTTTATTAATCATTTTACTATCCATCTTTGATTTTTTCATCCAACCACATTTTATATTCATCATTTATTAATTAATATTTTTTAAAAATTAATTTTCATCCATATAATCATCCATTTAATAAAATTCACCTATTTCTAAAAGTTCATCCATATCTATTAGTCATGCTTTAACTTGACAATGGCCACTAAATTTTCCTAAGTAACTTTCTCTAAAATATTTTAACTTTAAGAATTCATAACTTCTTCATTATAGATTGGATTGGGGCATTTTAAAAGGTGATAAAAAGCTTACAACCTAAGCTATATGAATAAAATATTAAACCAAGCATTCCTACAAGTCTCATCAACTGATTAGCCCAATTGGTTGCAGGTTATTACATTCTCAAATTCAAATCCTATGATGTGACTTAATTTCAAAAATTCATATCTCATTCATTGTAGATCAAATTGAGGTATGCCTCATATCCTCCGAAAATTAATGAAGATGGTTACATAAACAAAATATGACACTAAAATTTGAATAAGTTTTTTCTACTAACTAGAATCTTTTAGCTATGGCTATCAATTATACTATTCAAATATTAAGGAAGAAAAATTCTTATCTTCTCAACCTTGAGATACACCATCCACATATTAGATCTAAGACTTCAAGCTTTAGATGAGCTTTGGAATGTCATTCCAAGCTAAAAATCCACCATTCCAAGCTCAAGATCCACTATTCTAAGCTCAAAATCCACCACTCTAAGATCAAAATCTGCCACTTAAAACTCAAGATCCACTCTCCACTATTCAAACTTCAAGTTAAATAGGCCATAGTTCTCAACTAACATGCAATCCTCAACCAATACCACATTCTTTTGAATCAAGAGTTTATGAACTCTTTACTTAATAATTCTTTATACTCTTTTTTTTTTGCACATGATTATTACTATCAATATTTCTAAGAAAAGAAAAGAAGATCTAAGAGGGAGTTTTAAAAGAGAGTCAAGCGAGGGAGGAGAGTCCAACACCAAGGTATAAAAGAAAAAATGAGAGAAAAAAGGGTGGCCAAAACCAAACCACCTTCCTAGAGCCTTGCCTTAACTTGCTTCCAAATCCTTTTATCCTAAGATAACTTAGTTTAACCAAGTAGGGCTGATCCTACTTTCATACCATGCCTTTTCATCCTATTACTTGACTCTACTTCTATTAATCATTTATTAATTGTCTACATGATCTTTATTTTGAAGCCTTTATATTTTTTTAGATTATCTTCAACTTGATCTTAAAATGGTCTTCAACTTTGACTTGGTCTTCAATAATCTTCATCACCTACTTGGTCTTCTAAATATCAAATAATAACTTCTTGTATTTGCTTCGAACTCACTTCCACTAATAACTATTCAACTTTCAAACTAATACATTCCTTAGACTTAAAGCCAAAATGAGCTCATTCATAAATATTAATCATTATACTTTCACCTAAATTATAATATAAATACATCTTTGAATCTTGACAAGCTCTCTTCTCATTATGGATATATTCTTTTGGATATTGTCTTCATACTTTATATGGTTTGCATCGCCCTCCAGGGATTTGAGGGTGAATTGCGGAAGTTGAAGCATCTTGTGTTGTCTGTAGAACACTCTCTTTCGCACTGCGGACACTGCGATATAATCGGGATGCGGCATCCTTGACGTGTGGATCGTTCTGTGAACGGCAAGGTATGCTTTTGTCCTATTCGGTAGGCTGCTGGCCTATTCGGGGTCGCCGAGAGGAGAGGAGGTTTTGCGATTAGGGCCGTCAATGATTCACGGTGGGTTTAGGGTTTGGTGTTGGTGGTGGGTTGGTATCCAGGTGAGGGGTTGGCTTTGGAATGTTGTGTTGGTTTGTGTTGTCTCCGTTTTCTTTGTGTTCTGATGTGCCGCGAGAGCGCATGCGCCTGAGTCAAGTTTTGTCAAGGTCTTTGAAAGATTTTCGGCTCATCTTTTGCGTATTTCTTGTAAGTTTTTGGTCGTGAAAGGTAACCTTCCGTGCTTGTGTTTGTGCTCGATGCGTGCACGACGGATGTGTCTTTGTGTGTCAGTTGGATTTTGTGAAGGTAGAATGGAGTTTGAGTTTGTTCTTAGCGTAATCTTTTTATGGAAGTGATATCTTGAGGAGTTCCTCTTGACAACCTCCTCACCTCGAGGTGAATGGATGGTGTGGAACAGGGCGGCTTGGAAGAGCAGGGGCTTGGTGGGTTGGGAGTTTGAGGCGTGAGCGGTTGCGGATTTGTTGGAGGTGGTTGGAATTTGGGAGTTGCGGTTTCTGGGGTTTTTGGTCGTCGTCGGTGCTGTGTTTGGTGAGGAGTTCGTGCGGGCTTGGTTGCGGTTTTGGAGTACCTGAGATTTCGTCCATACTCAAGGTGCTTCATCTCTCTGGTAAGTATCCGACTCATTTGAGTTGTAACTTATCGTCAGACTGTACCGCACTTGCAACTGCCAGGACGTCGTCTGACTCGGCGTCCGGAGTTTGCACTGCGTCACTGCGCCCGGGGGTGGTGGGGTGGCATCGAGGTTAGGGTTTACTGGATTAATGTTCTGACCCAGCGTTTGGTTGTACTTGTACCCAGTTTTTGTGATGGGCGATGAACTGAAGTCCATTTTGTCCAGTGTCTTTTCCTCTTGCAATTTCAGCGCCGGTTTGCTTTTCCAGGTGACGTTGATTTCTTGGCCGGGGTCTGCCACCCGTCCATGTTTCGTGTTTCTGCGGTGTATTTCGAGTCTCTATGGTGAATGTCAGGGTGATTATTTATGTTGTCGGAGTATTAGTTGAGGCATGATTCGGGAGGGCTTAGAAGTGGCTGTCGTGCCCGCCGTGAGCTTTGATTGTGGTTTGGCAGCTGATTTTACTCTTTCTGCTTGTTGTCTCTGCCGGGGTTTGTTTTGGCCGAGCGGAGTTTTGTGTGCGGAGTTTTATATGCATTTCGAGCACTGCTCGCGCTTACGTGTGACAGCGTTCTGATGAATTGCTGCTGAGGTTGCATGTTACAGGAGGTGGTCACGTAGGTAGCATAGGCGTGCTGAAAGGGTTATGCGCATTTTAAGACAATGGATACCGAAATTGAAGAGGTGAAGCAAGAGATCAGGAAAGTAGAGCAACAGATTGATGATGTGGAAGCACAACTGACGAAGGCTGCCACAGAGGCCGATGTCGTTTACTGGCGGAAAGAGAAGGAGCAACTGCGGCAAAAGGAGGATCGACTGCGGGAAAAGGAACTGCTGCTGCTCAAGGCTGATACTTCAGGTGAAATCACTTGTCCTAACACTTAATGCATTATCCACTTCTTCCCTTTGGCGAGGAGAGGGGGGTCATCACGGCGAAGTTGCTCGACAAATCCCAGGACTATCGGTGTGCTCTATTTGATGATGACGATGTCGCTGTGAACGCAGCTCTTCGTTATCTTCTTAAAGATGGTATGTCTTCTTGATGATGATGATGATGATGATGATGATCTTCTTGTTGGTGGAATTATAGTGCGTATTTCTGAGGGTTTGTGCACCTTGTGTGTTTGAATGAAGCGCCACCCTTAAAGAAGAAGAAGCCATTGGAGGCTCAATTGAATTATTACAAGGCACTGTTAGAAGACCATGGTGAGCTTCCGCGAAGTGTCGTCGACATCAAGGAATTCCTGTCCAAGACAACAGTACAGCTCCCAGTTGCAGGGAAAACTCACTCTATTCTTGGTGTTAACCTGCATGACCTCCTCAAGCATTGCAGTACGGAAGAGGAAGAGGACATGTCGATTGTGGCCGTTGTCGAAACTGCGTTCCAGTTTGATTTCAAACATCCACCCAATGAGGCCACAAGCTCAGTTCAACTCTTTTTTCTCACAGGACACTTCTTATCAGTTTTGAACAAGATTGCTCCGGCAGGCTGTGCGTTACGAAACTTAGAGACAACTTTGGATTCAGCCGACACATCAAGCAAATCTGCACTGGCAGCACTTATATCCAAGTTCAGGCCCGATTTCTTGCTCTATGTGCGACAGGTTCTCATGTTGAGGTGGGAGAAAAAGATTGACCCGTCAGAGATGGCAATGGCCCGGAATGAGAATGTGGAGAAGTTAAAGGTTTGGAGCCCATTGTACTATGGTACACTCCCGTATGTTATTGGAGGGTGCTGCGGCGGGGCATCATTCATGTGGCTTAAGCTCTCTCCAGATGGCGAGAAAATCATTGTTGATCCTCTCTTAGAGTACGACTTGTCGACGCCCCGTGGTGTAGCCTTGTTACTACATAGCACCGTTCGGATGCACTGTCTGCTACAGAAGTTACAGGAAAATCTTACTGAATTTCCCCCTATTTGTTTATATAAGCCAATTCCTCGTAGTAATGGCGGACAAGTTGTAGTGTGTCCTTACAAGGTGATCAAAACAATAAAACCACCATTGGAGGTAGACAAGGTGAAAGCCCTGTATGATTCAATTTCCTCATCCAGTTACCTCATCCAGCTTTTGAGCATCCAAGAAAGGACGGCCAGCACAGTGTTGGCGCTGCAACCTGTTGGTGACCCGAACTCTCGGCCTGGTGATTTGAAGGATTTGGGAAATGCCACTCATGACATATTACGTGGCCTTGCGGATTTGCACCAACAAGGCTACACCCACAGGGATCTAAGGTGGGAGAATTGTATTAAAGTTAATGTCCACGGGGAATGGAAGTGGGTGCTCATAGACTTGGAAGCTGCTGAACGCGACGAAGAAAAATGGGATGAATTACGAAGTTGGGATGCGGGAACGTTGGCAGACCGCAAAGGGAAGAAGGTATACACAAAGGGATCAGATATTTACCAACTTGGGAAACTTATAATGGAATGGCTGGATTTTTCTGGCAAAGGCGGTAAGGAAGAACAAGCGATGAGGACCCAGGGAAAAATTATGCAGGAGCAACGTGGAGCAGCAGCGAAGATTCTTAAGGAATTCTGTAAGAAAGGTTGCAGACGTTGTGGCAAGTTTGACAAAAAGTAAGTTCGGCAAGTTTGACATGAAGGTCTCTGCGAGGTATGCATTTCCAGAATGATCATGTCTTATCTTTTGAGCGGACCTTTAGTAACGTTTTGATTAGCACATTACGCGGAAGGCACTTGAAATAGGGTGAAAACGAGTGAATTATCCACAACGGGTGAGAATGGGTGAAAGATTAAAAGATTAAAAGTCCATGTGGAAAAGAAGACCTTAAATAGGAGGGATCATTGCAACAGAACATTTCATATTAAGAAATTTTGGTAGCAATATGGCAATATTTTGCCATATTACATAGAGCTAGAATGAGTGGCTAAATGTTCCTTTTATTGTGAAGAAGGTTGATTCTTAGAGGCTTTGGGATTCAAAGATGCTGAAAGAATTAAGTTACAAGAATTGGCCATGAAACATAATTGTAAAATTGTGGTTCACATTTCACAATAATCTTCATTAATATAAGTTGAATTAATGAATTTTTGAATAAAATGAATTTTTGTAAATCTTAATGGATGAAAATATGTACACTACAAATTAGCCAAATAGTATAAATAGTTAAACTTGAAATGTTGTACATTTTTGAAGTAATTGAAAAAAATCATAGCACTTCAAAACATATTCTATAATTCCAATGTTTTTCTACATGTATTAATTATAATTTATAAAAACATCACGGTTGATGAAAACCCCATGTTTTGTTAAATTAAAAGCATTAGCACCTCATACCAATAGGTATTGAAATTACAATAGCAATAAAGTACTCAATTTCAAGAGTTATTGAAAAGATTTAGATAGAATAAAATCATCTTTGTACAAACAAAAAATTCCAATTTATAATATCAAATGCAATTTTTATTTTGGTGTGATACATATATTTTATATCTTATTTTTAAATTAGATTTATTCAACATTTCAATCAAAGTTCTTGATTGCCATCTATAATTTGAATGAGGTTTGTGACAATTGGGTCCTCTCTAAATGATGCTTGTATAATATTCGGATGGATTGATGTCTCAATCTAATTATAAAAAATAGTTAATAAAAACTCTCCCTTCACTATTGTCCATTACTTATAGCAAAATAGTTAGCAATCATTGTAATTCTTTCTATAACGTGAATCAATTCATTAATAGTTTCAACCAAATAATAAGTTGTGTTTTTAAAAATATTTTAAAAATATAACAAAATTTTGGAAATGGTTCATGAAATGTTGGGAAAAAATAATATGTTAGTTGTGTTGAGCAGTGTAGAAGAGACCAGTATGTAGAGCTTTTCAGATGGTGGCAATCAGTAAGTTACAACGTTTGAGTAGGATGAAAGGAACCAAATATCAGGTTTAAGTCCAAAACAACTTGGATGTGCTTTTGCTCAGTTGTATAGTAGTTACATTTTTTATAACACTCTAAAACCAATTACTTATCCTATAACCAACTTGTAGACTATTCCTGGAATTATCTTTCTTGGAATCCAAAACCACCTACTTCATTATTTCAATAAGATTCTACGTTCAATGGGATGTTGAACGTTGGAATAAAATGTGTTGTGGATTTGGATGCTTTTATAGGTGGATATTTATCTTGCATGATTTGGATATAGAAATATTTATATGTTAATTATGGCTTTGAAGAACTTTTGATTTAAAAATTTATGTAAACTTCAATAGTGAGAGATTTTTTTTAAAAAAAATGTACATTCTTCATGGACCTTATTTTCTTATAAGGGAAACTCTTCATTCTCAAGATAACATTACAAAAAAAAAAAGATAAAAATTCTTAACCTGTTGGTTTTAAATACTCTGGCCTTAGGTAGATAAGTATGGACCATATCTACAATAGAACATTGGGACCCGGTTTCCTATTGTAACTAATATATAACTATCATTTATAAAGCATTTCTTATGCACTAGATCAATTACATAGTTTCTTAATTATAGAAAGAAAGTGGATTCTTCTTTGACTTAATTCCATCATATACTTTATGATGAAAATAAATCTTTTTTTGGTTTGTATAAAATCAAATTTTAAGTTCATCATTGATTAAAATTTATGTAAAATATATACAATTTATTTTGGATCTAAACATGAAATACCTAAATTGTGTCTAGTCTTGGAGACCAAATTTCAAAGAATTTATGCAAATTTTATATAATTGTATAAAATTGATTTGACAAGTTATATCAAGTCAATTTTAAACTTTATGTACTTCTATTCAATTCTACACATTATCATGTTTGCAAGGTATTCAATATAGTCATATATTGTCTAAATCCAATGAAATTATAATTATTTTATATGATTTTTAAAAATATATTTGAAATAATGTTGTTTTAAGATTTTTACTTAAATTTTGTGAATAAATGTAAAATATTTTTTCATTGTAGACATCTCCAAATAAAGATGTTTTTAGAGAATAATTATTATGTATCACAATTTATAGTATTATTGTGATAACTATACAATAGTAAGTTATAAAATGCAAAGTGTAATGTGAGTACCACTCTAGTAGTGAAAAAAAGAAGTAGAATTTTGTATTGGTATTGTTGATCATGGTTGACATTCATCTATCTATATAGTGTTAGATCATGGATTGAATTCTTTTAAAATTAGAAGAATATAATTTTTTTTTAAAAATAAATTATACTAATGATATATATATTTATATATTTTATTATAATTGATATAAAATTTAGATTATTTAATTTCAAGTTTGGTTTTGAATTCAAAGTTATGATTATTTATGCTCTCTTCATTACAACAATTATGATGTATTTTGATTGATAAGGCTTCTATAAATATTGTAGTTTGTAAGAGAAGATGGTGTCTATCTCCTTCAAAATAGCAATAGTCTTGTATTCTTGGACTACATTAGATTGAACATTTATATAAGATATTAGAAAATCAAATATTTTATACATGCAACTTTTTCTCATAAAAGGGACCATATTTCAAAATAAATCTATTTATTTTATTATACCATATTTTTCAATAAAATTCATAATTGATATAATAAAAATTCTAATATCTAAATAAATAATAACCTTTTATATTTTATAGATATTTTTTTATTTAAAATATATATTTTAATATTGAATATAATATATGCCAAAATTTTAAAAGAAATATATATAAATTTGAGCTTTATCAATATTAAAATTTATAAAAAATCTTATATAATCAATAAAATTGTCATTCTTCATTTTTTGTTGAGCTTTTGAGCTTCTTCAAGTTATCCTTTGGAATTGACTTAGAATATCAATAGAAGCAATATTTTCTCTGTTATAGAATATAGGAAGAATTTGATTCAGTCCAATGGAAATTGTAGGTACTATGTGTACTTGAAATTAGAGTGTGTCTTTTTTTGGAGACAATTAAAGTTTTGATAAGTTGATAGTTTCTTAATGTTTGACATACTAGGCTAATAATTAATGGTTATTCTATTGCACTAATCCACATATACATAATTTTGTCTAGTATTTTACCATCAAACAAAAATGTTTTCTCTTGTACTGCCAGTCAGACCTGGACTTGACCCTTATTAGCAATAATGAGGTCAAGTGATGATTTTGAATCTGGTAGACTTGCATCTTAATATGCACACTAGTGTTTAATCCTTGAGCAGCCTAAGGGACTTAGATTTCATACAACCTTGTTTAGTACAGGAGCACCATTTAATTGTGGAGGCCTAGGTTAGGGGTGTGAAGGTAAATTTCTTACGTATCCACTTTAAGAGGAAAGATAACTATACAACAAGTTTAAAAGGTAGTAGAGATTAATTATGTCATTACTTTAATGGTTGATTAGTTAATCAAGTGATTGTAGTTTCAACCCTTTAGATAATGCCTTCTAAATAATGATTACCATTTAATTTAACTTAAAACAAGTAATAAAAAAATAAAATAAGAAAAAGAAAGAAAGAAATAAATAGAAGAGCCGAATGAAAGAAATTAGATAGAATAAAATAACTAGATGAAAACAATATTATTAGATGAAAATGACACTATTAGATGAAAATAATAGTATTGGACGAAAATGATACTATTGGATGAAAATTATACTATTGAATAAAAATAGACATAAATAGATAAAAATATATATAAGTAGATAAAAAATAATATTTTTAGATAAAAATAGATAAAGTTAGATGAAAATAATACTATTAGATGAAAATATTATTATTGGATGAAAATATCATTATTGGATAAAAATAGATATAATTGGCCTTATTGAATGAAAATAAGCATAATTAGATGAAATTAGTATAATTAGATGAAAATAATATTATTAGATAAAAATTGATATAATTAGATAAAAATAGATATAATTAGATGATAATAGATATAACTAGATAAAACAATATTGTTGGATAAAAATAGATATAATTGGATAAAAATAATATTATTAGATGATAATATCGCTATTAGATAAAAATGATATTGATAGATGAAAATTAGTATAATTGGATAAAAATAAGTATAATTAGATGAAAATAGTACTATTAGATGAAAATGATGTTGTTGGATGAAAATCGGCATAGCTCTAGGACAGAGCAACAGCAACAACAAATAAATATCTTCCAATTTCAAACCCTCATAACTTTTCGATTTCAACTCCAAACTTGATTTTTCTTTCACCTAATCTTATTAATTTTTTTTCCCCTACACAATGAACATGTTTAAATAAAAAAATAATTCTACTAACTATGAGCTCTAAGAGGACCAGCAAGGATATAAAACAACAACTAACAACACAAATTTATAACAAACAAAACAATATAACTCTTGGTGCCTCAATGGGTTGCCCTTGCCAAGGGTTCAATTCAAAGGTGAGAGAGAGAGAGAGAGAGAGAGAAATAGATAGATAGATTAGGAACAAGGCTTTGAGAGGGTCATACATATCCAAGCCCTCAAGTCATTTGTCGACAATTATTATTGCTGATAACTTACAAGTAACAACTAATTTGAGAGCAAATGGTATAACTTGCATGACTCTTTATCTTATTTTAAATATTTCTAACTACCAATTATTATTTTTAGTACCATTTGTCATTAAGAAGTTAATTTATACCTTCTATGATCTCTAGCTAATGCTATTTGTAGAGAGGACCAATAATTGGCATCCATTTGTTATAAGATGATGACAATTCACCACAGATATCAATCAATAGATAAATTTTAAATTTTAATAATTTAATTAATTAAAAATTATGTAATATAACTTATTAATTTATTAATAGAAATATTAACCTTTAAGAAGAATTTATTAGGAACCAACTTGATTTGTTGTCATAGAAGTAATGGTTGAAGAATAAAATAACTCTCTATTTTTTTCTTTCACCATTATTTGTGGCTTCAAGAGCAAAATTATTTTCTATCTTCTTCCTTCATTATCTCTTGTGGCTTCAAGAATAAAATAATTCTTCATCTTCTTCATTCACCATCTTTTGTGGCTTCAAGAGTGAATAACTTTCCATCACTTTTTTATTGTATTCTAATTATAACTAACTCTATATATCTTAACAACTTCATTTTAAACAAAATATAATATTTTTTAGAATTTAATTTTTTTATAATTAGATTCTATTAAAATCAATTTGATAATCTAAAACCTTGGTATATAATTTAGACCAAAAATTTCTATTTTTTTATAATTAGAAAATAAATAATATCATATTTTATCAAAATATCAAAAATTAATTAAATAAAATTTTGGTGCATAATTTAAGTCTCACAAGGAATCTCTCAATTCCTCTTGATGCAAGTCATCTATTATATTTATTTATAACATCAAATTTTTTATATATGCTTATAATATATGAAAAAAGATTTTAAAGATCATTTGTTTCTTGTCTAAATTCCTAGTTGATTTTCATATTCTTAGTTCTTTATTTTGACAGTCATACATCTTTACCTAATCTCTATATTTACATCTTATTTTTTATATGATTCTTCAAGCTGCCTCCACTAGGGCCTAAAATAATATTTAAAAGTTAACTAAGAATATATTTGCTATGTACTCTTAAGTTGTAAAAATTTTGTTTAAAAAACCGTCAAGGTTTGCATCTAGTTTTTTTATTATATTTTTTTGCCATAGAACAAGTTCTTTTGGCTTCCAATTCCCAAGAAAAAAAAAAGAAGTAAAAACATCATTAAAAAATGGTACTTACATGATATGTTGATGTTTTTTTGTTATTTCTTTAATGTTGTGGTGAAGGTATAAGATATGCCAATATAAACAACCTAGAGGTTAAAAATTAGTATATTATAAATGATATAAAACTATTCTAATGATAAAATAGATTAAATAAAAATTTATTTTAAATTTTTGTATATCCTCTATTGCATTTTTTAAGCCAAAATAGGTTTTTAGCATAAGAAGAAATATATTTTTTTCAAGTTTGAAGGTTGTGATATTACATATGGTAAAAAAAAAAGTGTTTGAAAATTAATAGACATATGTACATATAAGTTCATGGAGGATCATGTTAAAGGTATCAATGACTCTGAAGAAGATAATTATATTGAAATAGATGATGAATATAATGAAGTAGAACTTGGTATAGAAAATGAAGAGATGGTATGATGCCAACTATGACATATGGTTCATTTGGCGCATACCAGAGGATGTGCAAGTTCAGAGGAGGTAGATGTCATGTTATAATACGTTTATGTAGTAAAAAATATAAACAAGAATGATTTCTACTTAATATTCAATTATCTTGATTCAATAGGAATTCAAGATATTTAAAAAAAGTTTATGAAAGCCTTTTAGATTATTTTCTTGTTTATTAGCTAATAGATAAAAATTAATTATTAAATTTTCCTTCTAGATTATAAAAATTCTATCATCACTTTCAAAAAGCTATAAGTTAATAAAAATAGGATAGAAGAGATAAATAATTAATATGGTTGATACTTGGATTAAATTGAGGATAGGATCAAGCTTAAAAGTCCTTCAAATAAATTAGATTGATATCCAGGGGTTGACTGTGTATGAAATAGGATCAAAATTTGACCTCTAGCTATAAAAATAGCCACCAAAGATAAGATTTTGAGAGATTTAGAGATTGGCGACTAAAATTGGAGAATTAGCTTTAAGCTTATTTTAGAGAGATTAGATTGGTTTCTATAGGATTTAAAAGGATTTAGTAATTACTATCTAATATTAGGATTTATATCAAAGATTAAGTTTTTATGCAATAAAATTAGAGCCAACATTCTTAGCTATTGTGTACAATTGAAATGACATCTATAGTTGAAAATTTTGTAATATGTGGATGATTGAATGTACTAACATTGAGTGAAAATTTATAATAATCTAATAGTATGGTCAAGATTTTTTTGATCTTTAGTATAAAGAGTTATCAAAATTGGTAGTTTAGGATTGTTTAGGATTTTTATGATATTTAAAGATCTATTAGTCAAGATGAAATTTGGCACAATATTATAAGACTTGAAGAGCAAGTTATATATTGATTTTTAGATAGAGTTAATTATTGGAGAAGGAGAAATTATTATTGAGATATTTGCATCAACTTTCAAGTTGGTGGCCAAATAAGATCAGAGCAGTTTTTGGTTGATTTTCTACAATTTGTAAGTTAGATTGGGTTGAAACTTACTAAGCCTATAAGAGACTTATATTTGCAGTTGTATGCAAAATTTTATACCAAGTTGATAGTTAGATTAAGAATTATAGCTTATTAAAGTTCACTAACTAAGATTAGAACTTGCAAAGAAAAATCTAAGTTGCTTACTTGTGACAAGTGACAAAGCAATTGGATTTTATATGTAATTGAAGTTATCAAAAAAAGTATTTTTAAGCACTTTGTATTAACTTGAATACTCTTAAATTAAAAATCAAATCATATTTTTCTTGTATGAATAAAACCTATGAAGGGTGCTTGAAGATTTGTGAACTACAACTTCACCTTCCACAGCCAAGTACCTAGCACATTTTAAAACAAGACAATATGTAATATGATACTATTCCTATAAGTATTTACTTTGTAAAAGATAATTGTAGATTTTTTATCTAATCTACTTAAAATAAATATTATTCCATCCTAATTGCTTTAATAACATACTCAAATAGTGCCTAATATCTATCCATTGTCTTTCATATAATTCTTCTATGAATATTTTTTAATGCTCGTTATCTCTTTATTGTATTTTAGATTAAAAGATAATACCTATATCTTTGATATCATCAATCAAATCTTCTATCTATTCATATTTAGCTTAAAATAGCATATTTGCTACTAGATTATTTTTGCTTTCTATATACTTGTGTTCAAGATTTAAAGACTTAATATATGCAATGTACTTTAGTATAGCAATATTAAAGGTATTACAATTGATGATCATTCCTAATAATAGCAAACAATCTATCTCTACTATCAACAATACTCATATTAGATAATTTTTTTCAATTTGCATAGGTGTCACTTTTTTCCATAATTTTTATTTAATTGTGGATACTTTTTTTGTCTTTCACTTAATACCTTGGCTCTAAATTATATTACAAATTGATTTTTTTCTTCATCATCTTGTCTTAGTGCCCAACCAATAGCTATTGGGCTAGTATCAATTATAAGTATGACTGGTTTTTTATTCTCATAATTTATTCTATGTAATACAAGTGGAGAAGATAATAATTGCTTTAGCTTTTGCATTGCGTTTGTATTGAAGAAGATACATAAAAAATATATGTATCTTTTTTTTTTTTTTTGTAATAGACTTTAAAAAATATCTATTATATGGAGATAATATAAAATCTTTATATAATAAAATATACAAGCTTCTAAAAAATTTTACACTTTTATTTGTAAATCATAAATTTCTTTCATCTATTGTATTGCATTCATGTTAGTTGATATAAAATATACATTCTTCTAGCTTTGCATATAGTTCTGTATCTTGAAGCTTTTGTAATATTAATTTTATATATTCTTCATGTTCTTCCAAGTTTTTTGAATTGATCAAGATATTATTAAGATTTACTACTATAAACTTATCTAAATGTTCTCAAAAGATATGATTTATTAAATATTAAAAAATATTGGATGTATTTATTAATCCAAAGGGTATGACATTACATTCAAAATGTCCATATCTTGTCCAAAATGCGGTCTTTCATTTGTTTCCTTCTTTAATCTGTACCAAGTTGTATGCTCTACAAAGATCTATCTTAGTATAGATTTTGGCTTCGATGAGTTGTTCCAAAAGTCTTGAGATTAATGGTAGTGGATAATAATGCTTCACCATTATCTTATTCAATCTCTAATAATTAATATACATACATAAGGAACCATCTTTTTTCTTTATAAAGAATATATGTGTACCTATTGGAGACTTTGAATGCTTAATGAAGTTTTTTGCAAAGTTTTTATCAATATAATCCTTCAATATTGGAAGCTCATTTTGAAAAAGGTTATAAATTGGACCAAAAGATGATTATTCTTCCCTAGAGATTTATAGTACAATCATATAGTTGGTGCTTTGATAATGTATTAGCAGTCTTCTTTTAAAAAATATCTTAAAATTTGATATATTACTCTAGAATATTTGTTTATGAAGTCATATCTTTTTTAATTGGAGTCGTATAAATAACAAATGATGTACCTTCTTTGACTAATCTTATAAAGGCTTTTGTTCCAAGAAATTATGGCTTATCAATTCATGACTTTTTACAAAGTTTTCTTATAGGAATCTCTATAAGAAATGTTATTTTTTGCAACCTCCAATCTATAGATAGATTATACTTTTTCAATCAAGAAAGTCCAAAAATAATAGGATTTGAAGGAGTTTCAATAACATTGAATATAATTCAGCTACTATAGTCTTCAAATGATTCTTTTATAAATATTTTATAGATGATACTACGAGAGGATAAGGGTTGTCCATCTATTATTTTTATATCAGAAGAATTTTATGAAGCTTAAGAAATGCTTCATTTAAGAAACAAGTAGACGCCTTTGAATCTAATGAAGGAATTGCTTGAAGCTTTTGATGACCAAAATATAAAGAAATTATAAAACAATGTGTAGGCTAAGTAGAAAGAGAACAACTTGAATAATTTTGTGATGTTGAATTATCTAGCTGCATAGTCCGTGCTGTAATTAAATATCTTTGTTTTCTTAAACAATTGCACTTCTAGTTTTGGTGATGCCTTGATTTTATTTTTTTTAGACAATTGCAAATCTTGTAGTCTTCCTTGTTATAATACAAATGTAGATCTTCTTCCATTTAATGCTTCTTTTCTTGTGGACTAAGAAGTTTAAAGCATATTGTATTATCCTACATATCTTCTACTTTTAAATGTGAATTTACACTACTTGTTGATATAACAAGAGTATATTGGATTATTTGTTGTCTTATTAAAGTCCATAAACATTGATCTTAACAATGTTGAAATAGTCAATTATCATATTTCATGACTTAATTGATGGCTTCATTGAGTGATTGTGCATTCAAAACTATTAAGAATAAATATTTTATATTATCTTTTAATCCCTAATGAAATTGATTCATCAAGGTTTTTTCATCCCAATTAATATTGCTTGCTAATTATCTAAAATCAAATATATAGACTGATACAAAGTGCTCTTCTTGTCACAATTCTTGGATCTTGGCTATTGTCCAACGAGTCTTGTCATGTTTTCTAAATATTTTTATAAATGCTTCTATAAAAGCTTTTAAGTTGATTAAACTTGGTGATATCTTCTCAAACAAGAAAGCAAACTATAGTAATACTTACCCAGTAACTAATGTACCAATCAATCCAACTTGTGATTCTTTTGTCAAATAAGTATTAAGTTATAGAACCATTATCAATCAAATTTGGTCAAAAAATCTTTGAAATTTTGAATATATTTGTGTTGTAGTTTGGCTATAATTTAATATATATATATATATATATATATATATATATATATATATATATATATATATATTTAATATACAATTTATTATACAATTAAATGAGAGCCAAATCAATGGATTTTTATTAATTATAAAATATGATTAAATTACTATTTTGAAAGGAATTTATTTAAAAGAACTTTTATTGAAATTAATATATATATATATATATATATATATAGTAATTTTGAAATTGATATTATATTAATAATAGCTTTTATAAATTTTGAATCACCTTTGCTAGACATTGGTGATTCTTGAGATCTTATTTATTTATTTTATTTGGTGTTTAGAACATATATTATACAAACCTTATTAGAAAAAAGATTAAAGAGAGATCTTTAATATAAAAAATGAATAGTTAGGCCATCCATATAGATGAATGGAGATGGATGATAGAAGTCTCTATTCCTATTGGCCAAAAGTCATATCCAATGGACTTTGAAGATGCTACCTAAAGCCTTATCAGAGATTAGGATTTATTTTTTAAAAACATTTGAATATTAGAAGATAGGATCAATAAGTTTAGATTTTTATCTATGATTTTAGTACGAAAATTGCATGATTTAGATTTTTTATGAAAGAGATATAGGCATTCAAAATTAAGATGTTAAAATTATATCTACTATCATTCTTTTGAATATAATTCATGCATAAAAAAGCAATAAAGGATCAATAATAGCAATTTAAAAAAAATACATTCTTAGCTATATTTTTTATATATATTTTGATAAATTTCAAGCTAGAATGAAGGAGATATTGAGAATTGAAGTTAATACTTATAATCTAAGGTCACTAAGTGACCCAATTTAATTAGTAGTATTTTGAATTATATCTTAGACAATTTGATAAATTTTTGACTCAAAATTTTTAAGAGTGTATATTTTCATATTATGAAATTATATACAAAATAATTGTGACATTAAGATTTTGAGATATGAAGAAAATAGCGCTTTGGTATCTATAAATTAGGATTTTAAGCACCTGCTATGGCTTTTAATATATCAAACAATCAAAAACAAATCCTTAGTTAAATTTTTTTGTAATAAAGCTTAAAAATATTAATTATACTTTGAAAAAAATTAATAGAAATTTAATAGTTAGATCAAGAGTTATTGAACTACAAAGTTTGGAAAGAAATCAATCTTTTGTAGGTGAATAAGCTATTGAAGGATTTTTTTGCAATTTGAATATTTTGTTCAAAATAAAGGAGTTATTTAGCAGCCAAAATTTTATAGAAGTGGAAAAATAGACATATAAAGCTATAATAAAATTTTGATATGAAGATGAGGTTTTGAAAGGAGATTATAGATTTTTCATACAAATTATTAGCAATCTTACTTATCAACAACTAGTTGTGTTTTTCAATGACATATAGAAGTGATGGCTACCAAAGCTTTATAATCTATTGTTGAATTATTGGATCAATTTGATGGTAGAAACATCTTCAAGTATTTGAAAAATTATTCACGAGAGATGGAATTCAATAAGGTACTAACAAAAAAAAAAAAATCCTTATATTTGAACTTGTAGTTGTATCAAAGCCATAACTGTTATTTGTATTTTATTTTTCATTGGTGCTATTGGAATATCTATATAAATATGATTACATACTCGGTTACTTGATACAATAGAGGATTTTCAAATATTTGAGGACTCTCATGTGCCAGTAGGTACATTATAACAATCTCACTGTATGCTGAGATCATCGATCAAATGAGAGTCCTTATCAGAAAAATATCTCATTTTGACCAATCAGCAGGAAACCTATAAAGGAAGGCCAAGTCCATCCAATGAAGTAAAATCTGAAATAAAGGCTACAAGAGTATATAAGAAAAATTATTCAAGCTTATTGAGTTAAATTGGAAGATTTTACTCTTTAACTAAAAGAGGAATATTTTTTGAATGATATAGATAAAGTGACTAAAAAATCATTTATAAAATGAATAAATAGGCCCAATAAGGAGTTGGCTATTACAAAGTTGTTTTGAGAATTTGAAAGATAATTTCTTCAATTATCTCAGATAAAAAAGCTCGTATATAAAAATGATAAAGTGGAGTTATTTCTTCAATCAACTAATTGTCAAGGATATAAGAATACAAAATAAGAGACTTGAATTAAAATAAGATTTCAAGAAGAAACTAATAAGAACTTAAATTAAACAGACAAGTATACAAACAGCACCAAGAAAGGTGAGCTAGAACTTCAAGAGATGCATTGTCAAGATTGAAGAACTCTTCAGTCTCCACCCTTATATATACTCCTGTCTAGAATGCTTTTTGAGTGGCTTCTATCAAACTAAGAAGCTTCTCGAGTAGCTTCTTTTAATTGAGAAGCTTCTTGAATTCCTTCTACTAATTGGAAAGCTTTTATTAATTAGGAAGCTTCTTGAGTGCCTTCCACTAAGTAAGAAACTTCTAAATCGACTCTCACCAATTAAAAAGCTTCTCCATTGATTTTCTTTAACTCAAGAAGTTTTTAAAATGTTCTAAAAGGTTTTGTAAACCTCCAAAAGATATATTTTTAACATGACCTCCTTCTCTAGTGACAAGTTTTAAGATGAGCTTAAACTTCTTATACATATAAAAAATTAAAAATATGCTATACTAATAAAGCTGTATATTCTATTTTCTATTTTTGAGAATTGGATTCTATTGGTCCTTGAAAAAAATACCTATGGCCTTGAGCTAGTACCTCCATTGTTGAAATATCCCATTCAAGGATTTGATTTTCATTGTAGTCTTCAAAACATCCTCCAAATAAGATCTTATGATTTAAAAGATTCACCTTTTTAAGCTCAAGCAACAAAGCTAAAACTTGAGTATTAGAATTGAGATTTATATAGTTGAATCTTGTTTCTAATGGCTCCAATTGAGATTGTACTTGGTGCTGAAATATATTGTCTCTACTTTGTTCAATTAAAGATTGTGAAAATTGTATTCGTTTATTCAAAGCTTGTATGGCAAACGAATCTTTTGAGTCTTGTTCTTTCAATGCTTGAAGGTTTAACATAGTGACTAACTTGCTTCTATCACTCTATTCTATCTTGAAATAAATAACTACATATTGATAAAGACTTTAGTTTAATTCTCTTCCTCTTATGAGTATTTCTTAAATCCAATCTTTACCAAGAAATTATCATTAAATACATTCGGATTTGTGGAAATAGAATTGATAAAATTCTTGTATCTTTTGAGGTGTATTGGAGAGATTTTTGACTGATTTCTATGTATGCTTATTAATGTCATAGCCTTGCTAATGAACAAGATATTCCAATCTATCCCACCTTTTTCGTGAATCAAGTACTTTTTCAACCTTGTATTCTTCATGATCTTTAATTTTGATACTAGAAAATGGTTGTTGTACTCTTTTCAGAATATGTGATTCTCTATAAGGTTCTAAAAGAGAGACATGAAAAATTAGATGTACCTTCATAGCAGTTGGTAATTTCAAGCAATATGCCATTAAATTGATTTGCTTCTGGATAGAAAATAATTCCAAATTTCAATAGTCTAACTTATTGCATGGCTACTTAATCTTGATATTCTATTAAAAAAGCCATATTTTACCTCTAATATAATAAGCAAACAATTGATTTTTGAATTTATCTACAAATGCCTTGTAAGCATCTTGAGCTGCTTGTAATTGAAGCTTCAAGGTTGTTTGGTGTTGCAATAGATGCTTTATAAATCCTTCAATTATTGAATTGTTGTTCTTTGACATACTCTATAGATCAAACTTTGGATGATATCCATAGTTGGAATAAAACAATATTTGCTGAGTTAATGCATGAACAATATTATTATATACAAACTCTGCTAATAGTAGATATGAAATTCAATTGTCTTGTTGATAGTTAATATTGTATTATAAATACTCCTCCAAAACTTAGTTAATTTGTTTTATTTGGCCGTCAGTTAAAGGATAGAAAGCCAAAGAAAGTTTAATATCGACATATAATATTTCAAAAAGATCTTTTCAAAATTTAGATATGAATTAGGATCCTTTATCGGATATGATATCATATGATAAGCCATGATATTGATATATATTGTCGAAAAAAGAGTATGGCCATTTCTTCACTAAATATAATCTTTTTACAAGGGATGAAATGAGCCATCTTTGTGAGTTGATTAAGCACTACAAAGATACTATCCAATGAATTGGATGGCCATAGATTTGTGATAAAGTCCATCAAGATAGAGGACCATGACTGTTTTGGAATAGACAAGGATTGTAAGAGTCCATAAGGACAATGTTAAGGATTTTTGGGCCTTGAACAGATGTTACAAGAGAGCACAAAGTCCTTCATTGCCTTTCTTATTTGAGGCCACCAAAAATCTCAGGAAATAAGTTTCAAGGTCTTGTTAAATTCAAAGTGAGGTGTAGTTGGAAAGTCATAGCAAGATTAAAGAACGCATAGTTGTGTAGGTCCTTTTAGGATATATAAACATTTTTCAAAGTATGAAAGGTCTTCCTCAAGTTTAAACTTATCAATAGTTTTTTTAAAGCGATGCTTCACATTAAAGGCTAAAGCAACATTAGTAGTTGTAGCATGCACTTCATTGAGGAAACTAGAATCAATAGATGTCAATGTAATAGTAGCGCTATTGTAATACGTGTAGTCTTATTTGAGAATGCTTCGGGCACCTGGCTATGGAAGATGAAAAAAGAAATACGCAACAATAAGATCCTAACAACTCTAATAGAATCCTAAATAACTTCTATTAAATCTTAATAATATTAATCATATTTTGATCTAATCTTAAAAAAATTATAAAAAGAAGAATAAATAAATCATATATTAACTATAAAAAAACAATATTTAAAATAATAATTTTAGAAATATTAAAAATATAAATCTTAAAATCCTAATTCAAACCTTGGTCAAATCCTAAATCAAACCATGTTCAAATCTTAAATCAAATCCTAAGTCAAATCCTAAGTCAAACCTTGGTCAAATCTTAAGTCAAACCTTTCTCAAATCCTAAGTCAAATCCTAATCAAATCCTAATCAAATCTTAAGTCAAACCTTGTTCAAATTCTAAGTCAAATCCTAATCAAATCCTAGTCAAATCTTAAGTCAAATCCTAGTTAAATCTTAATTCAAATCCTATTCAAATCCTAACTATAATCAAATCCTAAATCCTAAATCAAATCCTAAAAAAATCCTAAATAAATCCTAATCCCTAACCAAACCCTAACCAAATCTTAAACTAAACTCTAACCAATTCAAATCAAACCTAGAGAAAATTAGAACCTCAATATCTGTTGATTAGACAGTTGATCTTACTTAAAACTTTATACACCTTTCAACCTTGTAGTTAACAATAAGCACAATAAATTTGAAGAAAATTAAACTTACCAAATCGAAGGAAAACCCTAAAAACTCCGCAGGTGTTGGCCAGCCTCTATCTCCAACCTTGATGCTAATCTTCCAATGCTAATTTTTCCCTCTTTCATTATTTAATCAATCTCAAATCTTCCAAATGTATAGAAAAACAAGTCTACTACCTATACACATAAATTTCACTCCAATCTAATTCGCAAATTGCTCAAGATTTTAAAAAGCCTAATTGACCTTCAAAACTTAATTTTCAAGATCTTAACCCACTTAAATCTCAATTACATATAATTGAACCATTAGATTTAGCTCAAATTCATAGCACATATTAACAACAACAATATCCAAAAATCCATAAATTTTTAGCCATGGATCTATTACAAAACTTTTGGAATTGCCTAAAACATCAACCTTATTTTATTTCACAAATTCCCACGTTGCCCAAAACAACCCTAACTTTGCAAAGCTATTACAAAGTTAATTTTTATCCAAATCACTCAAAATAAATGTCTATATAAACACTCTCAAGTGAACTCCCTGATTTCAATCTTTGATCTACAAAAGCCCTCCTAGACTTGCCATTGGCATGCAATTTTAAGCCTCGGGGTCTGATTTCAACCTTGGCTCATAACCGGTCCTTTCCGGGTATCTATTTTGAGATTTTTGTAGTAAATTTTTTTAAAACCTACTCTTAATTTCCTCCTATATATGCTTATGTTATTTTATTTTTCAATCTACTTTATTTTACCTTATTTATGGCCCTACAAAATAAATAGAAGCTCATTTGTAAAAAGAGCAATATTAACATCCATTAGTTTTATCCCCTTTTATTATTATATATTTTTCTAAGGTAATTTGCTATAATATTTTGAACTAAGATCTTCTATAATATACTATTTTCATACTCTTTCACTTAATAATCACGTTATATTATAATAGCACAAAGGCAAAATTGCTCTGGTTTCAACAAAGTTATATATTATTGATCAAACGCTGTCGTAATACGTGCAATTTTGCTTGAGAATGCTCCGGGCATGTGATTGTGGAAGATAAAAAAGAAATACACAACAACAAGATCCTAACAACTCTAATAGAATCCTAAATAACTTCTATTAAACCTTAACAATATTAATCAAACTTCGATCCAATCTTAAAGAAATTACAAAAGAAGAGTAAATGAATCATATATTAATCATAAAATAAAATAACATATAAAATATTAAATTTAAAAAATACTAAAAATAAAAATCTTAAAATCCTAAGTCATACCTTGTTCAAATCCTAGTCAAATCCTAGTCAAATACTAGTCAAACCTTAAGTCAAACTCTAGTCAAATCTTAATTAAAACCTAAGTCAAATCCTAAATCAAATCCTAAATCAAACCCTAGGTCAAAACCCTGGTCAAACCCTAGTCAAATCCTAATCAAAATCTAAGTCAAATCCTAAGTCAAACCTTGATCAAATCCTAATTCTAATCAAATCCAACGTCAAACCCTGGTCATCCCTATTCAAATCCTAATCAAAACCTAAGTCAAATCCTAAGTCAAACCCTGATGAAATTCTAATCTTAATCAAATTTTAAATCTTAAATCAAATCCTAAATCAAAATCTAATCCTAAATCAAATCTTAAATCCTAAATCCTAAATCAAATCCTGAATAAATCTTAAATCCTAAACCAAATCCTAATCAAATCTTAAACCAAATTCTAATCGATTCAAATCAAGCCTAAGAAAAATTAGAACTTCAATATCTGTTGATTAGACTATTGATCTTATTTAAAACTTTGTAGACCTTTCAACCTCTTAGTCAAAAACAAACACAATAAATTTGAAGGAAATTGAACTTATCAAATAGAAGAAAAACCCTAAAAACTTCTTAGGTGTTGGCCGGCCTCCTTCTCCAACCTTAATGCTGATCTTCCAGTGTTGATTTCTCTCTTCTTCACTATTCAATCATTCTCAAATCACTCATGTGTATAAGAAATCAAATCTACTATCCATACAAATAAAAATTACTTTAATCTAATTAGCAAATTGCTCAAGATCTTAAAAAATCCTAACTAATCTTCAAAACTTAATTTTCGAGACCTTGACCTTTTTAAACCCCAATTACGTACTACTATACTATTAGATTCAGTTCAAATTTGTAGTACACATTAACAACAATAATATCCAAAAATCCACAAATTTTCAGCTATGGATCTACTGCAAAACTTTTAAAATTGTCTAAAATATCAACCCTATTTTACTTCATAAAATTCCAAGTTGCCCAAAACAAGTCTAACTTTGCAAAGCTATTACAAAGTTATTTCTTATTCACATCACTCAAAACCAAATTGTATATAAAATCCTTCAAGTCTACTCACTAATTCCAATCTCCGCTCTACAAAAGCCTCCTAGATCCGCCATAGGCACGCGGTTTTGTGCTTTGGGATCTGATTTCAACTCCAGCTCATAACTGGTTCTTTCCGGGTATCTATTTTGAGATTTTTGTGATAAATTTTTCTGAAACCTCTTCTTTATTCTTTCTTATATATGTGTATACTATTTTATATCTCAATCTATTTTGTTTTGCCTTACTTATGGCCCTACAAAATAAATAGAAGCTCATTTGTAAAAAAAGCAGCATTAACACTCATTAGTTTTATTCCCTTTTTACTATTATCTATTTTTCTAAGATAATTTGCTACAATATTTTGAACTAATATCTTCTATAATATACTATTTCTACATTCTTTCATCTAATAGTCATGTTACATCACAACAACGCTACCTCTTCTATTCTTGGTACAAGATACAATCTCTTCAATAGAGCATTAATTAGACCTTGTTGCTTCCTAACTCAATAAGTGATGTCAAAGTTAAATCGAAATAATGACATATTCCATCTAGTTTGGTAGCAATTAAGAACCTAAGGTGATATAAAATATTCTAAGTTCTTAAAATATATAAAAACAATCATAAGATGCATTGCTCCTTCAAAAAAATAATACCATTCTTAAAAAGAATCCACAATAGCAAGAAGCTTCTTTTTGTGGATTTCATAATTAATTTTGGCAATAAAATTTTTTTGAAAATAAAATGCAACAGGATGGAATTTATTATCTATACCCATTTATGAAAGTACGGCCCCTAGTGCAAAATTCAAAGCATCAATCTCTATATAAAATACCTTTGTAAAGTTGTGAATAAAAAATTCATTGCCTCACATTAGTTAGCTTAAAAAATTTAGAAAAATTAGAAAAACTAAAAAATTTAGAATTAGACAAGTAAATTAGAAAGTAAAATGATTAATTAGTAAAGATAGTAGTAGGGAAGAAAAATAGAGACTTGGAAATAATTAGAAGTAGAAGATATTTATTTAAAATGGTAATTATTTTAGAATTAATATTTATGTATGGAAATGGGGTAGGAAAGGGCCCTACATTAAGTCCTTGCAATCTCTCATAAGTATGAGTTTGGAACTTAAAAAAAAAAAAAAAAAAAAAAAAAAATTCCATTAGTGCCTGGAAATAGATCCCTGCGACCATTGACCACGGCACCAGTAGAGATCACATGTGGTGCAAAATCCTTGGCCGGCAAGAATAGATGGGCATTCACTAGGTAGGTGGTAGTAGAAATTGTGGACCGAAACGAGAGAGGATTATGGGAGGAGGGTTGAAAGGATTTGTTGGAAAGAAATTATGTTTTGGAATATTAATGGAGGTAGAAGATGTTCATGACTAGTGAGTGAGATTAGTCATGTCGTGGAATTTTAGGGTCGAAACATTTTAGTATATTTGTTGGGAGAAGGAAAGGGTAGCAATTATCAAGACCAACAGAAAAGGATTTTAGAGGTCTCAGTAAGGAGGTAGGGAATTAGAGTCGGTGTAAGTTAGTGAAAATTAGAGCAGAAGTTAAAAAATCCAAAGGTGATAAGAGTTAATAAGTTGGTGAAATTATAGGAAGTTAGTGAAAGAGTTAGCAATACAAATTTTAGGAGTAGCAATACATTTGTGAGGCTTTGTGGATTTAGAGCTGAGAAGGTCCAGTGAGAAAGGAGGTGGTGCTTCCCTTGTGGGAGTTAGAGTGTGAGTTTGGATACTATAAGAGCTGACAAAAAGAAGACAGATCAAAAGAGAGGGCGGTGCTACATAGAATATTTGCCAATGAAGTCATATCTTCTTTAATTGGAATCACATAAATAATAAATAATGTATCTTCTTCAACCAATCTTATAAAAGTCTTTGTTCCAACAAATAAAGGTTTATCAATTTGTGGCTTTTATGAAATTTTTTTGCAGAGGTCTCTATCAAAAATATTACTCTTTGCAACCTCTAATCTATAGATAGATTATACTTTTTTAACCAAAATAATCTAAGAATAATAGGATTTGAAGGAGTCCTAAAAATATTAAACACAATTTGGCTTCTGTAATCTTTAAATGATACTTCTATAGGCATAGTTTTATGAATAATACTATCAGAGGATAAGGATTGTCCATGTATCACCTCTACATGAATAGGTTTGATTTTCTTCACTAGAAGAATTTTATAAAGTTTAATAAATGCTTCATCTATAAAACAAGCGGATGCTTTCAAATCTAACAAAGCAATTGTTTGAAGCTTTTGAGGGCCAAAATACAAAAGAATTATAAAATAATGAGCAGGTTGAGCAAAAAGAGAGGAACCTCAATAATTTTATAATGTTGGATTGTCTAGCCCCATAGTCGCTACTGTGACTGAATATTATTATTTTCTTGAAGAATTGCACTCTTCATTTTAGTAATGTGTTGATTTTGTTTCTTTGGGCAATTACTAATCTTATAGCCTTCCTTGCTATAATATAGGCATAGATCTTCTTTTATCTAATACTTCTTTTCTTCTGGACTAAGAAGCGTAAATTGTACTACATCAAGTTGCATATCTTCTATTTCTAAGTGTGAATTCAAAATATTTGTCAATATAACAGGGGTATATTAGATTATGTATTGTCTTGTTGAAACCCATGATCGTTGATCTTGTCAACATTGAAATAATCAATTATCACATTTTACGGCTTTGCTAATAGCTTCATTGAGCGATTGTGGATCCAGAAGCAACAATAACAAATCCTTCACATCATCTCTTAACTCCAAATAAAATTGGCTCATTAAGGCCTCTTCATCCCAATTGATGTTGCATACTAATTATCTAAAATTAGATGCATAGATTGATGCAGAGTACATTGTCATGATAGAGAGAATTTGCCTCAAGAAAGTGTAGAGCTTCTAGCTGCTATTAATTAATCAACAAAATCCAAGTATAATAAAACCTCCAAATTTATATAAAATATTTTTTCATAGGCCTATTACATCCGATATATAAGTCTTATATCTTTAAAACACTCAAAATACAACAAATATTCTAAAACCTTCATTCTTTTGTAGGAAGAAAATTATTCTTGAAGTTCAATAATCCATAACTTTTAATCCAATTATCCAAATCCACTCAAAATTTATATAAAGTACTAATATATTTTTAACAACTACTACAATAAATTTTAACCATTGATTCTATATTGATTTTAAGATATTGCCAAAATCCTAGCAATAGCTTCAAATCCTTGTTTATAAATACCTATATATTAAATTCTCTATATCTCCTAAATTAAAAATTCAAATACTATGAAATTTTAATATATAGCTTTTTAGGACAAAAATTTATCTTTTTAGAAATTTTTAGATAAAACTTCATCCAAAAGCTCAAGATATGGTAAAAACCATTACTATCAATAAAACAACCTACTTATTGCCTTGGAATTCAATCTATTGTCTTTAACTTCCAATATCTCATTTTTTAAAATTCTAAATATAGCAATTCTTCTATAATTAATATAAATCTTAAAATCACCTCCTCAATTGCAGCTCCTGATTTTCAAAAGCTCTTATATAACTCCTTATATCTTCAAAAGAGTGACAATAGGTACAATTTATATACCTTAATTTCAAGTGCCTACTCTTTTCTCACAAAAATTCCAAATCTCTTAATTCTTATATAAAAAGTATTATATAAAAAATAAGCTTTCTAACCCTAGTCTCTAATTTTCAAATGCTTTTTTTGAAGTTATCAAAATCCTTGTTCTCCTCATACATAGCCTCCTCAAAGGTATTTGGGCATGACCATTGACCAATAGGTATCAAGGACATACTTGTCAGAACCTTCTAGAATATTTTAGAAGGTACTTAGAACTCTCTAGAATCTCTTAAAATCTTCTAGTATCTTTTAAGTAGATAGAAGTTGCTTGAAAAGCTTCCTAATTGGTAGAAGTTGCTTGAGAAGCTTCTTAATTGGTGGAAGTTGCTTGAGAAGCTCCCTAGTTGATGGAAGTTGTTTGAGAAACTTTCTAGGTAGGAGTATATATTGGAGTCGAGGCTGAAGAGTTCTTTAGTCTCAACAATACATCTCTTAGAGCTTTAGCTCACCTCTGTGGTATTGTTCTTGTATTCATCTGATTAATCTAATTCTTGTTAATTCTTCTTGAATTTCTTGTTTAGACTTCTAGTCTATATTCTGCATCCATGATAGTTTGTTGAGAGTGCCCTTCTATCAATATCAGAGCTTAATTCTTTGAGGTAGAGAGTGGACTACCCCTCTTCTTGGACATACTTGAGTATTCTAAAGGTTGCGGATTATCCTCCCTTGGACCAGTTGTTGTTCTCGTTCCTCTCACTTATTCTACCAATACTCCCCAGAATAAATCTGTAAAGGGAGATTCGAACAAAGGGAAAGACTATTTACATTGAGTTAAACCATTAGAGTCACACAAATAACTGCCTTCTAATTACACTAAAACATCCCAATTTTGTTACAATGTCTCCCTCATACTACCAATAACTCTGTTAACAATAAAATATCATAAATAATAATCTAACTCAAATATTCACTACCTCTTCTCCTCTCCTTCTTTATAACAACAATATGTAATACTCCGATATCTCAAAACACAGCATAATTATCCTATATTCTAAACATAAGAATATTCCAAAATCGACTATCACTCCTAATAAATCACTTTGCATAATTCAAATTCTATGGACTTCCTCTCGTGGATCACCTTTAATTCAATACTCAATGTATTATAGTTTTCTTACATTCATATTCATTCTTCACAAAACATCTCCAATTCTCTATTTCCAATTTTTTATTTATATTTCTCCACTGATATTTCAGCATATCAGTACATCCTCAATCTTTCATTATAAATCAATTCTTTCCTTCATTACTTCATTACAGAATTGCACTTTACAATATTCAGCACTTATCTAATATCCTTCTCTTAAAAAATTAACAAGAGGTAGCACCAAGCTTATTCCGGCTCAGCACTATCACAGTTTGGCCCTTATTCCTACTGTCCGAATCAATTTATACTTATCCCAATCGGTATTAACCGCTACACAACCGACGATAACCACTTTTTTTAACTTCCTCATCGATGCTGCTTTCTAAACTGGCCATTAATCGGCTTCTTGCCTACTCTTAACCCTACAAACTATGTATTGTAAATCCTAAAATTCCTACCCATTCTACATAGCCCCACTCATAACTGTGCAGTGTCCTCGCAAACACAAAATTGATAAAATTTGGTTATGAGGCTGGCTCCTAAGATTGGGATACTCCTGGATTCGTAGGAGGTTCCTCTGCGTGTGGCTCTAATGGCATGTCTTCATCCTCCTCCGATAAATCCACATGATTAATCTTCAACTGCACTGATAAATCTTCATTATCCGCTCCCAATTCCCAAACTTGAGCCTCCAATTGTAAAATTCTGGCATCTTTCACCTCTAATTGGCGTCCTTATTGCTTCATCTTCTCTTCCAATTCACTAATATTCGAAACTGGGAGAGTAGATTTCTGTGGCCAAACGACATTGGCCAAATTGCCCTCCAATTTTTCCACTTCACTTTTCAAGGTACCAATTTTTGTCTACAACTTCTCCGTTCCAATTTGGTATTGGTCTCCCAATTCCACCTTTTTTTATTCCAATTTCATTGTTTTATCATGTTCCACTTGCAACTGACACTTCAGCACTTTTCGTTCCAAATTCCATATCCTGTGGTTCTCTATTAATTCTTGTTTTTGACCGTTCAGGATTCTTTGTATGCGTTCTTTTTCATTCGTCCAATTTTTCTTTTCCTCCGCTAATTTTTGCTCCAATGTCAACTTGGATTCCGTCTTTGCCCTAATCAGGTGTCCTTGCTCCACAATTCGGCGGCCTTTCTCCATTATCTCCTTTCGGCTAGACTCCAATTATTATCTTAGATTCCCTTCTAGCTAGCTCACGGTAAGCTACAATTGGGAAATTTGTCCCAATATTACTTCCGTGAGATTTTCTTCTACCAGTATCCCGGTATTCAAAACTGGAGCCTCAACCACCCTCTCTATTACTGTATGAATTGAAGCCCACCCTGGTGTAGTCTCCGAGATAGCCTCCTGTTCCCGCGATCTATTGGATTCTCCAATTTTGTGCACCACTATCCCTAGGCCAACTGGTAAACTCCGCATATCCTATTGCGGCATTGAGGAAGGCATGCTCTTCTCCCCTGCTGGTTGACGTAACGTGTGCGCAATCACGGAGTGCACATAGTTAGAACATAGCAAAGAAGCGAATTTATCCATTTTTCACTTAGCTCCCATTTCTGCATGGATACAGGTTGCTGCAAAGGCTATCCAATTAAAGACCATGTCTTCCAATGTTCCAATCGCAGCAAACAACAAGCGCTTGGACATGTACTTGGTATGCCGGTTCAAGCCTAGCCGCTTCTGAACAAACCGCATCCACTCCGCAAGCTCTAGAATAAGTACCTCTGCCACTTTCCAGCCTTGATTTTTCTCAAAGGATACCATGTCCTCTTTGAAGTAACTTCTCGATCTGAAGTCATTGGACACTTCGACGCCTATCGCTAATTCACCTATTGATAAATATAATATCTTTTGTAAGGTACTCTCATCGATCTCAATTATTCTTCTTTTTACTGCACTTGAACCATCCTCTGGGTCGTAATTTCTTATGTATTCTGTGACTAATTCTACATCAATTGGAGGCAAATTATCCGATCCTTGTAAAAACATGTACATTTGTGCATTTCTAAAATCTCTCTGTCTTTGTAAGGACCAACAGATTTCCAACTTAATGGGCTCCATGTTGGTGACCACTACTGGGGACAACGATTGCAAGTTACTCTTGCTTCGCATGTTGTCGTGATGTAACACGACTATTAGATGAAAAAGTGTAGAAATAGTATATTATAGAAGATCTTAGTTCAAAATATTGTTACAAATTATCTTAGAAAAATAGATAATAGTAAAAAGGGGAATAAAACTAATGGGTGTTAATGCTGCCCTTTTTACAAATGAGCTTTGCAGCAGATCTACGGCTGGAAATTTGTGGGTTTTTGGGTATTGTTTTTTTTAATGTGTGTTGTGAATTTGAACTAAATCTAACGGTTTAGTTGTACGTAATTGAGGTTTAAGTGGGTCAAGGTCTCGGAATTTAAGTTTTGAGGGTCAGTTAAGGTTTTTAAGATCTTGAGCAATCTGCTAGTTGGATTGGAGTAATTTTTATTGGTGTGGATAATAGACTTGTTTTTCTATATGTAAGAGTGATTTGAGACTGATTGAATAGTGAAAAAGAGAGAAATCAGCACTAGAAGATCAGCATCAAGGTTGGAGAAGGAGGCCGACCAACACCCGAGAAGGTTTTGGGATTTTTCTTCCATTTGGTAAGTTCGATTTCCTTCAAATTTGTTGTGCTTGTTTTTGACTAAGAGGTTGAAGGGTATACAAAGTTTTAAGTAAGATCAACGGTCTAATCAACAGATATTGAGGTTCAAAATTTTCCCTAGGGTTGATTTGAATTGGTTAGAGTTTGGTTTAAGATTTGTTTAGGATTCGGTTTAGGGTTTAGGGTTTGTTTAGGATTCGGTTTAGGGTTTAAGATTTGTTTAGGATTTGGTTTAGGATTTAGGATTTGACTTAAGATTTGACTTAGGTTTTGACTAGGGTTTGACCAGGGTTTGACTTAGGGTTTGATTTAGGATTTGATTTAGGATTTGACTAGGATTTGACTCAGGATTTGATCAGGGTTTGACTTAGGGTTTGATTTAGGTTTTGACTAGGGTTTGATATAGGATTTGAATAAGATATGACTTAGGATTTTAAGATTCTATTTTTAGTATTTTCTAAATTTAATATTTTATATGTTATTTTCTATTATGATTAATGTATGATTCATTTATTCTTCTTTTGTAATTGCTTTAAGATTGAATCAAGGTTTGATTAATATTGTTAAGATTTAATAGAAGTTGTGTAGGATTCTATTAGAGTTGTTAGGATCTTGTTGTTATGTATTTCCTTTTTGTCTTCCACAGCTAGGTGCCTCGGAGCATTCTCGAGCAGAATAGCACGTATTACGACAACGTTTCGGACATTCTCCTCTCTGTCCGCAGCTCTCTTCGACCTCTCCATCCACATTATATAATGTTGACTACGTACTCCTCGCTCGGACTAATCGTTACTCTCTGACTGCAGAGAATTCTACACTCCAATATGCATACATTCGGACGATCAATCTCAAAACAAAATGTTAATCAAAAACTCCCACTAAGTGCCCCACTCCTAACCTTTTACTTGGGATCTAAAGCAACAATCCTTAATCCAATGTACCAGATCATCACTTCCGATTTGCATAACTAGTCCGTATTAGGATCCAAAACTGACTATCAGCCATCTTTCTAGCCATCATGCACCTTCATTAAAGGTGAGCTATCATGAATAGGTACACCCTCTTCCCTCCAATTTTGAAAACCCGTCCCGGATTTACGTAAAATAAAGACTTTGTCGTGAAGTAAATACATCCATATATAGAAACTTAACTTAATTATCTTTTCTTCAAAATTTTATTAAGTTCTTTCTTTCTTTTTACCAATCTAAGTTTTTATATAGTTTAGGAAAAATTTCTCACTTTCTTTCTTTTTCTTTGGTTAAATTTTTACCTTATCTTTAATCTTAACTTTAACTTTGATTTAGCCTTGAAACTTTCTTTTATTTCTTTTATCTTTTTTCCAATCTTAGATTTTAGTAGATTCAGGGTTATATTTGTAGATATAAGGAGTTTTGACTTTGAGGTTGAATTTAGGATTTACCAAGGATAAATAGTAGATTTGGATGTCAATAGTCGGCTACCATTAATAGTGCTGACTTGGAGGATTAGATTTGGGGTTTTTATAACTTTAAACTATTAATTGTTGACTTGGACTTTGAAGACCTTGGCTGCGACTTCTTTGACGAGCTTGGAGGAGAAGAAGACGGGGTTTTTTGGCAAATGCAGAGAAGTATTCAGAGAGAGCTTCTTCTTGGCATGAGTTTAGGTGATAGAAACGCAGGATTCGAAGCTTAGATGAGAGAGATATGCTTGTTTGAACTTAGACTACTAATATGACACCTACTCTCACTTTTCAGGGTATATTAGAAGTTTTAAGGTACTAGCAAGAAATTGAAAAGTTGGATTAGAAACTAGACTTCAAGCTACACATTTTATGTCCAAGAATTGATAGAAATGAATTTAGAATGAGTGAGATATGGCTAATTAAACCCTGCAAACTAAACTGGGGTTTTGAAGAAGTTAGATAAATAGAAGGATTTGCTTTAAGCTAGAACTTGAGTTTCAAGAAGAATTTGAAGTTCATTTTTTGTGTACATATTACTTATACTATAAAGAGTCTATGTCTAAAATCTCATATCAATTGAGACTTTGATTAGGGAGTAATGGCAAATTTGTTCTCAAGTGTCTAGGGTTTTGACTTTTTAAAGTATCTGCCAAAGATTTGGTGATATCTAACGATCAGCAATGAATTCATAGCTCAAAATTTATGTGATGAGGATCAAAGGTAAGAGTTATATTTTGCCAAATTTTGAGCTTATTTGAACGGCTAGATCTTCAATTATGAATTTTCAAGTTTCAGATTGAGATTTGACTTCTAAAAGTACCTGCCAAGGATTTGGTGTTATCTAACGATCGGCAATGATTTCATGGCTTAAAAATTATGTGACAATAGTCAAAGGTATGAGATATGTTTTCCCAAATTTTGAGCTTATTTGAATGGCTGAATCTTCAATTATGAATTTTCAAGTTTTGAGTTGAGATTTGACTTCTAAAAGTATCTGCCAAGGATTTGGTGATATCTAACGATCAGCAATGAATTCATAGCTCAAAATTTATGTGATGAAGATCAAAAGTAAGAGTTATGTTTTTCCAAATTTTGAGCTTATTTGAACGGCTGAATCTTCAATTATGAATTTTCAAGTTTCGGATTGAGATTTGACTTCTAAAAGTATTTGCCAAGGATTTGGTGATATCTAATGATCAACAATGAATTCACGGCTCAAAATTTATGTGACAAAGATCAAAGGTATGAGATATGTTTTTCCAAATTTTGAGCTTATTTGAATAGTTGGATCTTAAATTATGAATTTTCAAGTTTCAAATTTTTGTGAAGATGACTAAAGAAGTGAACTCTATGCTTTCAAAATTTGAACTTATATAAACGGCTGGATTTCGATTTATAAATTTCCAAGCTTCTAGTTTGTTGATTTATTATACGCATGGTTTTGTGACTATAAAAGAAAAATTTAAAAAAGTTTGTGCATATTGGATCCAACTTGATTGTAAAGAGGGACCTTGCATCTACCTGAAGTGGACTTTCGCCACGACAACGTACACGGTTGCCATTAATTCGGGTGATAAACTGAGTATCCATAAAATCTTCCAATTGAAGTGAACCATTAGAAAAGGCTTGAATTATTCGATAAGGTCCATGCCAACGGACTTGGAATTTCTCCAGAAAATTGTGAAAGCGACTATCATAAAAAAGAACCAGATCATTGGGCATAAAAGATTTAGGACGTAATTTACTATCGTAACAACTCTTCCGGCGGCGCTATGTAGCTTTCATAGTTAAAAGAGCCATAGCCCTAATTTCATCCAATTTTTTCAATTGTGCTAACCGATGTTGCAGGGATTCTTTGTCACTCAGACGTTCATCCAATGTAATTCGTAAACTCTGAACTTCCAATTCAATTGGTAATATTGCCTCTTGCTCGTACACCAATTGGAATGGTGTGGAATTGATAGTCACTTTATATGCAGTACGATACGCCCACAAGATTGTAAACAATTTTATATCCCAATTCATTCCCACACCAGATATTGTTTTAATTAAAATTTTATACAAAATATCGTTGGTCTTTTCAGTCTGCCCATTGGCCCAAGGATGATATGGGGTTGTCTTCCGATGCTTGATCTCATATTTATCTGTCAAAGCCGCAATTGTAGAATTAATAAAATGGGTTCCACAATCACTAACTAATTCTTTGGGACACCCAAATCGAGTGATAATGTTCTCATATAAAAACGTGGCTACGGTATTGGCATTATCAATTTTTGTTGCCATTGCCTCCTCCCATTTTGTCACATAATCAATCGCTATCAAAATATATCTTTTCTGCCCATTACGCGATGCTGGTGCGATTGGTCCTACAAAATCAATACCCCATTTTTCAAACAGTGCTTGTGCTAAAATTGGTACCAATAGCATGGCAGAAGTTCATGTAGGTCTACCAATATGCTGACAAGGATTCATAACGTCGGACATATTGGTGTGCATCTGAGAACATTGTTGGCCACCAATATCTCACCATGAAGGCTTTGCGGGCAGTGTTATCACTAGCAAAATGCCCTCCACAACTATCCAAATGACATCCTTCCAATATAGTACGTACTTCACTTTAAAAAATACAACGGCGTAGAATTCCGTCTCTCCTCTGCCTATACAAAGCGTCTCTAATCATCGTATATGGATCACTTTTCAAAATAAAGCGTTTCTTAAGTTTTTCACTATATGTAGGTGGAAATGTTTGAAATGTCAGATACTGGATCAATTCACTATATTCTAGGATGATTACGCCGACGGCAAATAATTTTGTATTAGGAAGTTCATCATTGATAGGTTTGTTACTGAATATATTGGACAATTGAGATAAATGATCTGCATTGCCATGTTTCTTTCCTGGTCAAACATTAATAGTAAAATTAAATTTTTAAAGGAGTAACATCCATCGAGCAATGCGTCCATTCAATTGAGGTTTATTAATCATATATTTAAGAGCATCATGATCGACATGAAACACAAATGGATAACCAAGCAAGTAATACCAAAATTTTTGGACAAAATAGATCATGTCCAAGGCTTCCCGTTTAGTCGTAGTATAATTTCGTTCCACAGCAACAAATTGTCGACTAGCATAATAGATGGGATGATCCAAACCCTTTTCATCTTTTTGGCTTAACACGAATCCAATAGCAACATTTGAGGCATCAACATAAACTTGGAAGGATTTTGTCTAACAAGGTACAACAAGTACTAGTACCGACACCAATTTTTGTTTTAACTCCTCGAACGCAACTATACATTCCTCAGTCCAAATTGGACTAGATCCATCCGATGGCTATTTTTCTAAGAGATTCGTTAACGGTTGACATATTTCTGCAAATAAATGAATGAATCATCTATAATAGCTGACATGGCCTACAAAATCATGAACATCAGACACTATTTTTGGCTTTGATAAAGCCAATATACGAGTAACTTTATCTGGGTCAGTAGCGATACCGGCCACGAAAATGATATGTCCCAAAAGCTTTCCTGATGGTACGCCAAATTCACACTTCTCAGAATTCAACAATATCCCATATTTATCACATTGGTCCAAACAGTTACCAAGACGTTCCAAATGATTCGCTGTCGTACTAAATGTGCAAAAGTCATCTAAAAATATCTCCATCGACAATCGTAAATAATCATGAAATGCTTGCATCATTATCCTTTGAAATGTGGCCGAGGCATTATATAACCCAAATGGCATTATTTTATAAGCAAATGTGCCCCAATCTATAGTAAAAGTAGTCTTCAACTGGTCCTCTTTTGTAATTTTTATTTGATTATAACCCAAGAATCCGTCCAAAAAAGAATAATATTCATGCCCAGCTACTGCATCTAGTATACTATCTGTAATAGATAAAGGAAAATAATCCTTCTTGGTAGCTGCATTTAATTTATGGAAGTCTTGACAGATATGGATTTTTCCATTTTTCTTCGGCACTATCACAATTGGTGAAATCCATTCTCTATACGGGACTGGATATAAGAAGCCCATGTCTAAAAATTTATCTACTTCCTCCTTGACCATGAGAGAATATTTTGGATTAAGACGGTGTTGTCTTTAACAAACTGGTATAGCATCTTCTTCTAAGATAATTCGATGCTCACAAACTTTGGCAGGAATACCTTTTAAATCTGCATACGACCAAGCAAAAGCAAATTTATGATTTAGAAAGAATTCTTTCCAATTTCTTAGCTCTATACCCGCAATATCGGTGTATACTTTGATATTCTGGGATATTTCATTAGTACCCAAATTAATAGATTGGCACACAGGTTCCTCATTAACCCCCAGATTGATTTGCCCTTGCTGCTTTAAACCCTTTATATGGGCCGGAAAATTGGACTTACCCAATTCTGGTTCTAATATACCAACTTCATTTACCACACAATTATTCATCCAGTCCGCGATGACATCATCAAAATTCACTGCATCCTCTTGGTCTAAAAAATATTCCCCTGGACCTCCATACTCGTGTAATACGCCTGGCTTCTGCATGTGAGCTGGGTCCTTAGCATTTTGCATCGCATTATTAACTTCATCATAATTTGCCTCATAGTGGCCCTCATCTTTAGATATTGCTTCTGAGCTTATAATTTGAGACTCCCCATGATATTGAACTAGGTACATTTGTAAAACAATCTTGTGACTACCTTCCTCAATAGTTATCATTCCACGACCCGAATCGTTCCTAACTTTGGCTTGATATAGCCACGGCCGACCCAATAGTATTGGATATGATAAAGTGAAACTCTGTGATCGGAAAACAATATAATCAATTTCATACGTAATTCCCACGATTACGATATTAATACTGCGTAAGATACCTATTGGTTTCACCCTACTATGATCTGCCATTCTCAATACCAATGTCGTGGGTATTAATTGTTTAAAATCCAACTCCTCCATGGTATCGGCGTTCATTAAGTTCACACTAGAGCCACCATCTACTTGAACTCCAGGAATGAGAATACCATCAATTGATACATCGATAGTTGGTGCTCCCGGATCGGGATTCAAACTAATCTCATGAATTTTTTTATTACAAACTCTACGTCGTATTAACGAGGAATTCAATGTAGAATGACATTCTGGTGCAACTGCTAACAATTGCTTCATGGTAATAGAAGGTTTAATTTCATCCAAATCTTTCATAATATCATATGGTTTCATATTGGCAATGATTCCTAAGGGCCTCTTCTTTTTCATGGATTTTAATTTGACCCCTTGAGATAATTTTCTTACGGAGTTCGGAACTAGAACTGCTGCATGGACTTTGTCATAATTCTTGTCCATAAGAGGATCTTTTAATGGATAAGGTGGCTCCCGGATCTTCGTAGATATTGGTACTAGTTTCAATTGAACCATTTTCTCGGGGCTAAGATTATTCTCAAGTTGCACAGATGAATTGGATTCCCGCGTTGATAATTCTTTTGATACTGGTGTTAGATTTGAAGCATCATTTAATGATGGACATTGGTCCACTGCAACTGGTACTTTCAATTGTTGAATTGGATCTTTTTCTTTTTGTTGGGCCAGAGTAGGTACTGCACGGACGCATTCTAACTGATTTATCGGGAAATCTTGTGGTACTCGAATATTGTCTTCCATCTTACTTTGCAACTAAATATGCTGATCTCGGTTATTAACATTAAACGGAGCATTGCACTACTGGTAAGTATGTCCAGATTGCTTACAATTTCCACATACTGGAGCATAATCATCACTGGCTCTAGGATTGGGACATTCACTAGCATAATGTCCTAGCTGCCTGCATCGATAGCATCGAAGCAGTCTTCTTCCTCCTCCATCTGGTATATAGGGCGTCTCGACTGGTATATACCGGCTAGACTTATTCTTGATTTGATAGGTAAAGGATCCCAGTCGACCAATTGGTATTGTAGGATCTAAAATTAGATTCTGAATAGGTGGATATTGAGATTGTCCTTATTGATTTTGCACAAAACCTTGAGAATTGCGATCACTTTCTTGGTTATACTCAGAATTTTAAAAATTATAGAAATTTCTATTTTGTTTAATAGGACGATTTTCGTTCCAGCCAAACCTATTTCCAATCTGAACTTGATTAATATCCCACGAAGTTGATTGAATCATAGTTTGATTTCCTAACTGATGTTGCCTTCTTAAATTCCAGCAATTTGTGGTTACATGCTTACCTCTACAAAAGGTACATTGCACCATCATTTGGGGTGGCGAAGGACACTCCGTTACTAAATGGCCTAGCCCCTTACAATTACTGCACCAAATATTGGAACGTATATTAGTCGGTTTATGCCTCTTTTCCTTATCCTTTGTCAGATTAACAGCCAACTCGTCCATCTTCTTTGTCAAAATTAACAAGAAAGTCTCATTTGGATCTTTTGATACTAGTTTGTTAGAAAACTCTTTTATAGATATTGGTTTTTGATATAGGGAGTATGGAGAATACGGGACTACAATTGTTGGTGGTACAGCCTGCAATGGAACAGCATTCACTATCCCTTGCGAATTAACACTAAGATTTGCATCGTAGTCAATTGTCCTTGGATAATTGTTCACTATTTCATTCCAAGTTGGTATTTGATACCCTCCTTGAGATGGAATCAGTGTGGCTCCTGTGGTTAAGAATTGGTCATAATGACATTCTTCCCATATCTTAGCTCGGTCAAGTGAGGCAGCCACAGTCGCAGGTTAGGCCTCCTTTACAAACATCTTCAATTCTGGTGGGTATAGTCCGTTAATCAATATGGACATAACAAATGAGTCCGGCATTTGGTTATTTGGCTATTTTCAAAGGATATCTGCTACTCGGCCATAATATGACTGCAACGCTTCTCCCTGTACTATTTTGCTATTCATTAAACTTTTTCTAAGACGTTCTTCAAATCCTATTGGTCAAAAATGAGTCAAAAATATATTTTTCAATGCCTCTCAATTAAAAAAATTTTCTACGGATTGGCGATTATATCATTCAAACGCCGTGTCTTTCAAGGTTGTTGGCAGTTATTTTAATCAAATATCTTTGATTCTACCATTGTTGGCCATACATGCGGTCAAGAATTGAGACAAGTGTTGTTCTGGGTCGGCTCCTGGCAGATCCCTAAAAGTAGGTAATGGGGCTACGCTAGTTGTGCGATCACCCATCGCACCCATTTGTACCGCAATTGGTACTGCTGGACCCCCCGTCACCATTGAAGGTGACAATGTTCTACTTGCTTCCTAGTTAAAATAAATGCTGTCTCATTCAATTTTCTTTTCCGGAATTCTAGGCCTTTGCACTTTAGTATTATTATCTGCAAATAATTTTATTGGTTGAAGTTGAGGTGAAAACGACGGATTTTGGAATACACTGAATTGGCCCTTACTGGCAAGCGATACATTCCCTACTGAAGAATTAGCCTTGCTAAAATCGGCTGTATCCACTATTGGAAAAGTACCCAATCAAGTACCCAATTCTTCTGTGCTCCATTCTCTTTCCGTTAATGGGCTCAAGAGATACACTGGGCTACTCCCGGAGTTATCCGCGAGTGCTTTTGGCAACTTCTTTAACAGTATATATGTCTGAAATATTAAAGATCTTTCATATTTTTGATATGCTCGGATATGCCGATAGGCATGCAACCACGATTTAATCCAACTCTGTCGACGCTTCTTTTCTAGCTTCCGTTCTTGCTCGTCCCGCAATAAATTTTTTTACTTGTGCTCTCTCTTGTCTTCTTTTTTACTGACGTATTTTTCTCAGAGCAATGTTTTCATTCTTATTAACCATAATCTTTCATCATTTATTATTGACATTACTTTCCATCACTATTGTAATTACTTATTCAACAATTAATTCCTAACACTCAATACTATTGTCAATCCCCGGCAACGGCGCCAAAATGTTATTCTCGTTTGTCTCACATACTCTACCAATACTGCCCAAAGTAAATTTGTAAAGGGAGATTGGATCACAGGGAAAGACTATTTGCATTGAGTTAAATCGTTAGAGTCACACAACTAACTGCCTTCTAATTACACTAAAACATCCCAATTTTGTTACAATATCTCCCTCATACTACCAATAACTCTATTAACAATAAAATATCATAAGCAATAATCTAACTCAAATATTCACTACCTCTTCTCCTCTCCTTCTTATGACAACAATATGTAATAATGCGATATCTCAAAACATAGCATAATTATCTTATACTCTAAACACAAGAATACTCCGAAATCGACTATCATTCCTAATAAATCACTTCGCATAATTCAAACTCCACGGACTTCCTCTCGTGGGTCACCCTTGATTCAATATTCAATGTATTATAGTTTTCTTACATTCATATTCATTCTTCACAAAACATCTCCAATTCTCCACTTCCAATTTTCTATTTATATTTCTCCACTGATATTTCAGCATATCAGTACATCCTCAATCTTTCATTATAAATCAATTCTTTCCTTCATTACTTCATTACAGAATTGCACTTTACAATATTCAGCACTTATCTAATATCCTTCTCTTAAAAAATTAACAAGAGGTAGCACCAAGCTTACTCCGGCTCAGCACTATCACAGTTTGGCCCTTATTCCTACTGTCCGAATCATTTTATACTTATCCCAATCAGTATTAATTGCTACACAACCGACGATAATCACTTTTTTTAACTTCCTCATCTATGTTGCCTTCTAAACTGGCCATTCATTGGCTTCTTGCCTATTCTTAACCCTACAAACTATATATTATAAATCCTAAAATTCCTACCCATTCTACACCAGTATTGATTCTTTTTTTTTTATTTAGCATAGCTAGTAGAAAAGACGTAAACATGGTAGAATCTTCGGAGTCAAAGTTAGATGTGATCACCAATGCCCTTAACGCTCTAGTAGTTAGTACTTCTGAAATTGAAGGAAATTTTGTTAAGTTTCCTAGAGCTACAAGAGTGGGAGTGACTCAGACTACAATACAACCACCTCTAGCTAGTGTAGTACTGCCATTTACATCTCAACATGAGAATTTGATTACACCGTAGTACAAAGAGCTTGGAGTCAATTTCTCAGAGAAATTTGATAATATCCGATCAAAATTTTGTGGTTTTATAAATCAAGTTTGATTGGTAACATTCTTACAACAGGAATGCTATTCAACTGAGGAATTGCGAGTTGGATTAGTGGGGATATTGCTTACTGGATAAGCTTTGTCTTGGTTTGCCTCCTTATTTGAGAAAATATCTTCTATCTTGAATAATTTTGAGACCTTTCTAGAAGCATTTGAAGAGGCATTTGGAGAGCATGATAAGGCTTAGTAGACAACCATTAAGATTCATTCTCTACATCAGGAATCACGCTCTACATATGTTTATACATTGGACTTCAGATAACTTGTCTGTAATAGCAATTGGAAAGAAGAAGCACTAGTGAGTCAATTTTATTGGGGACTCAGAGATGACATGAAGGATTTATTGCTATCTCTATTCGACCCTCAAACATGCAATGAAGCAATCAGCCAAGCTGTGAAGTGTGACAATTGGCTTTTTCAACAACGTCAAGACCATTATTCCAGAGCTATATGATATCCACAAAGAAACCAATTCTATTTGGCTGCTCCTATCAAGAGTGTAGAAGCTCAATCTGAAACAAAAGACTTGCAAATCAATACGGTACGTTTCAAGCCCCTCATAGCCAAAGAAAAGAAGTGACAATTTGAACAAAACTTGTGCTTATAATGTAGAAAGGCAGGCCATAAAGTCAAAAATTATCCTAAAAAATGGACGGTGTTGCTTTGTAAATTAAAACATAGTATGAAAGATATAAAAGAATGTGTTAAAATAAAAAGATTAAGATTAGAAGAGGAGAAGATGAAAAAGAGAAGGGCTTGTGGTTATAACCACATTATCTTGGGGATTATAGTATTTAACACAAGCTCAAGGATGACACGTAAGCCAAACTACTAATTTCCTGTTGAAATTTCTACTAGCAATACCAAGTCATGAAGCCAAGGATTTCTACAATAAAGTTAAGTGGATTCAAATCCATGTCAGCTCCAAAGTACCTAAGAACTTAACCACATAAGCTTCTTTGACTTGGCAGTGTAGGATGTAGTTCTTTCTTTTTTATCTCTAATCTAATCTAAATTATTTCTTTCTACTTGTTAGATTTTTTTCTATTTTATCTTAGATCTACTTTATTTTTATTTTCTTCTATCTTAGATCTAAATTTAAATGTTGTGGGCTGAAATTAGAAGAAAAGTTGATAGAAAAATAGTAGTAAGAAGATAGAATAGAAATTTATCTCAAAAAGTGATATTTCTTCAAGTTAATCCAAAAGAAAAGATGAAAGAGATGAAAAGATATGGCTGAGGTGTCTCTTTGACCAAGGGAAGAAGAGAGACCGGGCGGGGATGACAAGGAGGGGTCATGAAAAAGAAGAAGAAGGGTTTTTTTTTGAGGTGTATAGGGTTTGGTATAGGTAGTGTATGCTTTTGTGTGTAGAGAGAGTTTGGAGAAGATTTTAAGTACAATTTTTTGTAGGTTTGTAGTAGACAAGATAAAAAACATATAAATAATTTTCATGTCTTTTGATTAAATATCAATGGAGATATGAGTCGTCAAAGTTGCAAGTGTTTAAGACTAGGGCAGTGAGGGTTACTAAATTTTGGGCCTTAGCTCTTGAGAACCACTTGGACTCTAGATTCGAAATTTGTTGGGTTTTTGTTCTTTATAGAGTTAACTACTTTGTGTCAAAATCTTAAGTCAATATGATCTCTGAGCAAAGAGTTATGAGTGAAATTGTAACCGGATTTAGGTGAAAAGAGAAATAGAGTGAAGGCAGAATTGGGATTTGTATGGGCAGTGTGTTTGTGGATTTTTTTGGATAAAAATAAAGTTAGGGAATGCTTTTGAGTGTGAAATTTGATAGACATGATCTAAATAAGTTAGGAAAGAGATGAGAGCAAGTTTGATACTCATTCGTCCTATGAATAAAATGTTATGTTCTTTCAAATTGATAGAGGTCTATCTCCAAGTCAGTGAAGTTTGAGGGAGCATATCTTTGTGATTAGAGTAGCATTTTGAGTAAAATTTATTGGAATTTGTAGATATATGAGTCTATTAAATTTTACAAAAAATTGATTGCTATTGGAATTATATCTAAAGAATAATGAGAAAATCTGTAGTTGGATCTAGAGTTGATAGAAGACAAAATTAAAGAAGAAAGGTAGAGTCTATAACTCTAGTTCAAAGAAGGATTTTGGAGCAATATTTGGAAGATGTTTATAACATAAAGCAAGCAACAAGCCTACCAAATTTCAGTACTTAGGTCTTTGTTAATGAGGAGCAATGAAGGTGTGAAGCAAAGGGGGTCCAAAATCAAAGGCAACATAGAGGGATTACTTTGACAACATGGTTCTCTCTAACCACATGAGCTATAATCAAAAGGTTTATGGGGTTTGCTTTCTTACTTCCTTAAGTTCTTTGTATCCAAATTTTGCTTCAATTGATATGATATCCTAGGATTTATGAGCAAATTTGAGGACGGGTTTCTAAAGGCAGAATATGTTAGGGTTAATAAAGTATGTTTTTTTGTAAATTCTTCAATTTTATGAACTTTATAAATCTCATCTTGCACTTGAGAAACTAGAGGCACAAAAAATCTAGTGTTTCTTAGGGTTAAGGCTCTCATCACGACAATGCCTCGAACAACAAGACTCAGGAGCACAAGCGTGTAGAAAAACAAGGACGCCTAGCCACAGTAGGGACCATGCGGTTGGACATCTCAACATCCCAAATTAATCAAGGTTTGTTTCTCTCAGCTCAACCTTCTTATTGCTTTACGATATCTTTATTTCTTGGTATTCAAAAATTACAAATCGATGTCCTACTAGACTCAGGAGCATCTGCTTGTTTGTTAGATGAAGAGTTTGCCAAGCTTTACAAAATTCCTCTTGTAAAGGAAGCAAAGCCTGTCGATGTAGAAGGCATAAACGGCCGACCTTTGTTTTCTAGCGATATTATTCATAAAACTAAATTGTTGAAGGTATGTCTTGTAAATCATGAAAGTAGCATTGTGTTTAATATTATCAAAATTCCTTCATGTCTAGTCATTTTGGGGCTATCTTGGCATAATAAATATAATCCATTGATAGATTGGAGGTTGCAAAAAGTAACATTTCTAACAAAATCCTTAATGGTGGAACTTACCAAGATAATGTCAAGAAACAAACCCTTGTTCATAGGTGCGAGGGCCTTCATAAAGGAAGCCAAGCATATTACATCTCTTGTCATCTTTGCAATGCCAATTCAAGAAGATGTAACTCCAATTTTGATTATTCCAGAGCAGTATGAAGAATTCAAGGATGTCTTTGAGAAGAAGAATGCTGACATTCTATTGGAGCATCAAACGTACGATAGTGCTAAAGATCTCTAAAAAAGAGCACAATCACCATTTTGTCCAATCTATAATTTATCACAAGACGAGCTCTCAGCATTGAAGGATTATATTGAAGAGAATCTTATGAAGAATTTTATTTGACATTCTAAATCTCGAATAGATGCACCTATCTTCTTTGTGAAGAAAAAAGATGGTTCATTACGAATGTGAGTGAATTAACAAGGCTTGAACAACAGCACTGTGAAGAATCAATATCCATTATCATTAATATCCGGATTCTTAGAGCAACTTACTGAAGCCAAAATATACATCAAGATAGATCTTTGTGGAACTTACAATCTTATACAAGTAAAGACGGGAGATGAATAGAAGATAGCATTTTGGATAAGATATGGATATTTTGAATATAATATCATGCCTTCTAGATTGACCAATGCACCAACTATATTTCAATATTTGATGAATGATGTTTTCCTAGAGTATTTGGACAAATTTGTTATTTGTTACCTTGATGACATTTTGATCTATTTCAAGAATGTTAAAGAATATGAGGATTATGTGAAGTTGGTATTATAAAAACTTTAGAATGTACAATTATATGCCAAATTAGAGAAATGCGTATTCCATCAACCTAAGGTGAAATTTCTTGGTTATATTATTTTAGATGAAGAATTGTTGATGGATCAAAAGAAGGTTCAAGCAATAACGGATTGGGCAGTATCAAAGATGGTATGGGACGTACAATGTTTTCTTGGATTTGCCAATTTCTATTGCATTTTCATCAAGAACTACTTACAAATTACAACTCTATGAATGCGGTTGATATCAAAGGACAAACTCAAGTGGAGTACCCGAGCACAAGAGGCTTTTCAAGAATTAAAGTTGGCATTTATGATAGCTCTTATCTTGGTATATTCTGACTTTATAAAGGCCTTTTATTTAAAAATAGATACTTTTGACTTTGTGCTAGGAATTGTATTATCACAGATGGAGAAGGATGATAAACTTCACCTGGTTGCGTTCTACTCAAGGAAGTTTTCCGCAGCAAAAATCAACTATGAAATTCATGATAAAGAGCTGTTTGCGATAGTTGATTCTTTCTAAGAGTAGCATCATTTATTAGAGGGTGCTATACATCCAGAGATTGTACATATAGATTATAAGAATTTGGAGTATTTCACAACAGCTCGAGTTGAATCGTTGCCAAGCTCGATAGAACATGTCATTATCCTGATTCAACTTCATCATCATGTGTCAAGGACATACTTATTAGAACCTTCTAGAACATTCTAAAAGTTTTTTCGAACTCTCTAGAACCTTTCAGAGCCTTCTAAAAGCTTCTTAGTTAATAGAAGTTACTTGAGAAGCTCCCTAGTTGGTGGAAGCTGCTTGAAAAGCTTCCTAGTTGATGGAAGTTGCTTGAGAAGCTCCCTAGTTGGAGGAAGCTGCTTGAGAAGCTTCCTAGGTAGGAATATATATTGGAGTCGAGGCTGAAGAGTTCTTCAGTCTCGACAATACATCTCTTGGAGCTCTAGCTCACCTCTCTGGTGTTGTTTTTGTATTCATCTTATTAATCCAGTTCTTGCCAGTTCTTCTTGAACTTCTTGTTTAGACTTCAAGTCTATAATTTGTGTCCATGACAGTTTGTCGAGACTACTCTCACCTTGGATATCAGAGCTAGTTCCTTCTTGTTGGAGTATAGATTATCCCTCTTCTTGAAGGTACACTAGTATTTTAGAGGTTGCGGATTACCCTCCTCTAAACTGATATCTTTTTGTCATAATATTGGAGTCTTATTCTTCTTAGAGAGAGTGAATTATCCCTCTTTTTGAAGGTCTTAAGGCGTTTTAGAAGTTGCGGAGTACCTTCTTCTAAACCAATATTTCCTCCTTGTAGAAACAATTACTTCTTTTCTCTTAGAATGGTTGGAGATCAAGACATTAATATGAATGAAAGTTTGGAGTCCAAGATGGATGCCATTATGAATGCTCTTGCTACGTTATCACAGAGAACTACGGTGATGGAAGGACTCTTTGCAAGACTTCATAATGATGGAGCATCCGGAATAGCACAATCTGGGCTTCATTAGCGTCGAGTTTTTGTACCAGAAGAAGCAATTTTATCTGTGGTTCAACGAGAACCATTACTTCCACAACGAAAGGAACCTCGTATTAGCCTTCCAGACAAGTTTGATGGCACACGCTCCAAGTTTTGAGGTTTCATCAATCTAATCAAATTAATAATAGCTCTACAACCTGAACGTTATCCGACGGAGGAATCACGCGTTGGATTGGTTGGAACTTTACTTACGGGACAAGCTCTATCATGGTTTGCTCCTCTATTTGAAAAAGGATCACCAATTTTGAACAACTTTGAGAATTTTTTGGAGGCATTTGCAGAAGCATTTGGCGAGCATGATAAGGCTCGGTGGGCTACAGCTAAAATTCGATCACTACAACAAGGGACTCGCTCTACATCAGTCTATGCATCGGATTTCAGGCAATTGGCATGCGACATCAATTGGGATGAAGAAGCATTGATGAGCCAATTCTATTGGGATGTAAGGGACAACGTGAAGGATTTGTTATTATCTCTTCCTGATCCACGAACGCTCAACGAAGCCATTAGCCAAGCTATAAAGTGCGATAACCGCCTATTTCAACGTCGCCAAGACCAATACTCCAAACAATATACAAGTCATTGCGGCACAATTATATGGACAAGTAGCCTAAATTTACAAGCGGAGACAGAAGACATGCAGATTGATACGATACGTATCAAATCCCTAATTCTAGAAGAAAAGAAGCAGTGTATGGAGAAAGGTTTATGCTTTTATTGCGGTGGAGAAGGCCATAGAGTTGGAAACTATCCGAAGAAGCAAAATGGACGCAGCATCAAGAATAGAGGTGCGTTTGTTCAGAAAAATTTATATCAGCCGTTAAATAGGAACTGCATGGCCTGTGAAATCAAACCAGTTTCATCTTTAACCTACCTTGTTTTACAATTTTTGTCTTTTTCCTGAAAAACTAAAAACCTTAGCCTTATTAGATTCAAGAGCATCTGCTTGTTTCTTAGACTAAGAATTTACTAAGCGTCACAAAATTCTCGTAGTACAAAAATTAAAACCTGTTCACGTAGAAGTAATAGATGGACGACCTTTATTATCTGGTAGTGTCACCCATGAATCAAAACCTATAGAAGTGACATTTAAAGACCACAATAGTTATATTATTTTTAACATTATTAGTACCCTATCAAATCCTACTATTCTTCGTCTTTCTTGGTTGAAAAAATATAATCCATCCATAGATTGGAGGTTGCGGAGGATAATATTTTCCATAGAACAATCTGAGGACAAGCCGGGAAGAAGACTCCAAATCAAAAAATCCTTGTTCATTGGAGCAAGAACGTTTGTAAGATCGTGCAAGGAAGGCACACCATTGGTCATTTATGCAGCTCTAACTAGTGGAGAGCAGATTTCAATGGCAGGAATACCGGAACAATACAATGATTTTCAAGACGTATTCCAAAAGAAGAATGCTGATATGCTACCAAAACATTGATTATATGATTGTGCGATAGAATTGTAAGAAGGAACACAAACGTCTTTTGGCCCAATCTATAATCTATCGCAGATGGAATTGGCTGAGTTGCAAAAATACATTAACGAGAACCTAGCCAAGAACTTTATTTGTCATTCAAAATCGCTAGCTGGGGCACCAATCTTATTTGTGAAGAAGAAGGATGGCTCACTACGGAGACATACAATGTTTTTTCGGCTTTGTTAACTTCTATTGGATCTTCATCAAGAATTATTCTCAAGTTGTTCCTCCACTCATTTTGATTAACATGTAAGGATAAGCTAGAATGGGGACCTCTAGCGGAAAAAGCATTTCAAAATCTTAAAATGGCATTTACTACGGCTCCAATCTTGGTACACTCAAACTTTGCAAAGGCTTTCTATTTGGAAATCGATGCTTTGGATTTTGCTTTAGGAGCCATACTTTCACAGATGGGCATTGACAATAAGCTTCATCTGGTTGCATTCTATTCACGGAAGTTTTTTGTGACTAAGATCAATTACAAGATTCATGATAAGGAACTCCTTGCTATAGTGGATTCTTTCCAAGAGTGGCGTCACTTCCTCGAAGAAGCTGCGCATTCGATGACCGTTGTCGTACTGTAATTGCTTACAGTATGTAAAATCCACTCAAATGGCTAATATGTTTATAGATTTAGATATGTGTTAGAATAGTTAGTAAAATAAATTAAAGGGATTGATAGAAGAAACTTTATTTTATTGTTACTTATTTTGATTATGATATTTAAAAAATATAAGATCTAAATAATTAGTATGAAGCCTTGAGAGAAGGTGGGAACCTAAGGATGAAAATATAAGCTAGTAGGAGGCTAATTGGGAGGGATGAAATGAAGGCATGGTCGGATGAAGGCAAGAAATAGGGAACTTCATCCCTATTGGTCGAATACCATGCCCAATGGGCTTTGAGGAGGTTACCCACGACCTTAACAAGGGGGTTTGAGGAGGCTACCCGCGACCTTAACAATGGGCTTTGAGGAGGCTACCCGCGGCCTTAACAAGAAGTTATACTTGTTCAAAGTTAAAGAGTGGATTTCATACACACTGTCACTCTTTTGGGATTTCGCGGAGTTGTACGGAGGCTTTTGGAGATCGGATGGTGCAGTTGGAAAGATGATTTCAAGATCTATGTCTATTATGATGGAATTCTTAAGTTTTGAGTTTAGACAAAGGAGATATGAAGAGTTGAAGACAGCGCATCTAATTCCAAGGCAGTAAGCACACCATGTTGTTAATAGTTATGCTTTGAGCCATAACTTGAGTTTTCAGACAAAATTTTGGCTCAAACTTCTTGAAGAATGTGACATTTTGTGTTAAGAAGCTATACATACAAATTTCATGGAATTTGAGCTTATAGTTTGTGAGATATGAAGAAATTTGTATACAGGTGTATAAAGACAAGGGTTTGAAGCGACTGTTAGGGTTTTCAAGATATCTCAAGATCCGCAATGAATTTGCGGTTGAAAATTGTTGTAGAGGTTGATAAGAATTCATCAGTACTTCATGAATAATTTTACTATGTTTGGACGGTCGGATCAGGAGATATGAGATGTTGAAGTTTGGAAAAATTTCTATATAAAGATATATAAGGTTTTAGAGGATTTTATCATACTTTGGATGTTGTTAGTTACTTGAGGCTTATGTATTTGATGTAATTTCTCAAAAGGAAAAAATATATATATATATAAACTTTGAGTTTTCCTCATTTTTGAAGCTTGATAGAGAAATTAGTGACAGCTAGAAGCCCAGCACTTTCTTAAGGCAAATTCTCTCTACCCCGACACCGTATATACAGATCACAAGAATCTAGAATATTTCATGTCTGCTCGGATTTTAAACCATTGTCAAGCTCGATGGAATATGTCGCTATCTAGATTAGACTTTGTTATTACTTATCGGCCTGGAAAGCAGCAAGGACTATCTGATGCCTTATCAAGAAGATCATATCTTGCGCCGAAGATTGGAGAAGTAGCGCTTGATCAACAGTATACGACATTATTAAAGCCAGAGCAATTCAAGATTTGTGCTGCTGTGGTGCCAATTGATGCTGACTTCCTCAACCAGGTACGTGCTGTAATTATTGAAGATCCAATAGTCCTTGATATTAAGCAACGTATCAATGATGACAAGTTCAAGGTTGAAGGAGATCTCTTATACTTTGAAGAGCGGCTATATATCCCAAAAGGGCCAACATGACTTCAAATCTTTCAATCTCATCATGACTTTCCAACTGCGGGACATTTTGGATTCAACAAGACCTTGGAACTCATTTCTCGAGATTTTTGGTGGCCCCAAATGTGAAAAGATGTGAAAGATTTTGTCCTCTCTTGTGACATTTGTTCAAGATCCAAGAACCCTCAAGATCGCCCTTATGGACTTTTACAGCCATTGCCCATTCCGTGTCGTCCATGGTCTTCAATTTCCATGGACTTTATTACAGATCTGCCGCCATCGAATTCATTTGACAGCATCTTTGTTGTGGTGGATCGACTTACCAAGATGGCACATTTTATCCCTTGCAAGAAGACATCGTCAAGCGAAGACACAGCAAGGCTCTTCCTTGATAATGTGTATCGATATCATGGTCTACCAGATGATATTGTGTTGGATCAAGGAACCCAATTTGTATCAAAGTTTTGGAGATCTTTTTTTAAGATATTGAAGGTGGACATCAAGCTTTCTTCGGCATTCCATCCTCAAACTAACGGCCAAACGAAATGGGTGAATCAAGTTTTGAAATAATATTTATGATGCAAGATCAACTATCAGCAAGATGATTAGACTGCATATCTACTGCTAGCCGAGTTAGCATATAATAACATCTTTCATGGGTCGACTCATAAAATACCATTCTTTTTCAACTATGGATATCATCCGAAGCTTGATCTATTGAGTCCGTCAGCGAATAATAATCCAACACCTAAAGGATTGGTACAGTAGCTATCGGAGCTTCAAACCACATTGAAGCTTCAATTGTAAATTACCCAAGAGTCTTACAAAGCATCTGCGGATAAATTTTGGAATCAGGCACTTAATTTCAAAATTGGAAATAAAATATGGCTGCTTCGATGGAATATCAAGACCAAGCGGCCATGTAATAAGTTGGACTATTGGAGATTTGGACCATTTGTTATCCAGAAGCAGATCAATCCTATGGCATACCACTTAAAGTTACCAACTGCTATGAAGATACATCTTCTCTTTCATGTTTCTTTGTTAGAGCCTTATTGGAAATTGTCTTTTTCTGGAAGAGTGCAATGTCCGCCACCTAGTATAGAAATTGAAAACAACGAAGAATATAAGGTGGAAAAGATATTAGATTCATGGCAAAGATAGAATAAATTAGAATACTTTGTGTATTGGAGCGGCTACGATATTAATGAACAAATATGGAAACCGGCCAAAAATCTTGCCAATGCGTTGCTAAAGGTATGGGAATTCCATCGATGATATCCTAATAAACCAAAAATTGGCCATTAATGTAGCGTGAAGATGAAGCCTTTTCCGGAGAAATGAATAGAAAAAGAATCTTGGTCTTATCAAAACATAACTTGTTGTATTTCATAGTATCAAGATATCTAATATCAAGGTGTATTTAGATATGGCTAGTGAGAATGTAGATACTGTACTAGTGGTACCATCTCAACCGAGTAGCTCACAACGTTGACCTCGAGATGAAGAATTAGAAGAGCTAAGAAGACGTCGAAGAATACCAAGCAGCAGGTCACTTGTAGTTGTCTTTGAAGTTGAACCAGCTCATGTAAGTAGTGGCAAAGCGATATTTTCAGATTGTTTCCACAATGAAGATACAGAAGTTCAGGCATGGTCTTAAGTGAAAGGTGTTGGTAATTATCAGTGGCTACAAGGATCCATGAATCATCTGCCTTGTGAACGACAGCTGGAGTATATTGCAGAGACTATGCAACAAATTTACAATTTCCTACGTTTGTGAGTATACATCTTAAATGGCTTCTCGGAGACCTCGAAGCTAGAGGAAGAGGTGATGTCAAGGACATACTTGTTAGAACCTTCTAGAACATTCTAAAAGTTTCCTAGAACTCTCTAGAACCTTCCAGAGCCTTCTAACATCTTCCTAGTTGGTAGAAGTTGCTTGAGAAGCTTCTTAGTTAGTAGAAGTTGCTTGAGAAGCTCTCTAGTTGGTAGAAGCTGCTTGAGAAGCTTCTTAGGTAGGAGTATATATTGGAGTCAAGGCTGAAGAGTTCTTCAGTCTCGACAACACATCTCTTGGAGCTCTAGCTCATCTCTCTAGTGCTGTTTTTGTACTCATTTGATTAATCCAGTTCCTACTAGTTCTTCTTGAACTTCTTATTTAGACTTCAAGTCTATATTTTGTGTCCGTGACATTTAAACTTCTTCCGCCATTACCTATTCTAAAACAACCATGGCCTTCTGTTTCCATGGATTTCATCACAAATCTTCCAAGTTCAAGATCTTATGACTCTATATTTGTGATAGTAGATCGGTTCACCAAGATGGTACATTTTGTGCTATGTACAAAATCTATCATAGGTGAAGAAATAGCTAAGCTTTTCATTAATAATATCTATCGCTATCATGGGTTACTTAAGGATATTATATCAAATAAGGGAATTCAATTTGTGTCAAGATTTTGGTGAATCCTTTTCAAGATCTTAAAAGTGGACATAAAGTTATTTTTAGCTTTTCATCTTCAAGTTGACAGACAAACAGAGCACGTGAACCAAGTCTTGGAGCAGTACTTAAGGTGTACCATCAATTACCAATATAAGGATTGGACAGCTTTTCTACCATTAATAGAGTTTACTTATAATAATATGATACATTCTTCTACGCAACAAACATCTTTCTTTATCAATTATGATTACCACCCACAATTTGATACTTTTGACTTTTCAAAAGTTGATAATCCAATGATAAAAGATTTGGCAAATCGTTTGTTAGAGCTATATGCAATAATGAAGGTGCAATTAAAAGAAGCTCAAAAACGACAAAAAACAAATGTAGATGCATATCGCTAGGAACAACTAGAATTCAATGTAGGGAACAAGGTATAATTATTTTGTTGCAATATCAAGACTACTCGTCCTTCTGATAAATTGGACTATCGTAGACTTGGACCTTTTCATATTTCTGAGCAAATCAATCCAGTTGCATAGCGATTACACCTATCGGAGTCTATAAAGATCCATCTTGTCTTCCATGTGTCACTACTTGAGCCATACAAGACAGTGGATATACAAAAAAGAAGACAAATACCACCGCCTCCTATAGAAGTGGACAACGATGAAGAATTCGAGGTTGAAGAGATTTTAGATTCAAGGCGGCGCCAAAATCGATTAGAATATCTTGTGCATTGGCGTGGATATGATATTAGTGAACGCACATGGGAGCCATCCAAGAATCTAGCAAATGCATCAATAAAAGTCAATGCATTTCATCGATGACATCCGTCAAAATTAAGATAAAGAATAAAGAAAATCTTTGCTATAAAACAAAACAGGTTCTATAGAGGTTTCATCCTACCTTGTATCATTATTTGTTATTTCTTTAGATTTATTCGTGCTAAAGAGATGGAGGATCAACAACCAGTGAATTCAACTTAAGAGCCATCATTTGCTGATTTACCAGATGAGACATTATGACTATCACAACCTTCAAGACGATAGAATAGAAATGAAGACGCTTAAGAACGACATGTCCTTCCTTAGATTGATAGCAAAAATATAACGAGTTTGGTATCACAACCTTGAAAGAGACTCCCGATGTTTGGTAATATTTTTAGAGGTAGGAACTACTCTTGATGGTGTTCCTAATGTTTTCTTTGAAGGGAGTTATAAAGGCCTCAACAATGATCAAATAACAAGGTGATCCTCTTGCCCTGATATGGGACATTATCGATGGCTGAAAGGACCTATCAACTATCTTTAAAGGGAAAAAAGATCAGAGTATGTGGCAAGCACAATTTGGCATATCTTGGACTTTCTCAACATATAATCACCGCTCCTTGTGGAACTCGTCCCTAGAAGGAAGGATAATATCGCGGACATAAGATTTTTTATAATAATTATTTAATTAATATAGACCAATAGAAATAGGTAAAATAAGTTGATTTGATAATATCTTATAGATAAGCTTCCTAGAAGCTTCATAGATGTGAAATTACCTTTATACATGTCTATAGGTGATTGATAGGTTAGAAACTTAGTCAACAAGCTAACCACATGGCGCACATGTTGGTAGCTTGGACAACAAGCTAGACATGTATCACACATGTTGGTAGCTTGCGGAAAAAGCCAAGTACATGGCGCACATGTTGGTAGCTTGGAGAACAAACTAGACATGTGTCACACATGTTGGTAGCTTGCGGAACAAGCCAAGTACATGGCGTACATGTGGAAAACTTGTCGTGCAAGTTTGACACATGTTTAATTTGTCAAAACTTGTTGTACAAATTAAACACGTATAGGAGGTCTTATAGAATATTGCCACATAGCTCTTAGTTAGATAGTATTTATAGAGGCAAGAGTGAAGCCTTCTTCATTCTTGTAAACTCCTTTCTTGCTTCTAGTCCAAATTCAAGAGTCTATAGTTTTCTTGGTTTGTGGCAATAGCCATTCTAGTTTTTTTTAATATACATACTTCCTTACTTCTATTTTGTTATTCTTCTTAATAGAAGTCTCTTGTGTTTATTTGCTTTCATTAAGTTCTTGTCCTTGACACAAATCAATATTAATATCAAGTGAGACAACCAAGAAGTTCTTTCAAAATTAAAAACATTCACTTCTTTGATGTTTACATTTGAGTAGAACCAATTGAGGACTTGGAAATTGCAAATTAATTGATGTTAGTACTTAATTCAAGTCATTGCAAGAATTACATACTTGGAGTCATATCTAAATAAAAAGATTGTCATGGAGGAAAAGTTGCACCACAAATCCTCAAGCTCCTTCACCCCAATGGGATAACAGAATGTAAAAGGGTTTTACAATCTGCTGTACTAATCTGTTAATTCCCTTTAAACCCATGAAAGGACAAAAAAGAAAGGGATATTGTAAGACTATTGCAGTTTTTATTATAAATAAATAAGATCAGACATAGACAGAACCAGTTCATGGCATTGCAAATCCCAATCACTTTATGCTAAACAGTAATACAGTATGCAAGAATCTTAAATTCTGGTGATGGGAATTTCAAAAACATTGTTTAATGCATTTTGCTAAAGTTGTACATCCATGCAAGCAGACATACTTGCTACATAAATTCTCCTTGGGCACTGTACTTTTGTTTGTATGTATATGTATAGATATATAGTGTCACACAAGCCGTCTTTGAAGTATGTGTTGTAAAATCTATTCCCCCATCTCTACTTTGCCAACTACCATAAATTCACCTCAAGTATTCAAAACAACACTACTCCCTACTCATTTACTACTCAATTTTATTTTTTTATTTACTTTTGTTGTTGACAATGCAGATGGTGGTACTCTACTCTAGTGCCTGATCATTCTGCACATGGACAAATGGGGTGGACCCCGTCATTTGCAATTAAGTGCACGGATTTGTTTAACTTAGTGGCTGATTAGGCAGAGAGGATGGGTAATTAATTGCCTGAGAAGGTGATCTAGTAAAGCAAGCCACCAAGAACAACAGCAGCAATGGCTTTGATTGAAAAGAATTAGGAGCACACATTCACCTTCACAGAAACCCAAAACTTGGGTTGCAGAACTCCCAGACTTATCAGCTAAAAGCTGGAAGCTCAGGCATGTATCTGCAAGTTCTGATAAGATCTGGTAGTTATCAGACATAGTGAATTTATCATTCTAATAACCTGTCAGAACCCTGAGCCCTATATTTGTAGCCATAGAAGGCTTCCTACCCATAATTGATTCATTCCCATTCTTTCCTCACGCAATAGACATACAATGTACATGCTCTACCCTCAATTTCAGTGTAAGTTTGATCCTACAATGAATGAATCCATGGAAAAGCCTGTCCAATGATGCCATGATTTGCTGTGGATTGTTGCAGAGAATTCATTCACAGTACACACCAAAGGGGCTTAATAATAAGGAGTAGCAGCAGCAGCAGCCAACTAATCAAGCCAAGGCAAAGGGAGGGTCTCTGTGTGGGAGTGTGCAATCTGGAGCAGTAATATAAGATTCTAGCCATGAATGCTGGTGTCAGGAATTTGTGGCTGTGGCCTTCAAAGCGAAGGACCATAGATTCGCTCTCGCCGCAGCAACAGCAGCAAAAAGCAAGCGGCGTTTTGAAACGGCACTATGATCTCGGATATTTGGCGTATTGTGATCTTAAGGTGCCCTTCAGACAAAAAACCTCCAACAGCCTCGCCCCAGTTTTTGTAATACTGGTTTGTCTGTCGAATCTAAAACCCTCCAACATCTACTAATCAAGCTTCTTATAAATGAAAAGTTCTGTATTAAGAAACTAAATCCACAGGCTTAGGTCTTTGGGCTATGCTCATCGGGATTCGGCAATGTCGATGAGAATCTCCAGCACCTTGAATTGGGAGGAACTCAGCTTTTTGGCAACACATTCCGATGTTCGGAGATGAAGTCCACTTTCTTATTTAGCAAGATTTTTTGCCTCCCCGGCATGCAGACTTCGGAAGCTCATCATCAACTCGCAACTGTGTAAACCGCTGTCGAGGCATTTAGTTTATTTAGTGTGTGTTGTGTTGGCGATATATTCCCGCTCTTAATTACTCTAGGTCCTCATGAATTGCATGCCTGATTTTCTAAGATCATTGATTCTAATACCTTCGGTCACTGTGCCGCTCCCCATTAGATCAAGAATAGCCGAAACCAGTCAAAAGCAAAGGAAACGAAAGGAAGAAGCTTCGGTGAAGCATACATGAACAGAGAGGAGCTCCCACTATGATCAAGTAAGATCTAGCATTGAGCAAAAGTACTGCCCATTAGTGCATCTGGGTGGTGTGTAGTAAGGAGGATGAGTAACAGAATGGGAGCCATCAATTTACTTCTAAAGAATAGGCACGTTGTATTGTGGACTATATCTACCTAGATTTTGGCCTTGTCGTTCCAGATTCTGCTGAGGAAGACCAAATCCAGAGCATCCTCTAGTAGGATTATCTGCTTTAGTTCAAGACGCTTCGTACCTTTTATTTAGAGGGGTTTCTTGAGTCTTCATCAGTTGTGTGTGTTTTTTTTCAGTTGAACTGTGAATCTAGGTGATGAGGATTGTACCAGTTGTTCTATGATTGTTCCAGTTCCTCTCCGTGTGATTTGAGATGAAACTTCCCATGAAACCGACGAAAAAACTATCTTCACTACTACTAACTTTAAACAATTTTCGGTCTGTGGGTACAAGCTTTTCCAAGTAGACTCTACGTAGTATGTGAGCTGGAGATCTTCACATCGCAGACCAGTGGGTTTACTACGATAACAACTGTTCAACTAACAATAAAGTTGGCTTCACAGCATCTACATTATGGTTCTATATGGGAATTTCAACGGGAAGGAACTCTCAAATATATTCCTTCATTCCGTCTTTAAAATCACGAAGAAATAGGTAAGTGAGGATTGAAGAGGCATCAATCACATTGCCACAAAACAGATATTGAATATGGGATTACGTAATCCAGATGTGCGCATTTACTACCTAAAGGTTACGCTACGAGCTGAAACCGACATAGCGGTCAGAAACAACGTTTGAGGTACTTCAGATTTCCTAATGCACAAAAAAAACACAAAAACAAAAACAACAACTACTACTTCAATGTGATTCCTCAAAACTATGGAGGTGTGGAAGTTTATTTTAGCATGAATTTTTTTCAATTACCGACACTGAGAAAGGCGTAACTCGGTAAAACAGTATCACAATTGGCATTCATGTTAAGCATGCAATTCAGTGACTATGAACTGCATTGGAAGAGCGCATTGCCGTGGAAGAGAATGCCGGGAAAAATCTTTAAAAAATTGTAGACAAGATGGGTTGCGTCAAAAGAATAGGCCCTGATAGCTTGCACACATTTGTGATTTGACCAGGAATGTCAAAAAGGAGGCATGACCCTGACGCCAGAAGTGCAAATAGGTCGTGATTATTGCATTTGTAACCGAATTCGCTCTGATTGCCACCATTCCACTACAGCCAATGTCGATGATCTAGGATAGAAAATCTTGCAGTGGTACGCGGTCCATGTTGAACAAAATTCACAACAAAAAAAAGGGGGCTGACGTAATTTAAATATGCTTACACATGCACTCCATGAAAGAAACGTAAAAGAGCTAGAAGAGAATGAACACACACATGTCCACAACGAGTTCCGGTCGGGGGAGAAAAACCCTTACAGGATTCTATTTCTTCCTGAGAAAAATTGCGGTGGTTACAAACATGATAGTGTCTAAAAGTAAACAATCAGACCTAACAAAGGATTACATTCGTGTCTTCATCACCACACAGGAATTCTAAGTGAACCAAATTTCTGTTTATTGCTGCATTATCCCTTTTTATCATCATGTTCTGACTTGTCAATGTTACGGTTTTAGTGACATGTTCAAAGACAAGGTGTGTCGATCAATCGGATTGCACCAAGCGTCCATTGATTGATACTCCTTCACCACTCAACCCCTGCAAAGCTTAGTCGGACGGTGATGCATCCGCATGTCGGCACGGGCTGAAGTGAAGACACTCATCATGCTACACATTCAGACACTGAGAATGTTTTCCATTGAAATACAAGCATATTGCAACATGTCACACAATATAACAACACTCATGTCGACATACCCAAACTCTACTTCAGCTGCGACAAATTGATGTCACCATTACCCGGTAATTATTTCTTGCAAAACTCAATCTGACCTGGATTGTCGGTGCCGATGATGAACCAAGAGGTAAGTTGGCGGTGGACCCAACTGGTGTGGAAGCCTCGGAGCTCTACATGCTAATATACCAACAATGTTACGGTATGAGTGTAACAACAATAACAACAACAACAGCAACAGAACACCGCTTGGAATAGTTGTGGCTGGTGAATACGGAGAGTGCAATGTGCATGATTTGCTTGACTAGCTGAGCCTTTGTTTTGTCTTCCGAGCTGTGCAAGGAGATTCACAAGGTGGTCGCATTCTCTAAGGATGCTCTTTGATTTGTATCCCACAAGGCAGCATGTGACACCCTTTTCTCAGTGGTTTGATTCATAAGATGGCAACATTTCAAGCAAGAATGTGTGTGTGGGGGCAAGAATTCAATGCTTCAAGCCATGCTTAAGGATTCTATTGCAGTGCAACTTGAGATGAATGGGCACTTTTTAAGAAGATGAACACATCATTGCTGTGCTTTTTGTTTCAAGGTTGCAACTTCTTTTTTTTTTCTTTTTCTTTTTTTTTTGATGGGAAAGTTTGTTTTTGGAAGGTATTAATGTGTATTTTAGTAGACATGAATGTGATGTCTAGGCATCAAGTCTTCAATTAGGGTTGAGCTTCGAAGGAAGCGGTGCAGGATATGGAGGAAAGGCTGGGTTTGCGGGGGAGGGGAGAGGGGGACAGAGAGCGAGCATCGTAGCAGAGACTCTGTGTGGGGCTCGGGAAGCGTCAGACGCCACGTCAATGGCGGTAGCCCCACAAGCCGGGAAAGTCGTTGGCCACAGTCGGACACTCGGCACCGAGGAAAATGGCTCCGATCCATGGAGGAATCTTTAGTCGTATTTTTTTTGTTTTGTTTTGTTTTGCTGGATCCTACCGCAACGTGCACAACGGCACGCTTCGCCCTTCCTCCCGCCACATGGCCCTCTTGCAAGGTCGCCGCCTTCTCAAGTCTGATCGAACTCACGGCAACTGCAGACCTTCTCGGGCAACAATTTCCTTCTATCTCGATCTCTCGCTCTGTCTCTCTCTCTTGCCAATTCGCTAGCCGCTGTAGTGGTTTCTGGGGACCTGAATTGTTGTCGAATTGGTACGGAATCGTTTCCGGATTGGTGCAATAGTTGGAAATTCTTTCGTACTCGCAACGATCCAAATCGGTGGTGTTCATGGTGGCAATTTCGAGGGGTTGATGTGTGTTTTTTTTTGCGTTGGATTTGTGTCAATGTGGTAATGCAGCGAGGTTGGTAACGTGGTAGGTGAATCTTTCTGTTGGGTCTGCAGATATTTCTCGAGGCTTTAGCAGGACATCACGTCTTTTTGATTTTGCATTCCATGCGCAGAAGATTCCGTATGAAATGCAGAATTTTGAGTCTTCCGTTGGGAACATTGGTCTACGGGATTGTCCAGTTGATTTAGACACTGGTATGTGAATTGTTCATTTGGTAAACCGCCACTCTTTTTTCCACAATTCTCTTGTAGCTTTCTTGTGATCATCTTTCAGTCCTCACACTTGATGAGTAAGAACAGAATTAGTAAACTCAAAGATAAGGAATCTATGGCGTATTTGGAGCAGTCTACATGTGGCTTCTCGCAAGAGAGTCCGACATGGCTATCACCATTGCTCGAGACAGAGTTTTTCGGGTACTGCAAGGAGCACGCCACTGGAAAGCACGACAAAAATCAATTTTGTCTCTCCTGCTGCACGGGGCCACACTGCATTCAGGGGCTAAGCGAGTCGCATTCTGGTCATGCATCGATTCAAGTGCGGAAAGCTTCCCACCGAGATGTGGTTCGCGTTGTCGACATCCAGAAATATCTCGACATAGCCAACATTCAACTATACTCTATCAACGGCGCCAAGATTGTCTTTCTGCAGAGCCGACCCCAGCCAAAATCATGCAAAGGAGCACCCAAGTACTGCGATACCTGCCATCGCAGTCTCGCAGACCAGGTTAGATTCTGCTCCATCAACTGCAAACGGGTTGCAGTGTGCGACGCATCTGTACAAGATCTCGAGTTGACTCTGTCTCCCGCCATTGACTCAGTTAGTGATGGAACTGACTCGACGAATCAAGGGACGACGAATTTCTCTCCTTCAACGCCGAAGAGACATGGCAACCACATGGAGTTGAACAATCTCAGTTTAAAGATGCCTCCTTTCAAAAGACAGAAAATTTCGGAGGATAGATCTCACTCTCTCTCTCCTATGTCTGTTCTCGGCGCTGGAGCTGCTTTTCGCTTCGATTGGCTTGATGTTCGCGACCCCTCCACGCCCGAGCGACACAGTGAATTTAGTCCAAGAGTGCACTGCCGGAAGCAGTTCCACCCGGTGCGGGCGCCATTCTTTTGAGCTCGTCAACAATAACATACCGCCAAAAGCCGAACACTGTGAGAATGTTTCTCTCACTGTACATAATTTTAGACAATGGATGTACGTGCATGCGTTGCAGCTTCAGTCCAAATGAAACAGTGGTACATGCCAGCGATCGAGTTCACAACCTTGAGATATCTCGGAACATTACAAACACGCCCAAGGTTAGTTCGGCACTCATTGCATAGGTTTCTAGTGACTTTCAAAACCGTGGTAGTATGCCGTATTTAGACTTTTTTGTTGTGCAACTTCTTCGGTAAAATGCTCTATTCTGAGGTTCTATACATTGCTTACTCAGGTTTTATTATGTTGTGCAGAAAATCGCTACGATAACTGCAAAGTGGAGGACTGCAACCACCACGCTATGTCCCTGAATACACAGTCTGCTACCTACCTGGCATTGAACATACTTTGTACATAGCACTGCTCCGATGCAAACGACGATCAGTCTCGATGTGCGAAATACCTGCGCGCATTCAAAGTCCTGTAAATACACGCTTCTTGACTGGTCTGTACATATGTAGAACATGAATGTGAAGGCGAAGCTTAGAAGTTTTGTCACTCCCTAGTTTCGTCATGGGCTTGCACCACATTACACATGTCGTTGAGAATCCCTTCAACAGCACAAATAGTCGTGTATATTGCTGTATTGTGACTTCCACTAATGGGGAAATGACCAACTTAGCTGTGAGTATATTGTATGGCACTGTTTCGCCTTCCTTCCGATTGAAGCCTTACCAGGTTGTGATGCTTGCACATCATTTTACACCATGTGTGCGATGTAGTGAAGCCGGAAAGCTTCTTCCTTTAGTATTCTTTTTAATAAGGGGTCGAGAAGGGTAGTGAAATTCCAAGTGGCCTGGCCCTCCAAACTGCCTTTGAAGCCTTTGGTGGAAACAGCTTCTTACCTCTGCACAATTTGGAAGGAGTTTTCATTGTTGAAAACACACCTGTCCTATACTCCAGGGTTTTTGAATGGGTGTTGCTACTGCCACCACAACTATTCTTAGTAACTTTTTATTATTTCTTATTAAAATTAAAAATTTTAAAATTTTAATTTGAAAAAAAGAAGTCATATTAGAAATATTAACAATATATATATATATATATATATATATTAGAATTTTAAAAACTAAAAGAATATGGTGAATGGGGGGTGGGGGGTGGGTTGTGGTGACAGTAGCAAAAACTATGATGACATGTGGTGACAATAACAAAAACTTTGGTGGCATTAACAATACCCTTTTGAATTCACTGTTCAGATTGTTCCCTTCGCTACCCCCTGTTGTTCCATTAGACAGACTGAAATTACTCATCCTTCAGATTGCAATGGCTTAACAACATCCAGGTAGTTGTAAAGTTTGCCTCCTTCCCCCTAGTGTTTTTTGTGATATGTGAAAGGAACATAGCAAATTGGGATGTAGTCAACAAGTGGAGAGGTGATGGCAATGACACGTGGGAATGATTAATAACTTCAAAAAATATAATAAAACAAATCAAAGATGGGAAACACCAGAGATGTCATGGGAAAATGAAAGGACCTCTGAGGATTACATTGTATACTAAGGGAAGAAAAGAATTTTGTGGTATTGAAGTACCCCCTCCCTTGATTTAACATAGTTTTTATTCAACAGCCTTTGTCATGCAGCCTTCCATTATTGCAATTATATGCCAATTTGTCTGCCAGTAAATCACAATTTCACCCTCCATCCTATTCCATGGCCTTCAGCAAAAACCTGATTGATCCTCATTCAGTTGACTATTGTGATGAGTTTATGATACTTTGCTCTTAGTACAAAATAAGGTTCTTTCTTTTTTACAAGTGTGTGTGTACATATATTTATTATTATTAAAATTAGATTTGAAGAATGAAAACATGTTATTATTTTTCAGTAATGTTCAATTTTCATAAAATGGTAATCAAATGGTATTTTACTTTTTTATTTTATTTTTATGAACCAAATTTACATGGGTTTTGAAACCATGTTTAAGTGTGTGATGCATTAATCTCATATATGTATTGTTAAATATATTCATTTTTATTGTAATTGTTTCAAATTATTTGTAAAAATCAAAAGCAAAATAAAACTATATGATGAGAGCTTTTGGTTGTTAAGATTGTTTGATACAAACAACACTCAAGAATAACAAGAATAATATTAATTATACTATTGAAACAATAATTATAGATATAATGAAATTAAAATATTATATTATATTATATTATGATATTATTCAGAATATCATTAAAAGACAAACAATTAAGCTGGTAATGAAATTTATTCTACATGTGTGTAGGTTTCAATAAATATTTATTTACACGTCTAATTGCATTTTTTGAGTTCAAATCATTTATTTTCTTACCATAAGATTTAAGACTGATTTCATAAACATTTTTATCATCAAACACAACATACTAACTATTCCAAATTTATTTTCTAAAATAAATTTATGCTTTGGAAGAAGTGCACATCACTTGAGGGCAAATTGTTATGTTATTGATTCATTTAAATATTAATCAATAAAATAAATAAATAAGAAACTAATACTATTTTTAAAAAAACTGTGACAGACAACACGAATGAATTTTCATAATAAAATACAAAAATTAATAAAAACATAATATAAAAAATTGTATTATCAATATCAATAAATAATATCATGCCAGTTTTTATATGATATGAATATGAATGCCTATTATTATTAATACTATTCAACTCAATATGAATGCCTGACTTTAGAAAACATCACCTAAATAAATGCAAAGACAGACATTCGTGACTTCTATTTTTATACACCTAAAATAATAATTAAAAAATAAAAAGTAAAAAATGAAAAATATATCACCTCAACTATAAAACCGTAAGGCATATGCTTTTGGAAAGAGCAGGGTTGTATTGTATTACGACTCAGGATCAATTATGCACACAATTGCATATTCGAGAAACATTCTTCCGCAGTTTTGAAACGCACAACAGCGGGGAACATTTACAGTCCCTGGTTCTGTTTTGGGTACGAAAGCAGGGGAACCATGGGAACGGCGAGGGAGAGGGAGGGGAGCAATTAGGGCTGAAGGAGAACGCGAATGGGGCGCCGAGTAGGGTTAAGTGGAGCGAGACCACAACGTCCAGCTTCTCTTTGCACAGCGTGACATCGCGCATCGCCATCTCTGCTGCTGCTCCCTGCATCGCACCCCCACCTCGAGACGCTGAGCCCCAGCCAGCACCATGGCTGACAAGGCGTGCACTGTGCGCACTCGAAAGTTCATGACCAACAGGCTTCTCGCCAGAAAGCAGTTCGTAAGCACCACTGGCTCTTTCTCACTTAGGGTTTCTGAATCCTTGGTTTGTGTAACACCTCACTAGGGTTGTGGTTGTGACTTCTCATCTTCGTGGAGTACTGGCTTGATTGTAGATCAGGGTGTAGGCTGTAGGGCTGGAGATGTTAGCTTATCCTGGATTGTTGGGTATTTATGGGTTTTTTCTGATTTTGCGTGCAGATCATTGATGTGCTCCATCCCGGTCGTGCTAATGTCTCCAAGGTGAGTTTATGTTATGAGGATAGGGATGTTGTGCTTTTTATCTTCTGCTTTTCTTTTTCTGTAGGTTAAGATCATGGTGGAAACGAGCTGAGATTGCATTGTGTGTTCAGGCCGAGCTGAAGGAGAAGCTTGCTAGGGTGTACGAGGTTCGGGATCCTCAGACCATCTTCGTGTTCGGATTCAGGACCCAATTTGGAGGTGGAAAGTCCACTGGATTTGGCCTCATCTATGACTCTGTCGACTCTGCCAAGAAATACGAGCCCAAGTACAGGCTCATTAGGGTATGTGTTTCCACTTCTTTATGACGCCGTTGCTGTCACGTCCTTCACCTTTCAAATTTCAGCTCTAATGACTGCAATTCTGAGCATCCCATAACTTTATGCATTTGGGATTTGTAGAATGGATTGGCAACCAAGGTTGAGAAGTCCAGGAAGCAAATTAAGGAGCGCAAGAACCGTGCTAAGAAGATCAGGGGCGTGAAGAAGGTACGCGTATTCGCTGACTGAATTTGGAAGAGTAACCATCTCTCTTAAAATCGAGCATATAGGTATTTTTTCGTTTTCATTGAATGCGCAATCAATAAATGTTTGCTAACGTTATAATACGTGTGTCCTTCTCTGCAGACAAAGGCCGCTGGTGACGCTAAGAAGAAAAAGTAGATGTGAGATAGTTTCCCTCGCATGATGTAGCCATGGACTATACTCCTGCTAGGTTTTGAAATGACAGTCAAAATTAAATGAAATTTTTGCCGTCTATTGGATGAAGCCTTCGTTTAGGGGCTTCTGTTCGATCAGCTGCGGGTGTTGTTGTCAATGAGTACATATACTTATCGGATTCTCCCAAAATTGCTCTTTGTTCTCGACCTGAATTGGAGTTCCAGACGTCGAACAGGAAGTCTTACACTTTTTGTAAGTAGTTCTCATCCGACCATGTGACTCACGGTTGTCGCTTCCATAATCTGTTATTGGCGTGTTGCGTGTAATTTAGGTTTACAGAGAATTGTGAACGTTGCATTAGTATGCTATCTGTTGACAGATCTTTCACAAATTCTGTTATAGATCGCATACATGGTGGGTAGGAGATCATGTATTGTCTACTCGTGTACCTACTTGTGTGATATTTATTATCATTCGCACTGTAATCACGAGTTGTTCCACTAGGATGTAGTACAATCATTGATGCTGTTGTGTTCATTAATTATATGATTCATCGTTCTTGAATTGTGAGCTCACCAGTTTATCAGCTTTCCGTCTTCTCCATTTCGAACAGCACTACAGTGAATTCAACCCCTTCGTGAGAGGTCTTCTGTGGTTTTTTCGTGCATAGCGTTACGCGTCGATGATTTGGGTGTTTTTCTTCGTTTTCCCATGTCGTATACAACACAGCAATGTTCTGTTTGTCCTGCTCATTAACAGGTTGCACGGTAGTTTTTACATGTAACAACGAAATGTAAGATCCTTCGCTCTTAGTCTCAACATCAATGGGAATCAGTATGTAGTATATTTGGGTAAAGTGGGGTCAACTCCTGACCTAGTCTGTACAACACGTTATTACATAGTCAAGATGTTACTCCAATCTGTATAGTGGATGGGAATGCACGATTACTTGTACATGGTGTGGTGTTCAATGCAAATCATTGTCTTGTTCGGTTAGGTTCAATAGATGTCAAGTGTTTTTTCTGAAAAGAGTATTTTCCAACAGTTACAAAAGATTTAAAGTACTACTGTTAAGTATATTAGTGCTACTGTAATTTAAATATTTATCTTTCATTTATCACATGTTTTTGCATGCAGTTGTTAAATGTTAACTGTATAGTAACCATGTGAATGACTGAGAAAGTTTTAGTTGGCTTTTGCGCGATTATTCAAAAGAAACAATTGATAAATTTATTTCGAATAATACTCAATAAGATAATTCATTTCATTTATGCGGAGTTTCAAATACAGTTGTTTTGTGTTAACAGCTGATGAGTGACGCAATGCATCTCAAAAATAGTAGCATCCGTTATGTCATTTCTGACACATTGAAGCATTGTTTTTTAATATGACAACACATTATTTCAATCAAGTAATTTGATATGATCAACAACAAAAATAAAAAACTGATTTTTAAGTTGAACGAAGTGAGGTTGAGGCTGTTGAATCTCATGGTTTCGGATTTGACTTTCACTTGTCATAGTCACTGTTTTGGAGACATTGACTTGAATAACTTTCATGCTACGGTTCAATTCATTTCAAGTATGTTCATGATCTTCAGTCACCAAAAAAATTGTCAGCTTCTTCTACACAACAGTCTCACCTGCTTATCAAACTTTCTTTCTCTCTTATTCACTCACAGTCAATTCAATTAATTTTATTCTGCATTTTTTCAGCATTTAAAATTTCCATATCAAGTTATATTGTCAGAGTTGCAGCTCATTGAATACAGTCTAAATGATATGAGCCGGACAACTACCCATCAATTGTTGCATACCGTACAGTGAAGCAACCCCCCAGAGGATGGATTACAACCCTACATCACATTTCATCCTCTGAGGTCGGATGTATTTCGAAGGACACATCTTCCTTATAACTGTTGGCTTCAATAGCCAAAGGGGATGAGTGAATATTTCATACCAGAAATTCATTCATCCGAAAAAGATGATTTAGGGTTTAACCTGGAGGGATGAGGCAATCCTCCCAAGACGCTCCCTCCCCTTCACCCTCATCTTCTTCGTCATCACATTCTCGACAGCAACATAATATCTCTCTGGTAGAATTTACACACAGGCTCTGCAGATCATGAACTGAAGCTCCCGAGCTGGGTCGTAAGAATTGTCCCAGAAACTTAAATGCATTCGAAGCCAATTTGGCCGAGAGAGGCTTCAGTGCAGTTTCGATGTTGGAGATAAGAGAAGGGAAGAAAGAAGCGAATGCCAAAACCCAAGAGTAGTAGATAGTTGTGGAGGGTTGAATGTTGTGCCTGTGAGGAGATTTTGTCTAACAGGAGACGCTTGTGGCCGTTTCAAATGGCGTTACATCATCCGTTGCTGCTGTTACCTCAATGTCGCTGCGCCACTCCTGCGTCCGTAGCTGCATCCCGAACCTTATCCCACTCACATGCGTCTAGCTCTGCGGTTTCTGCTGTTGCAGTTTCTGGGTTGGTACCGGGAGAGTCAAAGTCGAGGTGTGCGGAGGGAGCATGGAAACGTGGGACTGTGCTGCGGGGTTCTGGGTTTGATGAGTTTGGAAGAGGGTTCACGAGCAGGAGATTTGTGAGAGAGGTGAACTTGCGGGCAACGCTGGCCGAAGTCGGATTCGTGGACACAAATGTGCAGTTGACTGACGAGAGCGCCGAACCTGGTGATGAAGTCGATGATGGTTTGCAACCAATGTCAGGTTCGAATATAGTCCTTACTGCTGGTGCAGATGTTGGCCGGCTTGCGCTAATAAAGTCAGCGGAATTTACCAAGAGTAGTAGCAAGGAATCAGAGTGTCCACGCGAAGGATATCCAGAATTTGCGTTGGTGGGGCGTTCGAATGTTGGCAAGTCGTCTCTTATTAATTCGCTGGTTCTTCGCAAGGAGCTTGCACAAACATCCAAGAAACCTGGTAAGTAAATTCTTTGTCTATGCCTTGTATTACAATATAATGTGGTCCGTGTACACTCTACCGTCGACGAGAATTGAATTTTATTTTTACATAATTTAATTTGACCATGAATTAATCCGACCATGGATTAATTCATGGTCATTGTGGTGAAGCTTATTACAACTATTTCCCTCCTGATCATAATTTGGAAATACCTTGGTTAAACCCCCCGGATGTCGTTGGCCCCATATTTTTGAACGTGTATCCGTTAGTTGCAAGGCGTTTGGGTGTGTGCTACTAAATCTCACTTTCATGAACATTTCGATTATTCTTAAGCAAACTTTTTGACATTTTGCAGGTAAAACGCAGCTTATAAACCACTTTCTTATCAACAAGAAGTGGTACCTGGTTGATCTTCCTGGTTACGGGTAAAGGTTCATCACTCTTAAATTTACTAGACACAGCGATTGGATTACACAACTGCACCTTATACAACTCAGCACGTTGAGCCTGGTTGTAGTTCGTTATCCTTTTCTGTCTAAATATTTGAAGTGGTGATCTATTCTGGAAGTCGGAGCCTGACAAGTTTGATTGTGATTGTGCCAGATTTGCCAAGGCTCCAAATGCCGTTCGTACTGATTGGAATGAGTTCACAAAGGATTATTTTTTGCATCGAGAAACGCTTGTTTGCGTTCTGCTTCTTGTTGATTCTAGCATTGAACCTCAACAAATCGATCTAGACTGCGTTGACTGGCTTGGTCGTAACAAGGTACTGAAAGACGTTATGTGTACTCACTGTATGGTGATTTCTGACTGAAACTGCCCTTCAATGGCTGAAGTCGTTAGCTAGTTGGATTTAGTTCCAGGGATGACATTGATTGTTTTTCGTATCCAACAAAGGTCCAAGTACGGAAGTTTTGAATCTGAATCTGTGATTGGCATTTCTTGTTTCACAGATACCAGTTACTATCGTGTTTACAAAATGCGACAGGAAGAAAAAGAAGAAGAATGGGGGGCGGAAACCACAAGAAAACATCGAAGATTTCTTAGACAGGCTGAAACCTTTATACAATGAGATCCCTCCATGGATTATGACCAGTTCTGTAACTAACCAAGGTAGGGAAGAGTTACTACGCCATATTGCCCAGTTGCGGATTTTCTGGGCTAGTTAAGTGTCGAAACGTTTTCGCTCCTCACAACAACACCAGGATAATCAATTTAGATCTTGAATAGAGAATGTGTTGGCAATTATACGGATGAGAAGTATCTGATGATTTTAAGGATTAAGAATTATCTGCCATAAAATTCCCTTTGATTTTGGAGTGGAGCAAATTCCTGTGCCTGATTGGATCTTATTGAAAGCTCATCATGGATCAGCCCACTTGATTTTCTGAATGATTAGAGTTCTTGGGCTAACATTTTGAAGAGTTGAAATTGACTTTCATGCAGGATAAATCTGATCAAATAGAAAATCTTATTGAACCATTCCTTTCAGTTAAGCTTCTTGCTGCTTTGAGTTCAGTGTTCTAGTTCAACATAATCAAAGTAACTACGGTATGGAATTTGAAGCTCGTCGGATTTATGTATTATATTATTTGATTGTACAGTTAGATCTATGATTGTTTTAGATTTTATTATAAATATTTTCAAATTCACATTTAATCATGTGTAAATTAAGCCGAATTTGTTGTGAAAATCAACACTCCATTTTATTTATTTATTTATTTATTTATGTTTATGCTTATGTTTTTTTTTTGTCAGTTAATAGAATCTTTAAAGATTTTGAACACCTTGTGCTTTGAATTGGAAATAAATAAATCAGAACATATAATATCTATACATATTTATATTATAATTAAAATGTGATGAAAATACCACTATTTAATTTGTATGTATCTTTATTAGCAAAATAGCCAACACAGTGGCATATCCAAAAGCTTATGATTGTTTTAGGTTAGGAACTGAAAATATTATTAAACTGTGAAAATAGCACCTCCAAACCATAAAATCATCAATTTGATCCAACTTATTTTTTTAGGTTCAATTCAGTATGTTTCTACATTGTTGGTATTTATTTTTATATTTATATTTAATATTATTATGTTAACAAACCTTTTTTTTCAGTTAAAACTTACAATTTTACTATTTATGTGTAATGTTTAATTTCCTATAAATTAAGAATGGCTTTAAAGTTATAAAAAAAATTATATAAAAATTAGATCATACAATTTCATTAACAATATTTTATTTCTCTGTTTTAATAAACTTACTATTGGTGACACAAAAATATTATATTAAATATTATTATTATTTTAAGCATATGTATGTGTTTGTTAACATAATAATATTATATGTATATATATTCTTTACTAAAAAGTTACATACACATGTAGAACCATGTTGAATTTGTGATATTCCAAACCATAGCAACTTACCATCAAAACCACTCATGTTTATTGGAAGAGTAAGCACCTTTCTTATGAAAATGAAATGACATTCTACACCAAAGTACATGTGATAAGTATGAAACAAAAATTTCTAACAACATAAATTTATATGAATATTCTCTCACACAATATCACATAACATTTATCTTCTTGGAAAAGATAATAAAATAAGTAAGAAGATATGATCCATAATTAGATTGAGCCAAAATTGCATTCTTCAACAGCCTCAACTGTAAACCATTTTTAGGGATTTTAACACAATCGACACTTTTCGAAGCGTAATGGCCCATCTCCCGAACGACAAATTTCGCAGAATGGTTTTGAGTTCGAAACCGATGAGGCGTTATGTGTGGATTTATGTGCAAGGAGACCTCGGCGAGAGCATTGAGGGAGCAGCAGCAGCTGTACACATTTCCTGATCGATGTGAAGCTTGATGAAGAGGTGGCGAAGCAGTTCTCTGGATTATTACATGATTCCCTCAGCGATAGAAAATTCAGGCATGCAGAAGTGATAAGATGTCTAATGCTGCATAGATGAAGCAGCTGCATGCTCATTCGACCCCTCCAAGTGATAATCTGTGGTGTCTCTATTGCGCTTCCTTTCGAGGAAGCGCAGGGGGATTTGCACTTGGAGGAGTGAAAGACCAGAATCAAAGCCAAACTAAAAACAACGATGCTGAAACAGAAACAGATTCAGCAAGCGAGTTTTAGGTAGGCTCTTGCGTGCATTCTTGGAATCGTTTGTCGAAATCACTTCGACATGATTCTTGCAGATTTCATTCTTGCTGAGAATGTTTGCAGGCACGGCTTGAATCTTAATTTTCCCATGCTTGACGGTTTCACTAATCCTGGAAGTGTACAGAGTAGTATTAGCTGCTATATTGCGAGTGTAAGACGAGTTAGCTTGGTCATAACTGACAGTTGTTTGAGAGCAACGGACAATGTCGTGAAGGAGACTTCTGGCGGTTGGCTGATGATTTCTACAGGTAACCTATTCTTGGAAGCTCTACATATTACTATAATTGGCATTGAAGCTGCACAGGAAAGAATTACGTCTGTTGTGGACTGAACTAAGGTGGAAGACATAGCCAACTCTGCTCTGAGGTCCTTCTAACGGTGTCGCACAGAATTAAGCAAGAAACAGAGGGAAGTCGAATTCTCAAATGGTAATTCGTCCCTCAGCAATGGAGCGGCGTAGTGCTTGATTGAACCACGCTTCGTCGACGACTTCATTGGAGGACGAGCGCAAGGTTCGCCGCTTGGACAGCCCTGCGATCCCTGGGGTTTGCGGTGGTGCGATTCGGGGTGCGGACTTAGCTCCACCAAGCATTAACCTCATGCACGTCTCCTTCAAGCTAGTGAGGAGCTGCCCGTGCACGAGGAACCGGAGGCGGAAGCAACGCAGGTTTAGCCTGTGTGCTTGTCGTCTTGGACTTGCGGCCTCCTTCTTCAGGTTCGCTACCTTCACCCTCTTCCGCTTCACCACGAAGCCACTGCCTCCCTCAATGCGGCTGTACTTCCTCCGCATCCACGCTCTGGAGAATGATCCACAGAGCTCCATCCCGACCAACCCTCCACTCATACACCAAACCGAACTCCAAGCAGCACACTCACCCTCCACTTCAATTCACTCCACTTCACAGCAGTATTGATATATTGTATGTCACGAAAAGCACTCAGAAGCCTTCGTAAACATCAGCGCTCGAGGACGATCAGATTGCGTTCGCGTGCATTGTGATCGCGAAGGAGGAGGAGGAGGATTAGGAGGCTTGCCAGAAAGCAGCCGGAGGAGGCGAAAAAGTGATCGTCAGTGTAGAGCTCTGGGCTGTTAAGTGAAACCAGCTCTCGCCTCAACTCTCGAGGCGATGGAACAGGCGTTGAGGTCGTGGCTGGCCTACCGATTCCACCCATATTCTGGCCTCCCTCCCCTCTTTCACGTTGACAAATGTGTTCGGAATTTGATAAGAGTATGCATTCGTAAGAGGACTATTACCCACTTGGAGAGGGAGAGAGAGAGATCATGGCCATGTCCATTTGCCAATCCAACCCCATTGGGCGGAATTGGTCACTTTGCATTGAAGAAGGTTATTTGGAATTGTCGCACTCTAGCCTTATGGGGAAAAGAAGCGAAGGGTGTTGTTTGTGGGTTTGTGATAGGGCTCACTCACTACAACTCATGAAATATACGACCATTCAAGGCTATAGCGCCTTAAAAAACACTCATAAATGTTAACAGGGAAATATGGGTTTTCAAAACTCTAGAATACTGATTCTTCAAGTATTTTTTTTTATGTGCATAGAAGTGATGATATTACTGGCAGTAAAATCTTGCTGTAATAAATATGTAGCGGAGACGAAAAGTATACTTTAATATTCAATTACGAGCGTGTGTGTATGTCGATTGTAGAGGGAGTGGTTTTGGACATCGAGTTTCACTGCCCCGCTTCGCATCCCTTCCCTTCCCTTCCCTTTCTTTTCCCCTTTTGCAGTGGCAGGCGCGCCGACCCACCACTCGGCGGCGGCGCAGGTCGCCACCACAACGTGAATGCTCAGCGCTCTTTTATATCGATATGCAGCACCTTCACTGCGCTGTGGCAGGAAGACCCATCAAAGCAGTCATCGCAATCCCATCTTCGGAACTTCTCTTAGGTGCCATGTTCGAGTGCAACAGCGAGCGAGCGAGCGACTGACTGCGAGAGGGTGCGAGAGAGAGAGAGAGAGAGAGAGAGAGAGCGAGAGAGAGAGAGAGAAGGCGAAGACTGAGAGCAGCGACGACCCTGACATTTCAAGGACTTCCAAGTACCAAGACTCGTGGCCGGAAGTGCCGCCGGGATGGACTCCCCCACACTGACCCCAGTTGGCAAGATCTTCGAAACAACAACAACACACCCTTCTGCCTTGTCTCGGGAATGGCGCCGGCTGTGACTGGTGAGGTCAGCAGTTGGACATGAAGAAGATTTGGATTGAGCTTGGAATTGCAGGATGGTGGCAAGTGCTGGCGAGTGAGAGGAGGAGGGCAGATTCTCGACGTCACTGTTGCTTCGAATGAGAACACTTGGGATCTTAGTTGACCCTGGAAAGAAATGAACAAGCAACATCCTGCTGACGCTTCTCAGTTTCTTGGACTCTTTCTGTGGTGAGAATTTCCTTTTGCATACGCACGTTTATGCAAAGTATTATTCTTCTTTTCTATTTTCTGGTTTTTTAAATAAAAAAATTGAAAGTTTGCAGTCATTGGATATGGTAAACCTTCATTTGACATTGCAGGAGGAGAAAGTGAAAACAAGGACACAAGACATGATGGGAATAATAAAAGTCCATCTGCTTTTGAGAATGGAGCGTACACAAGTTGTTCACCACAACCACCAAAACAATTCATGCGTTTGTAGTCGTACTCTCTACTTTTTAAAAGTGGCTAAAATCACCTTCGAAGCTTTGAAGGTGTTGAATGAATAACTGTTTGAGCTAGTTGAAAATGAAAAGGAACATGCCAAATTAAGAAGAGCCTGAAATGATCGGGAATTTCGATTTTGGCTTAGAACAAACACTGAAGAGTCCATTAAAAGCGATAAACATAAAAGCGATTACAACTAACCTTTAAAAATGAATTACACTGGAGTCTGGTAAAAATTACATAAAAATCAATTCTCTTAGAAACAGCACTGTCAAGTATCCAGTTACAAATTCTAAGCATATTCCAGGTTGACCCAGTAGACTGGAGTCACTGTAACGGCACAAGAGGACATGGAACGCGATAGACCATCCAAGAAACAAGCGGTTTCGATCTGATGTTTTTGCTTTGACTAGCGCTGTTGAGAGATTTGCAGACACCTGCCAGGGAATTGGAGGTGAAGGTGGTCTGCTGTGTGGCGGTGGATGTGTTGACGAAGTGGAGCGGAGGTGTTGTTGGCAGCTTCGGCGATCGTATCACGATCCATGATGGTGACTTCAAGGAGCTTGACACTGGCGCCAACCAAAGGCGAGTAACAATGGAGGCAGTAAAAGCCTTTCGTGCAACCGAGCGAAGGTCTCGTATCGTGGAAGTAATTGCCGTGATTCGTTGAAGAGACGGCCCTACAGAGTTGAAAGCAGCAGGTTAACAAAGACACCTTCAAAACTGGGAATCATCTTGTCTTCTTCGCAGATGGTTCCAAAACGAATAATTGTTTCGAGCTGCTTTTTTGAGGACCGAAAGCTGAGTTCGTGCTTCCATCAAATAATTAGTAATGAAACCAATATATATATATAGATATATATATACATGCATATAGATATATTTCATACACATACACACATCCTCCTGGCTACTTCATATTGGGTTACTTCCTAAATCCGTTTACCATCAAGACCCACAGAACCATCGCGGAGGATCCATTTTGTCAATTTGGTAGAAACTAAAAAGAGCGTGAGGGAGCTTTTCATTGGTAGAAAGAATAAGAATTAGGACAATAATATGGAGGTGTTAGGGGGCTCGGAACCAATCGCAAAGGTTTGCTTTCTGTAATTTTTTTCAACACGTACCACACTCTTGGTCCGAGAAGGAAGACCACGGAGTCAAAGAAAGAACCAGTTGTTGCAAAAGAGCGGCCTGATGCAAACAGAACCGGATAGTATTGGGTCTTGACTTTCCAAAGTGCCGCGTTGTAGTTCTCACCAACGAGTGGAGTTTGCAAGCACCCACCGTACTGCGTTGAAAGAAGCGTAGAATTCCTGTTGAAAATGTCAACCATGTTTGGTGCTCGGACGCTCTTTTCGAAAGGCATGCAATCTATCACAACCTTGTCCTTTCCAAAGAGGAGCTCCAATTGACCATCCCTCGGTGGATGGTTGGGTCGCCACTATTGGACTGCAGAAACCGTACATCCACTTTGCGATATTGAATTTGTTGCCCTAGCTTCTCCAGTGGCTGTCTTAAATTGTCCAGACTTTCCCATGATGAGGTCAAGGAGTGATGATTGGTGAAAGCAGGAAGCAAACAGCACCTTCATTCGATCGACTTCTCCTTTCTAATAACAAAATCTCAACTGCTTTGACTGAGTTGACTAAACATTTCCTCACGTTTGTGATTACTGAAAGCAAGCTATATCATGCATGCAAGAGTCTGGAATTCTCTGGTGTGCGATGACAAACTTCAAGGCTTCGAAATGCGTGCACACGTGACTGCAGAAACTGAAGTGTTGAATCACTTGCCGATTTGGTGCAATTTAGTTCAATTTGAACGTGTGGATACATGTGTGGAGATAAGCCTTCTAAAAAAATTGAGTAATTGTGCACTACAATACTCTACTATGTTTACTACTCCACGATACCTTTATTTCCTGTAGTACTATCAATTTCTTCCTTTATGATTGATAATTTTTTTTTAGCTGATTTATGATTGCTATCATCTGTCCGTGGGCGAATCGGTGCCGCTCAAGTTGAAGCTATTTGGCACACACACTCCTCAAGCCCCATTCTTCATACAGCTTCTTAATTGCTGTTTCGGGAATCTGCTGGTTCAAGTCAAGAGGCGATTGACGTCCAGCTTCTAATCAGGCATGGGGTGCCGACGAACTCTTGATGACGTTTGATTGCAGCCCTCAATGTTCCTTGATCGAGGAATTGTTCCGACTGAACCTTAGGCAAAAGTCTTAGTCACCCTTGAATAATTTTCCGAGAACTCCCGGCTTCAAGTTCTGGTTAACTGGGAAACTTGCTGAGGGGAAGAGCTGATGACGTTCAATCGACCCTCCGCAATGGTGCGGTGCAGTGCCGCATTCAACCAGGTTTCGTCCACAACATCATTCGACGACGAAAGGACCGTGAATTTCTTAGGATTATAGATCGCAGGAACATCGGCCCTTGTCTCACCAACAACGCCCTTCCCTTTCTCCACTCTCGATGTCATCGCACGACCCTCTGACGCACTGTAACTCCTCCCCACTCTCTCGTATCTCCTTCTCATCAACGCCCGCGCGAGCTTCTGAGGAATCTCCATCGTCACGAAACTGCAACTTGCACTGAAACCCACCGGCTCTCTCGCTCTTTTCTCTCTTTGTGAATTTTTCGGAGGTGAAACCCACCTGCTCTCTCGCTCTCTTTTCTGTGTGTGAACTTGTCGGAGGTGAGTGAAGAACCGAGGCTCTCAGACTGGAACTGCGGCGCGGCGGTCGCGATGAAGCGTTGGAACAAAGATTATGAAGATCAGCGAGGGGAAGGGGCGATTATATGCGAAGCAGGAGGGCCGCGTAGGCGTGGTGGTTGTGGGCTTGCATGGGGCGGAGTGGTGATGGAATTGTCAAGGTCGCCATGAAATGGCGGACGCGGCGCCGCCAGGGCGGCGGGGGCTGAGGGTGAGGGCGCGGGTGACGCGGGTCCACGGCACGGGTGGTAAAAACCCGGCCACTCCTCTCGTCACCGGCGTGCTTTCACCCTCATGCCCCTCGGCATATACTACTAGAATCTGAATGAATTAATATATATATATATATATATATCTACACAACTGTTTGGTTGAGGGAGACATGTCTGCCTACAATGTGATTTTGATGTGAGAATACAGGATTCCTTTATATTTTTTTTATATTATAGATTCTTGAAGAGGCACAAACCTTTTAATTAAAAAAATGTGAACAGTAATAATTTAGGGATATTTTTAGAACATGTGAGTTTAAAATAATTTCCTGTGTTGCTTGAAACGTAAGTGAAAAAGTTGTGATCATTAAAGAATCTTCAATTCCATAGAATATACATTAATCTAGAATAAATAAAATTTGTACATTTTATTTTTATTTTTGTATATTTTCTTTATACATTAGTTTTTTTAGAAACCTATTTAAAATCTTTTGCACTCTTTTTGATGTTTTTAGACTTCTTTTAGAATACTTTTAATACTTTGTAATACCTTTTTGTAAAAAATTACATAATAAATCTTGTTACAAAATATCTTTTAAAATCTTTATTTGGTGATTTTATAACTTTAAAAAAAAAAATCTTAGCATTGTTTTCTTAGTACTTTGTAAAACATGTCATTAGAGTTTTATACAATAAAATTTTAGTATTATAAATAATATAAACATATACAAGAGTGATATCATTCTTAGATTTGTCAAGTTTTTTTTTAATATTTTATTTAATTGGTAGCTTACAAGTTTCTTGTATTCTAATATAATAATTTAAATATATTAATATATTTTAATATATTTAATCTATAATTTTAACTTTTGGTTTTTTTGACATAAAATCACCTATTTATATTATAAATACTAAAATGATATTTTTAATAATTTGATAAGATTAACTATAATAAATTAATATCAATTGACATTAAATATGATTATTGCTTGTTTTATACGAGGTAATCCAAATAGTATTGGCCTAGTAGAATAGAAAGATGTCTTGGAAGAACAAATAGATGTTACAAATATAAGATTTATTCTAATGATTATTTAATGAATATAGATAAGAAGAAGTGAATAAAAGTAGATTAATTTGATAATATCTCATCGAAAAGCCTCTTAGAAACTTCATAGATGCGATTTCACCTTTATACATGTCTATAGGTGATTGGTAGGTTAGAAGCTTGGCAAACAAATTAGCCACGTGTCATACATGTTGGTAACTTGTGGGACAAGCTAAGTACGTGGCGTACATATAAGAAACATGTCTTACAAGTTTGATATATGTTTTGCAAATTGGACACGTGTTAGAGGTCCTATAGAATGCCACCATATAGATATTAGGTAGATAGTATATATAGAAACAAGAATGAAGCCTTCTTCATTCTTGTTAATTCTTTTCTTATTTCTAGTCTAATTCAAGAGTCTTTATATTTTCTAATCTTTGGCAATAGCTGTTTCAATTTCTTCTTGAATATATATATATTTTCTTATTTCTATTTTGTTATTTTCATTTGACATAGATTTCATTAATTTATGCATCTTCTTTTAGTTTGTGTCTTTGATAGATTGATAAGAGTACATATATAATATCAAAGCTTTGTCTTTTCTTGATTAAAAGTAGATTATTTCTTTCTCTTGATAAGATATAAGCATATTAGAAGTTGTGGATTATCTACTTCTAAATTGATTTTGTTTCTAGAATTTTTTATTTTTTTTTATTTTTTTTCGAGTATTTTATTCTATATTTCTTGAGTGGAAATAAACACTTTCTTTTCTATTATATTATTATAGTAGAGCTTGCTAAAATGAAGAGCACAATGGCACAAATACAAAAGAAAATGAAAGAGTTAATACTTATAATGTATCAATTTAATTTACTACCATAAAGAGCAACAAGATTAATAAGAAATAAAGATATAGAAATGATTGGAGTTGCTTCAATATCTACATCAAACTATACTATTTTACATATGATAGAACATTATTCAAGCATTAAGGAACCAAAAATTAGTTTGCTTAAGAAACTTGATGGTACACGATCTAAGTTTCAAAGATTCATCAATCAAGTACAACTGGTGATTGAACTTCAACCTCAAAGTTATCCAGCTCAAGGATGATAAGTCAAATTTATTGGAATACTATTTTCAAATTTTATTTTATCATGATTTTTATCTTTCTTTGAATAATGTGATCGAGTATTGCATAATTTGGAGGCATTTTTAGTAGAATTTTAATTTATGTATGGAAAATATGATATAATTTGTATTGCAACCAATAAGATCTATATCATGCAACAAAACAATTGATCAGTGATATTATATGCTTCACAATTTTGACAACTAGCGACTAATATCAAATAAGATGATATTGCATTTATCAACCAATTTCTCTACGGATTATAATATAAGGTAAAGAAATTAATACTCAACTTATTCAATTTTCAAACATTGAATCAAGCAATTGACTTTGTTGTGAAGTGTGATAATCAACTTTTTGAATTTTAATCTTAGAATTGCATAAGGATACTTCAACGTTATTATAATTTAATGGTAATATCAACATCTTTTTAATACATATATTTAAAAATAAAAAATATACAAATTGACATGGTACATTTTAAATCTTTTATTGAACAAAAAAAGACTTGTCGTCATAAAAAAAAATTATACTTATATTGTGGAAAACCTACGTATCATGCTCAATATTATCTAAAAAAATGATGCAATTATAAAATAAAGAGTACAGCTATTAAAGAAGACAATATATTAAAAAATAAATTTATTTAGCTGTAATATAAACTGAGCAGCTAGAATTCTATACAATTCCTAATAAAGGTCCTATTCTCTCTTTAGAATCCTTTCTTTGTTTTATAATAGATGTGTATTTGGGACCTAAAAATTACAAAGCCTCTATCTTGTTAAATTTAAAAACCTTCGCATATTTTTTAGATGAAGAATTTGTTAAAAGTCATAAAATACCTTTAGTACAAAAAATTAAATCTATACATGTAAAAATTATAAATGGTTGCTTATTATCTTTTAGAGATGTTAGTCACGAAATCTTTCCTATAAATATAACAACAGATGGTCATAATAGTTATATAATCTTTAATATAATTAAATCTCCGTCTAATCCAATTATTTTAGATTTATCATGGCTAAAAAAAAATATTTTTTAAATAGATTGAATTTCTCATAGACTTAATTTTTTTCAAATAATTATTAAAAGTCTTGTTAATTAAGTAAAAAGTCATAAGTCTAATATAATAAAATCCGTATTTGTAGGTATGAAAGTTTTTATGCATGTAACAAAAGAAAGATCAGCTTTTGCTACTTATGCTACACTCATTTCTAATGGTGGAAAGACTTCAAGTGGCATTCTAAGCCAATTTTAAAATTATCAAGATATTTTTGAAAAGAAAAATATAGATATTTTTTTGGAACATTTTCCATATGATTACTCAATTAATTTCAAAGAAAGAACTTAGACTCTATTTGGACCAATCTATAATTTATCATAAAATGAGTTGGCTAAACTTAAGAAATATATTAATGAAAACTTGGTTAAGGATTTCATATGCTATTCAAAATCTCCAGCAAGAGCTCCTATCTTATTTGTGAAGAAAAAAGATGGATCACTACAAATGTATGTAGGTTATCAAAGATTCAACAAGATTACCATCAAAAATAGATACCCTCTATTTTTGATATTTAGATTTTTTGATCAATTAAACTAAGTTAAAATCTATACAAAAATAAATCTACAAGGAGCGTACAATCTAGTCTATATTAAAAAAAGAGATGAATGGAAGATTGCTTTTTGAATAAGGTATAGATACTTTGAATTTAATGTTATACCTTTTAGACTCACAAATGTACTATTTAGTTTTCAACATCTCATGAATAATATTTTTTGAGAGTTTCTAAATAATTCTATTATGTGTTATCCAGACAATATTTTAATCTACTATAAAAATATAAAAAGATATGAATTATATATTTATAATATGTTATAAAAATTTAAAAATACAAGATTATATGCTAAAATAAAAAATATATATTTTACACTATTCAAGTTGACTTCTTAGAATACAGCATTTTGAATGATAGTTTCATGATGGATCTTAAGATAATCCAGATAATCATGGACTAGAAGATTCCAAGAACAATAAAAGATATGTAATGCTTTTTGAAATTTGTTAATTACTATTGAATCTTCATCAAAAACTTTTCTTAAATTACAGTTCTACTTACACGCTTAACTTATAAGGACAAACTCAAGTAGAATAAAGAAACAAAAGTATTATTTGAAGATATGAAGATAGCTTTTACTTTTGTACCAATCTTGTATTGTATTAATTTTTTCAACGTATTTTTTATAAAAATAGATACATTAAACTTTGCTTTGAATGTAATATTATTATAAATGGAAATAAATAATAAATTCTATTTAGTAGCTTTCTATTCCAAGAAATTTTTAATAATAGAGATCAATTATAAAATCTATAATAAAGAACTACTTGCAATTATAGATTCTTTTTAAAAATTGCATCACTACCTAGAAGGAACTTCTAATCTAGTCATTGTATATATAGATCACAAGAATCATGAGTACTTTATGTCAACATGAATGTTGAATTGTTATAAGACTCATTGGAACATGCCTTTGTCAAGATTTGAGTTCATTATTACTTATCAGCTAAGAAAACAACAAAGTATGTCCAATGCCCTATCTAAACACTCTTATCTTGCACCTAAAAAAAAAAAATCAGCTTTTAATCAACAAAGAACAATTCTCTTAATACTAGAGCAATTTCATCTTTGAGCAATGAAATCAACATTGACTATTGATTCAACTTTCTTCAAGCAAGTCTAATAAAATATGTCTTCAGACCTCCTTCTTTATGATATTAAGAATAATTCATTTAAATATCATGATACTTCTAAGTTTGAATTCAAGAACAATCTATTTTATTTTAAAAGATATTTATATATTCTAGAAGGTAAAGCATGACTACATTATCATGTGACATGATCTTCCATCTAGAAATTTATTAGGAACCTAGCTATAGAAAAATTTTATACAACTTATTAATAAAATTTTAATAAGTAATTTTTCCTTAATAAAAAAGATGAATAACTCAATGATATTACAAAAAAAAAATTATATTGATAAAACCTCTTGTATTTAAGTAGATTTGTATATAAAATTTCAAATTGTAACAAAAACCTTTAATAATTTATTCACCTCCAAGGATTTATTTTTTTTTAAAATTTTAGAATTTAATAACTTTTGGTTCAACCATTCAATTTCTATAAAAAATATTTAAAATATAGATAATACTTTTAAGCTTTATTTTTTTAAAAATTAATTATAGATTTGCTTCCAATCATCCAATATCTTAAAAATCCTAGTAAGTATTTTAAATCCTAGTTTAGAGACACCTAAGCACTATTTTCTTTATATCTCACAAATCCAAAATCCTAATGCCACAAAATTTTCATACATAGTTTTGTGATATGAATATATACACTTTTAAAAATTTTGAGCTAAAAACTTATCAAATTGCCTAAAATATAGCTCAAAACGTAACCACTAGTTAAGTAAGCTTACTTATTGCCCTTTGATTACAAGTACTAATTTCAATTCCTAATATCTCCTTCATTTTAGCTTGGATTTTATTAAGCCTTATATAAAAAATATAATAAAAAAAGTGCTCTTTCCAATCCCAATCGCCAATCCTCTATTGTTTTTTATACGTACAAGTTATGTCCAAAAGAGTGACAATAGATATAGCTTTAATATCTTAATTTTGAATATCTATATCTCCTTCATAAATAGTCCAAATTATACAAATTTTATATCAAAATCATAACTAAAAATCCAAAATTATTAAATTTAGCCTTTGATTTTTAAATCTTTTTAAAAAAATAAATCTTAATCTTTAATAAGCCCTCAAGCAACCTCTTTAAAGTCCATTGGGCATGACTTTTGGCTAATAGGAATAGAAACTTCTATCATCTATCTCCATTCATCCACATGGATGGCCTAACTATTTCTTTTCACACTTAAAATTTTTTTTTAATCCTTTTTTTAATAAGATTTATATAATATGTATTCTAAATATCAAATAAAAAGAATAAACAAGATCTCAAGGATCACCAATGTCTAATAAAGGTGACTCAAGATATATAAAAGTTATTATGTATATAAAATCAACCTCAAAAGTTACTATTAAAAAAAATATATAAATCCAATAATAGCCCTTTTAAATATATCTTTTCAAAATTAATAACTTAATCATATTTTATAATCAATAAAAATCTATTAATATGGCTCTTATTCAGCTATATAGTAAATTTTATATTAAATATACATGTACAATATTTTCACATGGTAGCCAAACCACAACATAACAATGTGCTCTTAAAACTCGTCACAATTTTCTTACAGCAGGATATTTTGGATATAATAAGTCTTTGGAACTAATATCAAAAGATTTTTGGTAGCTTCAAATATAGAAGGCTGTTAAATAATTTGTACAATTGTACAATATTTTTTCAAGATTAAAAACTCCTTATCATCAATCTTACAGACTTCTACAACTATTACTTATATCAAAACAATCTTTTTCTTCTGTTTCTAAGGATTTTATTATGGATCTTCTAAATTCAAATTCATATGATTTTATATTTTTGATTATAGATTATTTCATTAAGATTGCATATTTTTTATTATATATAAAATCTACTACAAATAAAAGAATAACTAAATTTTTTTTTAGTAATATTTATTATTATCATAAATTATCAAAAAATATTATATAAATTAGAAGGACGTAATTTTTATATAAAGATTTTAAAGAATATTTTTCAAAATATTAAAGGTAGACATAAAACTATCTTCACCTTTCCATACTCAAATTGATGGACAAATAAAATAGATAAATTAAGTTTTAGAGAAATATTTGAGATATACCATCAATTATCATTAAGATGATTGGACAACTCTTTTACTATTAACAAAGTTTGCTTATAATAATTTGATACATTCTTCTATTCAATAAATTCTATTCTTCGTCAATTTTGATTATCATCCACGACTTGATATTTTTGACTTCTTAAAAGTTGATAATCTTGTGGTGCAAGATTTAACAAATTGGTTGTGAAAACTACATATAACAATGAAAGAGCAATTAAAGGAAGCTCAAGAACAACAAAAGATCAATACAAATATCTATTGTAAGAAAAAATCTTAATTCTACATAGACAATAAGATATAGTTACTTTATTATAATATCAAGACTATTTGTCCTTATGACAAACTGGATTATTATAAATTTATATTATTTCTAATTTGTCAACAAATCAATCTAATTGCTTATCAATTATATCTATTGGAATCTATGAAGATCTATCTTATATTCTATATGTCACTACTTGAGTCATATAAGATAGGGAATATACAAGAAAGAAGACAAATATCATCGCCTGTTATAGAAGTGAACAACAATAAAAAATTTGAGATAGAAGAGGTCTTAGATTTGAGGTGGCACCAAAATAGGTTAGAATATCTTATACATTGGTACAAATATGATATTAGAGAACGTACATGGGAGCCATCCAAGAATCTAATAAATGCATCAATTAAAATCAATGCATTTCATTGACAACATCCATCAAAACTAAGATAAAGAGTCAAAAAAATCTTTTCTATAAAATAAAGCATATTAAATAAAAAAAATATTTTATCTTATATCATTGTTTATTATTTTTTAAAAAAATTTAGCACCAAAAAGATAAAAAATCAACAATCAACAAATTTAGTTCAAAAGCTATTATTTGCTGATTTATTGGACGAGATATTATGACTATTATAACTTTCAAGACAACAAAATAGAAATGAAGATCCTCAAAAATAACATGTTCTTTCTAAAATTGATAGCAAGATACAACGTATTTAATATCACAACCTTAGAAGAGACTCTCAATGTTTGATAATACTTTTAAATGTAGAAACTATTCCTGATGGTATTTCAAATGTTTTCTTTGAAAGAAGTTATGAAGGCCTCAATAATGATCAAATATCAAGGTGATCCTCTTGCCCTGATAGGAGACACTATTAATGGCTGAGAGGACCTATCAACTACGTTCAAAGAAAAGAAAGATCAAAATATGTGGCAAATATAATTTGGCGCATCTTGGACTTATTCAACATATAATCACCGCTCCTTGTGGAACTTGTCTTTAGAAGAAGGGATAATATTACAAATATAAGATTTATTCTAATAATTATCTAATTAATATGGATAAATAAAAATAAATAAAAATAGATTAATTTGATAATATCTTATAGAGAAGCTTCTTAAAAGCTTCATAGATACAATTTTACCTTTATACATGTCTAAAGGTGATTCATAGGTTAGAAACTTGGTGAACAAGTTAGCCACATATCGCACATATTAGTAGCTTGTGAAATAAGTTAAGTACATGGCACACATATAAAAAACTTGTCTTATAAGTTTGATATGTGTTTTGTAAATTGGACATGTGTTAGAGGTCCTATAGAATGTTGCCACATAACTATTAAATAGATAGTATATATAGAGACAAAAGTGAAGCTTTTTTTATTCTTGTCAATTCATTTTTTGCTTCTAGTTTAATTCAAGAGTCTTTTGTATTTTCTAGTCTTTGGTAATAGCTATTCTAATTTCTTCTTGAATATATATACTTTCTTTTTTTTATTTTTTTATTTTTTTATTTTTACATAGATTTCATTGATTCATACATCTTCTTTTAGTTTGTATCCTTGACAGTTTATAGCCTTAGAAAAACTTGATTTTAATGAATTTTTCTATCATATGATTAAAATCAACTTCTAAGGAACAAATATTGTATTTGATATTAATAGGGTTTTTACAAAATACTTTCCAATAGAAAGATGAATAAAATAAGATTTTCCTTTGGCACCATATTTCTTCATCTTGATTAAAAAAATACTTGATATTACTATTCAAAATATAATTAAATATTACTATCTTTAAGATATTTATATTCCTTAAGATTTTAATTAATAAGTCATAAGCCAATACATAAATGACTCCATCATTATTGTCAAAGGAAAAAAAAAAATATATTTGCTATTTGGTAAAAATAATCAAATAATTTAGCTTAGCTTAAGTCTTGAAGTTGATTAGACCAAATTTGTTGCCTATTGGCAATTCAAAAAAATTTGATAGACCAACATAGACAAATCAATTTGGATGGGCTTGAGTATTTTATACAATTATTAGTAAATTTTTAGATATTTTTTATGATATTTCTTTAAACATGCATGATAATAATTAATTTTTTATCAATAAAATGACATACAAATTAGACTATTAGTGCTTTTTTAAAATTAATGTAGTAATAGAGTTATTAAAAAGAATAATATTTTATTTTTATTATCATATTTGTTTTAACCATATAAGTCAAATCTATAAAGGCTATTCAAAAATAAAATCTATGGTTAAAAAAATTTTGTAAAAAAACACCATTTCTTTAATATGATCCAAAATAGCATACTAGATTTATTGTAAGGATTGTAAAGACAATGGCTTTTTGATCATTGAGTCAAAAGAAGCTGCCAAAGCACTTTTATTCAAATGGATAGTTGAGGCTCTTCTACCTAATTAAGTAAATATTCAACAATTTTTCAAATTAAGAATGATAAATGCTAAATCAACTACTTATGGAATTTATGTACCTAATTTAGTCTAAATACTTATTTTAAATTATAAATGGAATATTATCTCAAAAACTTGGAACAAAATTAGAAAGATGTGGATAAAAATATATAAGTTTCTTTGTTTTAATTCTCCAACTTCTTTTCATAATATTTGAAATCAATTTTTATAGTAGGATTTTTAATTTTTATTGATTAATATTTATCTATAATCTCATCAAGGTGCAATCTTATATTCAAACAACCTTTATTGTATCAAAAATCTTATTAAAGAGCCATCAATTCTTCTCAATATAAAAAAAGTAATATCTACATATTAAATTTTATTCTATTATAGCTCTATTTAGAAATTCTTCTATATTTATTTTTTTAAGTTTTTAAAAATACTTACTACAATATAATAATGTCCTATCAAAACTACAAGATTGGATTGGCTTTTATAAATTGGTAATAGATCATCTATCAAATGTGGCATTCAAAATTTCTATTGAATATATATATGTTGAAGGAAAAAAATGATTTGTCCTACCTTGACCTATTGAAATAATTTTTTTTTGAATTGGCATTCAATCTAGAATTCTAAAAAAAAAAAAAAAAAAAAAAAAAAAAAATTCTTAAGCAAGACAACCATAATTCTAAACAATGAAAATTAAGTGGCACAATTTTTGAAAATTGTTAAAGTTATTCCAAAAACAAATCCAACAAGAAAAGAAGCATTTGGCATTGATTTCTTCTGCAATCCAATTAGTAAATTGACCTTTGATCCTCTATCATATTTGTAGATTATTGGTGAATAATTCATCATATATTTTATTAAATTTAAAAGGAAGTTGTTTCAAAGTAATACCTCCACTACCAATTTAATAACATGCAAATAGAATTCACTATTAGATTAAGATTTTTCATTTAATTAGAATGACATTTGGTTTAATCTCCATTTCTATAAAGAATCTATGTTTATTTGGCTTATATGGCATAAAGATGTGGTAATTAACACTTGAAGGGATAAAATCAACCTTCATATTGATATCCATTGTGCTTTGTATCACCTCCAAAAACCAAAGTCAATTCTCTATAGATTCTAGGAATACCATCAAGCTTGTAATATTTGAGGTTGGATCACCAGTCTTATATATAAATTAATATCAAATTCATAGTCTTGGCAACCTTAGAAATCCTTCACTTTGAAACAAGCCATTTTTATTGAAGCTATACCCTTTTAATTTAAATATTTTCATAAAATGTGGTCTTTATTAAGAGGACTTTGTTTATAGACCATCTAGATTTAAAGAAATAAATTTATATTTAAAAATAAAGTATAGAATAAATTCCATACTAAAAACTTAATTTGGAATGGATTAATCAAATATAGAAAAATTAGTTGGAAATTCATCAAAAAAAAATAGCAAAATATCTGAAACATGAGACTATCCTTCTCAAGAGATGGAATAAATCATGAATAGCGGAACACATACTAGGTTCTAGATTAGACAAGGTAATCAAATGGAACTTTAGAATATCTTAGTGTAGTGTGATTTTATACAAAAGTATAAATGAATTAGCTCTACTAATTGTTTCTTCCTCTTAATACTTTTATCTTTGTTTTTTAGATACAAGAAGATAAGTAGTTTGGTGTATTTTTACCACTTCATTAATATATTGGGTATACTTTATTTTTGTATCAAAAAAATTAATTAATTAATTAATAAGATAAAAAATTTCATATTACAAATAAAAAGAATTTTTTTGATACATGCAATATGATGGTTTAAATCCAAGCTTCAACTATAAATCATATTTATTATTCATTATTCAAAATATAATATTATTTTGAATAATTTATATATTTTTATTTATTTAATATTATTTTAAATAATTAAATATATATTTAATATATATGGCAATCAATGATAATTATAATTGAAATATATATATATATATATATATATATATATAAAATAAAAATTTTAATAATTAATAATATAATATCAAATTAAAAAATATTAAGCTTATAAGTAAATATATTTATAAATTATAATATACAATCAAAAAATTACTATTAAACTTAATCAAATTTTAATTAATAAATATTTATTTTGTATTTTATATGTATTTAATTGTAGCAATTTTATTTATAAAATATTTTGTTAAAAGATTAAAAGAATGAAATATATTTGAAATTATTTAATATTTGTTTAATATTTGAATTTATATATTTAAATTTTTTCCTTTCTTTTTATGATATTATTATATATATATATATATATATATATATATATAATTAGTTGATATAAATAATAATAAGATTTATTTTTATAATATATTAAAATATTATAAAAATTTAAGATAATTCATTAATATTTAAAAATATATTATGTTACAATACATATTTATGATTTAATTTTTAAAATTATTATCTTGGTTGAATTATAAACTAAAGATATTATATATTATTAGATAATAAAATGATATTTATATATAGTATGATTAATTTAATTTAATAAGTTTAAATAAAAATATTAAAGATCTTTTGATGTAAATATATTTTTTTGATTTGCATATAAAAAATTCAATATATTTTTTTATATTCGATTTTAATTTTTATTTAAGATTATTATAAAGAATCGTATTATAGAATCTTTATTTAATTTATTTTTGATAGTAATTAAAAATTAAAATCTATTATAAAGTTTAAAAGCATTTGAATATCTATCAAAAAATTAAAATTAATAGATTGATAGTGTATAAAAAAAATTAAATACTTTATTCATCAAAACAAATAATCTTTAATTAAATCAAATATACAATTAAATAATAAGTATATCAAAATATCATTATAGATATATCCTATTTAATTTATAACCTTAGTAGATGGAAATTTTATAAATTATGCAAGGCTATATAATTTATATAGGATTATGAAATTTCATAGTTCTTAAGTAATCTAAATAATACAAGAGTATGTGGACAATGTAAGGTGCATAAGATATGTATTGTAGTAGTGGAAAGATTTTTTATTTGTCTTCTTCTATCTCTTTCACATCATGATTGTTAATACCTATAGAAGTTCTAATATAAACAAAATGATGTTAGATATAAGTGTTTTTCATTGGCTAAGGTAGGATTAAATTCTAATTATAAAAAAAAGTGACAAGAAGGTGTATTTGTGGTGGTAGTTGAAGAAGGAACAAGTCACTAGTAACACGGAAATTATCTTCACGTTGTCATATGACGTGGCCTTCTATCTGGGAATACACTGGGTACCTGGCTGTGGAGGGTTTATTTGAAATTTGATGGCAAAATCCAACACGTGGTTTGTCCTCAATAAAAAGAAAAATAATACAAAAATATCACAAAAGAGAAGTTATATATGTAAACCCTCTTGTATTCAAGTAAGTTTGTACAAAAAGGGTTCAAATTTCTATAAAAAAACCCTTCAAAATTTTATTCACCCACAAGGACTTATTTCTTGTTGAACTTTAGAGTCCAATAACTCTTGATCCAACTATTCAGTTTCTATAAAATTTAGTTCAAAGTGTAGATAATTTTCTTAAGTTTCACTACAAGAAAAAATAATCCATAAATTCGTTTTCAATATTCTGATATCTTAAAATCCCTAGCAGGTGCTTAAAACCCTAGCTCAGAGACACCCGAGCACTATTTTCCTTATATCTCACAAACCCAAAATCCTAATGCCACAAAATTTTTTTACATAGTCTTTTAACATAAACATTTACACTCCTGAAAATTTTGAGCCAAAAATCTATCAAATTTCGTAAGATATAGCTCAAAATGTAACCACTATGTAAGCCGGTCACTTACTGCCCTTAAGTTTGTAAGCACTGACTTCAACTCCCAATATCTCCTTCACCATAGCTTGGATTTTATCAAGCTGCATGTAAAAAGTATAGCCGTGAAAGTGTTCTCTTCAATCCTAGTCGTCGATCCTCAATTGCTTTCTGTATGCGCGAGTTATACTCAAAAGAGTGATAATAGGTCCAAAATCAACACCTTAACTTTGGGCGCCTATAACTTCTTCATAAAGAGTGCAAATCAGACAAAATTTGCACCTAAACCAGATCCAAAAACCTAAACCTTATGATCCTAGCCTTTGATGTTCGACTCCCCTCGAAAAACAAACCCTAATTCCTAATAAACCCTCGGGCAGCCTCCTTGAAGCCCATTGGGCATGATTTTTGGCCAATTAGAATAGAGATTTCTATCATCCACCTCTATTCATCCGCATGGATGGCCAAACTATCCTTTTTATACTAAAAACCCTTTTCTAACCCTTCTTCTTATAAGATTTACATACTTGGTGGTTTAAGCACCAAATAAAAGAAGTAAATAAGATCTTAAGGATCACAAATGTCTAACATAGGTGACTTAAGATATATAGAAGTTACTATCAATATAAAATTAACTTCAAAAGTCACTATTAAAAAAAAATAAGGTTATATAAACCTTAATAATAATCCTTTTAATAGATCCTTTCTAAACTAACAACCTAATCACATCCTATAACCAATAAAAATCCATTGATATGGCTTACATTTAGCTATGTAATAAATTGTACATTAAATATACATGTATAATTTTTTCACATAGTAGCTGAATCACAACACGACAACGTGGTAGTAACATGTGCATTATTCACACTCCAATCAATATGAACCACCACCACCTTATGATCATCACCTACTATGAGCTCTTCTTTTTTTGTCTTGTTCTTATTTTCTTCTTTTTGTCCTATCTATCCTTTCACTTTTTGTATCGGCTTCCAAATACCTATAAAAGATATTCATACTTGTATGTTGTATAGTTGTATGCTTCATTTCTTTTGTGAAGAATTTATTAGAGAAGAAGGTTTTGGTCAAAAAAATTTGTATCTTATACAACAATTGCCCATTAGCCACTCATATCTATTGGCCACTCAATTCAAAAGAAAAGAAAAAGCCAACACATCTAGTATGTTTTATGTACTAATTCATATCAACAACATGCTCACCTAAAGTGTATTCACACTACATTTAATTTCTAGCTATTGTGCCATTCCTCAACAAATATATATAATTTAACTAAAGTCTAAAATTGATTTGCTCAAAATTCATGATAGTGACAACAATTTATCTACACCTCCTTCAAAAACAAGTCCTTTGATAGAATATCCATCCATAATGATGGACCAAAAGAAAAAAGAAGCACCCACAACTACAATTAATAATAATTAGAATCAAAAAGTGGAATCATAGTCCAAAAAATCTAAGATAAAAATTATAAGGCCTTATTATTTTTTGATTTTATAATTACTCACATACAACTAATAATAATACACAACTATCATTTCTATAATCTTTTTCATGTCAAATCTAATAAAAATATGACGCCTTCAAATTTACAATCAAAAAATAATTACATCCATTACGTAAGCAATTCTAACAAAGTGAGCAAAAAAAGAGTTTGCCCTTATAAAAACTCCCTCACAATCGACAATTTTGATCTTGTTATGCTATAAAAAATACAAAAAAATGAGCACCAAAGAGGTGGCCAATTGCCACAAATGTTGTTGTATGACATGTCATCTTATTTGAGAATGCACCAGGTACTTGGCTATGGAAGATAAACTTGTATTTTGCAACTAACTAAGAATCTAACAATCCTAATTTAATCCTAAATAAATCCCAATTGAATCCTTAACAACCTAATAAAATCCTAAATAAATCCCAATTGAATCCTTAACAATCCTAATAAAATCCTAAAAGAATTATTAAAAAAAACTAAAGAAATTTTAATGAAATCAAAAAAAAAAATCTTTAAAAAACCTTTAAAAAATATTAAGGAAATCTTACAGAATTATAAATAAATCTTAAAGAAATCATAAAGAAATATTAAAGAAATCCTAAAGAAATTCCAAAGAAATCATAAAAAAAACCTTTAAAAAATCCTAATAAAATCCTAGTCAATCCTAAATAAATCCTAAATAAATCCTAATTGAATTTTAACCAAATCCTAAGTAAATCCTAACAAAATATTAATCAAATTCTAACGAAATATTAATCATAATTTAATCAAATTCTAAATAAATCTTAATCATAATCTAATCAAATCTAAATCAAATCCTAATCAAATCTTAATATAATCTTAACAATCTTAATAAAAATTTAAAGATATCTTGAATCAATCCTAATCAAATCTTAATCAAATCTTAAATCAAATCCTAATTAAATTCTAATATCTTAAATAAATTTTAATTAAATCCTAATCAAACTTTAAATCAATGATAATCAAATCTTAATCAAATCTTAACAAAACATCAATCAAATCCAATAGAAAATTTAAAAGCTTAATAGTTATTAAATTAACCATTGATCTTCATTCAAAATTTGTATGCACCTTGATCTATTAGTTTAAAATAAGTATATAAAATTTTAAAGGATTTGAACTTATAGATTGGAAAAAAAAGCTCCTAATTTTTTCAAGTGTGGACCATTTTCCTTCTTCAACCTTGATGTCAATCTTCCAACATCAATAGCTCCTTTTTGCATTGTTTATATATTCTAAAATTTTATAAAAATATTAATAACTAAATTAACTATCAGCTCAAAAAAGAACCATTCCAATTTAATTGGCAAATTACTCAAAATCATAGAAATCCTAACTAATTCTCAAAATCTAATTTGTAAGACCCTAGATCACTTAAATTTCAATAACCTTTGATCTAATTGTTGGATTAAGCTAAAATTTATACCAAGTATTTAATACAATTATACTCATAAATATATAATTTTTTATTAATAGATCTACTACAAAACTCACAGTATGCTCAAAAATATGAATCCACTTTATTTTTTAATAACCAGAGTCACTCAAATAGAACCTTGACTTTGCATAGCTCTTACAAAGTTATTACAAATTCAAAATCCTTAAAACCAATGCTAAAAAAAAACCCTATCAAGTTTGCTTTCCAATCCTATTCTTTGATCAACAAAATAACCTTCTATCCGCTGTAAGCACAAGGTTTTGTGCCTTGAGATTTGGTTTCAACCCTAGTTCACAACTAGCCTTCTCAAAGTATCAATCCAAGGTTTTTTTAGATAAATTTTGCCAGAAACTACCCTTTGCTTTGATCTTAAGATGTCTATAGTAGTATTTTTGCTAATCTATCTTATTTTGTCTTATTCATACCCCTATAAAGTAAATATAAGTCTTTTTTATAAAAAAGTAGCATTAACACTAAATAATTTTATTACCTCTCTATTTTTTTATCTATATTTTTTAAAGTAATTTTGTTACTTAGTCTTCAATTAAGCTTCTCTATAATATATGTCTTCTTTTGTTCTTATATCCTATTGATGTGTTACAACACGACAATATGTGCCATATTTTTCAATAGTAGATATTAAATTTGCAAACTAGATCTACCACTATGAAGATAAGTTGATGGACATCAACTTAGCTCTCATCGACAAAAAAAGAGAAGAACTTTGCAAAATACTCAACATCCCTAAAGAAGAAAGGTCCAAATTTTTTAATGGCTAGATGGCATAATTCAAGGAATAAAATGGATTTTGTCACTTCTTTTTATACGAAAAAAGTAAAAGTACAAATATAGCAGTGGTAGTAGCTCGGTTGTTTGAGTTAAAAGAATTTATCATATAATACAATTGAAACAATATTTTCAATATGGATGAATCTAGACTATTTTATAACATATTTTTGAATGAAATAATTTCCAACCAATGCATCAAAGGCACAAAAAAAATCTAAGAAATGAATTTCTATTGCATTTATAACTAATGCTTTGGGAACTAAGAAGCTCAACCATTCATAATTGGTAGAGTTTAGAAACCATGTGTGTTTAAAAAAAAGTCTAGCAAGTAGCTTAGATTCTATTACCATTAGAATAAGAAAGCTTGAATGATATCCGCATTATTTATCGAGTGGCTTAAATACTTTAATTGCAAAATAGGATGCCAAAACCAAAAAATCCTTCTTCTCTTTAATAATTGCAAAGCTTATAGCTTGAATGGTATTGAAATCCAAAACATCACCTATCACTTCTTCTCTCCAATACAACATCTATTTTCTAATCAATGGATGCTAGAACTATTATTACATTCAAACAATGCTATTATCGCATCTAAATCTGCTTTGTTTCTAACAAATTCAAGAACGGGACCAATGACCCTTACAAAACCAATGTGTTGCAAGTAATGTGCTCGATAAGATGTACATAGGATGAAATATCTTTAGAGACAATCACAAATTGTTGAAAACATACAAAGCTATTCAATGTTTTAGTTGAGCAAGATGAAAATGGAGAACTTCATAATGACATGGAGATTGTTGAAAAAGACATTGAACAAATGGTGCGAGGTTTGAACATCAAGAAGATGTCACTAGAGTTTCTACTTGATTTGCCATACAAAAATAATATAATATGCTAGATATATGACAATTTCCTTATTCTTGGTGATGCCAACATGGTCAAATCTAACAATAATTCAAAAATAATTGATCTTAAGGCAACAAAGGCAAAATCATATAAGGAACGGCTTGTCATATTATATGCGACACTCTAAAAACTTGAGAACGTTGATGTCGATATAAATATCAACTTGCAAATCTATTCAGATTTATACAAAGGAGAAGGTTAAGTTTGTATAGAATACAATAAATCACTTAAGAACTTGACTATTGACTAGTACTTTTGCAAAAATTATAGCTAGTATTATTAGAATAAAAATCATTTAAGGCTAGAAAATTCTCACTTAAATAATATATATATATATATATATATATATATATTAATAATATTATTCAAAAAGCAAGGTTATAAGTTTACAACCTAGGAAGAAGGATCACTTCAACAAATATTATCAAGTAAGCAAGGAATATTAATTAAGAAATATCAAATAATTGGGATATATCCAAATATATAATATTATTGACAAAAAAAAATATCAAATATGTGTCATAGATACCATCTATAATTGATAACAAAATATCACATAGATTTGAGAAATAAACCAAAAATTAATCAACAATGCATACAATGATAAATTATATATTTTCTAGTAAAAAAACTTACAATATATTTCCAAATATACAAAGAAGCAATCAAAATAGACTTAAAACATCTTTTATTACTTTGTAGTGTGATAAATGAGTTAGTATATTATACCTATATTAACTTGGATTGCAAGAATATGTGAGTGAGTAACGTGAGCTTGATTGTGATGGCAACTTGTGAGGCGAAACCCTAAAATGAGGCATGAAAACCCTAAAAGGAGCGGGGACATGGCGAGTGGTTGGAGGACTGATGTCGCAGGCCCATGTGCAGAGTAGCGCGAGCACCGAGCGGAGTCGCCGATGCCACACGGTGGTCAGTCAACAGGTCTCGGATTCTTCAACATGTGACACACTCTTCTCTTGCGAAAGCAAAAGCGAAAGAAAAGAAGAAGCGAAGAGGAATCATGTGAAGATGCGGTGCAGTGGGATCTGCAGATCGATCTCCTCGCAATTGCAGTGCCTGCACGAAGATCTCCTCGTCTGGAAACCTCCCTTTCCCTGCAACAGCAACAACTCTGTGGATCGATTCTCCCACATGGGTCCATGCTTCTGGCGTCACAGGCTTGGACAGATTCAACGTGGTCTGTGGTCGATACCCACATCTAGTATTTTGCATTCCATCATTAAGATCCCAGTGGGTCCTCGGTGGCAGGTACTGGTAAGGGGCGATTCATGGTGATGTTTAGAGCTTAAAACATGCAGCCAAGTGTGGTTCAACCCCACCATGTCTGTGTCCGAACGGTGTTTGAATTTGGATATTAACCTGGGTAGCTCTCTCGTAACCCCAACAAGGCGTTGATTCCGGCCATTTTTGGCTGTAGAAGCTAATCCATTGTTACACCGTGCCTACAACTGCGACAGCAGCACTGATTCTGGACCTATTCAGCTTCGGCGCTGCTATTTCACCTCATTGTACGATTCTAATTATCATATACCACTTTCTTCTTGAAGCCTAACCTAGCATCTGCAGATAACAGATCTTTCATCGTTGCCCAACGTGATTCCTTCTTGGTGCAATCCTACGGTGCATCAGCACCCACACACTCTCTTGCCGGCCTTGAATTATGTATTCTGTAGCTTGGCCATCTCCTTCGTCAGAGACCATTTGGAATCGATAGATTTAAGTATGCGGATGTCCGGGTTCTTCACAAGTTCTCCAATTTTAGTCGACCTTCGGCTACTGAACGGCGAAGTGCCTGATTGAACCACACTTCGTCAATGACATCATTGGACGAAGAGCGCAGAGTTCGCCGTTTGGGTAGCACAACTGGTAGATCAGATGTCGATGTTGTTGCTGTTGTTGTTGTTGTTGGTGATGAAGATGATGATGATGATGATGATGGTCCCTCACTGGGCACAAATTTCTTCTCCCATCTACTGTCTCTAGGAATCTTCAGGGATGAGCTCTTCGTCAATGGCCCATTTCGCCCCTCCACTCGCTCATACTTCCGCCGCATCAGTACCCTCGCCAGTCGCTCATATAAGTCCATGATCCCGCGCAATCCAACACTTGCACAATTTTCTTGCGCAATTTTCCCGCAAGTGCCCTCTCCACAGACTGACCAAGACAGCTCACTGGTCTTCGAACTGGTCTCAAACCGGCACGGCCAAGGTTCATCACCTATCTCTCTCACTAAAGAAGCTAGCTACGATAGTCTACAAGCAATTCTACAATTCTCCAAGCCTGCCAATCTCAATATATTAGTTAAACTCCGCGAGTTGCGGTTACAATCATAAAGACATGCTCATTTCAGCAGCTCGCAAAAACATGAAAATATCCGCATGCGATCACTCATTAGGACACTGAGTTGGGTGATGGCAGAGACAGCAATGACTTAAGAGCATAACGGAAATAAAGCGGCTATACGCTCGTCCTTTCTCTTCCCTGCCACCGTCGCATGATCATACTTGACGTTTTCAGTCCACAGAAGTGGATTCTGTGAAGCCTGAGAGCTCTACCTGTGTCTCGTCTAACTACCCTTGGTTCACCTTTTGCAGCTCTTGAGAGAAACAGGTTATGTCTGAGAGGAGCCAATAATGAGAGACCGAAAGCAGGCCTCACTCTCGTCACTCCTTGGACCACAGAGTCGTTCTATAATTGCCATTTTCTGCGAGGGTCAAGAATATCCATGAATCATGGAGCACAGTGTCCTGCCGAGGTTCTTGTCGTGTGCGTCTTGGAAATGGCGATGGGATCAATATTCAAATCAAAAAGGCGTTATGGATCACTGACTTGAGGGGAAGATTTGGTGCACCTGTCTAACATCCATCTTGTGAGCAGCCTTGTCTGAGCAAATGAACAGGCGCTCACTGTGGTGGCGGATTCAAGAATCACCATAACATAAGGTTGGTGGGACGTCGGTTGTCCTGAGGACAAAAATCGGGAGTCGTTTACAATTGAAAAAAGTCCATAAAGTTGGAAATACAAAATCATTTCGAGATTTTTGAACATATTCAAGGGTTTGATGTAACTATTGTTACTTCAGCTAAAACACAAGATGAGGCTTTCATTTTGTGGAGTGGTTTCACTCATTCTAATTGTAACACGGTAGAAAGTTTCTTCCAAGGTTGAAATCCAACTGCACCTCAGTGGTGAGCTTGAGAAATCACGGCGACTGTTTCGAAAGAATAAATCTGAAGCTTCACTAAACAATTCAGTTTAGAAGGCCATACCACAAGATCCCCTAATAAAACATCTCCCCTTGGCCCATTTTGTTGGGCTGGTGCAAAAAATTATGTCTCTCACTAACTCATTGGGAAGCCCTCCAAAAGAAGTCTTATCATTACCATGGACTGAAGCAACAGTACTCATATATTTCAACTCTAACATACATGCACCAGTAGTCATGGGAATGCTTTAGGGTTAATAAAGCAGATACAAGCCATTCACATTGCATGCGGACTGCAGGGGATCCATAGACATAGATCCCATTCTCAGGCATTATCCTTAATTCTTATGGTTGATCTTTAGGACATTAAGTGCAGTGGGTGGAGGATCTCAATTACATCAAGTGATGCCATCTAGCAGCCATCCAGTACTCAACCACACATCATACATGAATGCTTCACAGTCTTTTACCACAAACAAAGCATGACAAGTTACCACAATCATCACGTGGAAATATGCAAGGGAGTTGCAGAAACTCAAAAGCACAAATAATTCTGAGTATCATCCACGTTTATTCATCACATTGTGTGATGAATATGGAAAACAACTCCTGTAGGTCCTACTGGTTGCTGCTTAGACTATAGACTGAAACTTTTAGGCGTTCCACTCAACGTCCCTGTTTATGTCAATGAAAACTCCTTTATTACAAGAATATCTTATGTAGGAGATGCAAGAATTGCCCATATTCTGCATCTTTGTCAAAAAAGCTTGACTAATGGCATGTAAATTCAACATGTGCACAGCCTTTGTTGTAGCCGACCAGCCTGACCATCTTGATGAAGGCAAAACTGCCATAGGACTTATAATTACTTGTTTGTGTATTATATAATCTAAGTCTTGGTGTGCATATCTGAGTCGGTGTTCTTCAGACAAGAGAAGGTCAACTTAGACATAGAGGCGTGTTTATCAAGATGCCAAAAACCTGATATGGTGTACGATGAAATAGATGTTTCACAACTATCTTCGGGCACAAAACCGAATATTAAAAGAAAAAATAGAAGGTGCATTGTAACCAGTCATTAACAAAAGTCCTCGGACTTGCTGACGATGATACTAAACAGTATAGTAAAGACTCAAGTCCTAAGCATTTTGCCATGTCCAAGCGCTTCAACTTCGACAGCCATGGAAACTAGTAATCACAATGTCCAGCTAACGCATGAATATCCAAATGTATCCTTAAATTTATCTCAGCAAATGTTTCAAAACAACACATTCACCAATTCAGACTGTATAAATAAGAATGATGGTCTAAAATCTTTCCTTGAAAACGTGATTGAAGAATTGAGTACTTGGTCACCTTCTGATTCCAACATGTATGCACATTGGAGTCTCGCCGGGTCTTTACCATCAGATACTCGATTCCTTGAAGAGAGCGATGAACTGTGTGCAGTATCTGATAATGGGACAACGAGATCATAAGCACAAGACATGAGGTATTGATCTGACATTCGTAACTACACTAATAAGAGCAATTGCAATTTGCTGGCGATCACAGAATCCATTCGTACCTGGTTCTTCAGAGAGCTCGAGGCATTTGGAGCTCCAATAACATTATTCAGAAGAATTGGGATGATACCCACACGAATAACCATCGGCAAGCCCCTTGTCGATATATATATATACGCATATAGATAGATGGATAGATAGCACTGCTTGAAGACGATACCTACGTTCAAAAGCCTGCTATGCTAACCATCAGACACTCTTCTCATCAGATTGATTGCAGTAATCAGATTGTTGTTATTAAACTCCACCGTTTCATGAAATCCCTATCTTTGACTCGGTCAGGAGAAGCAAAAAGTGGCAGGAGCTTACCATGTGTTCAATATGCATGTATATGGTTGAAATTCCCATTTGCAAGAAGCAAAACCCTCTCCATTACACGTATTGATGGTTAGCGATAATCTTCTTTATGGAAATACAATCATGGAATAACCATAGCCTAAACTCTTGCACTATACCTCCATCTCTTCAACGAATTGGCAAGTTCCGACAGTCCGGCCTGTCGTGCACCATTTAAAAGAGTGGTATATGTGACAAAGTCAGGGTCGATCACACCGTCAACTGTCTCCTGTTTCATCCCATTAAACAATTTGTATGCTTCATCAACACGGCCTGCCATACAAAGCCCATTGAGAATAGTGTTGTACGTTACAGTATTAGCGCATCCCTTTGCACTGATTTCTTCAAACAGCCTCAACGCATCCTCAATGCGACCACCCTTGCATGACTCATCTATGAGTAAGTTGTAAGTGACTACATCGGGTTCATAACCCAACGACTGCATTTCAAGTAAAAGATGCCCAGCCTCTTCAACTCTGCCCGATTTTCGTAGTCCATTAATGAGCGTGTTATACACTGTAACGTCTGGAGTACATCCAGCACGTTTCATGTCGCCAAGAAGAATAAAGGCATCGTGAATACGACCACATTTGCAAAGCCCGTCCATAAGAGCGTTGAACGTGTAAACATCTGGAACCAACCCATCCTCTGAAAACAAGCCGAGAAATTCGTAAATATCAAGCAAGCGGTCGGCTTCACAACAGAGTCAGGCTAAAAAAATTTAAATTCAAACATAGACCAACAATTTCGACAGCAAAATACTTCCGAAACCGTGGACTCAACCAAAACGCGTCACCCTGACTTTATTCTTCTATATAATGTAGTGCACGACCCTAACCAGTTACGATGAAACTGATTGAAGATCTCACCTTCCAATTCTCCAAAGATCTCCCATGCTTCATCAAGTCTCTTGGATTTGCAGAGAGTGTCAATCAGTACATTGTACAAATTGACATCCAATGCACAGCCAACATCCTTTGCTTCCTGAAATATCCGACGAGCTTCGCTCGCTCGTCCTGCAACACCTAGCCCGTATACAAGAGAGGTGAACGTGACATGATCGGGTTGCAGACCTTTCGAAAGCATTTCTCTAAATAATTTCGCTGCGGCGTCCGCCCGGCCACTTCTTCCTAATCCATGAATGAGCGAGTTATAGACAACCCTGGTAGCGACAAGACCTTCCGAGGTCATTTCCTCAAAAAGAAAAAATGCCTTGTCAACATGGCCGGACTTACCCAGCCCATCAATCATTGATGTGTAGGTAAAGATATTAGGCCGACACCCACGAGATTTCATATCCAAAAATACTTTCAGAGCTTTCTCAACTCCCCCACACTTGCAGAGAGCATCTATCAGTGTACTGAACGTGATTACATTGGGACTACAATTTTGATTTTGCATCTCTTCAAACAATTTCCACACTGAATCAACCCTCTTGGCTTTCTTAAACGCATTCATAAGGACGTTAAATGTGTACGTATCAGGTCGCAAACCTGACTGCCCCATTACTCTATAGACAGCAAGTGCTTTCTGAGTGTAGCCTGCTTTGACAAAGGCGTCAATGAGAGAATTGTACGCCGAGGCTGTGAGTGCGCATCGATGGCCTTCCATGCGTTTTAGGGCCTCGACAGATTTCTCCAAGAGCCCCGCACTTGCATAGCTTCGGGCAAGCTCAATAAAAATCCGAGGTTGCAATCTATATTTAGATTTCTCAACTTCAGCTAGGACTTCTTCCGCTTCATTGAAGCACCTTGCGTTTCCAAGCATTTCTACGAGGACAGTGCACGCTCGAACGCTGTGCACTCCTCTCTGCTGAGTGCCCACCCACTTGAAGAATTTGTATGCCATATCTACATTACTCAGATTTTGCAACACCTTCCAGTCATAGCTTAGGTGAAACCCTAATCCTAATCCTGCTAGTGCAATCTCCTTATCGGGTCCCCAGCAACCTCTTGCCAATATTCGGCAAGTACTGTCCACGTCCATGTCCAGACTCTGTTGCCCTCGTCTAGGTTCTTCTGCAGGAACCCCATGGAAGTAATTGGAGATCTCAACTACCGAGTTACTCTTGCCGGACAAGCTAGCAGTTTCAGAAACAAATTGCGTATCGTCAGAGGAGAGATGCTCCTGGATCGCTGAGTCGATTTCCCTACGATGGCCACAATGTAGCGATCTCACCTGCTCTTTCAGCAAGTCCCGAAACTTGGGACTCCAAAAGCCGTCCCTCGAGGCCTCGGACGGAGTGGTCGATAACAGTATCGAGGGTGCTTCACGAGAATTGCAATGGACATGATTCTTCTGGGTGGCAGAATTCGCTACCACCTCAATGCTTCCGAGTTTGCGGCGCCCCGCAAACAGTGCCCGTCTCATGGTTGATATCTTGTCAAATCACTGTATGCGTGCAAGAATGGCACATAAACAAGCTCCAATTTCTGCAATCGCACAGCACAGTAGATGAGAAAAATAACTGCGCGACCTATCCTCACACCTCCGGCGCAGATCCGATCGACCAGCAATCAATTGTAGCTCCAAATACCTCAGCATAGAATCCAGAGAACTTCAATGAATGATCTCCGCCACGAAGCATTGTACAACTGAAAATCTCAGTAACCCTAGATTAGTCGAAGAGATTACATTAGATGTACGAATCCGGCTCAAAAGAATTGGGTGAATTGTGCCACTGAAGGGCTGCGAAGTGGTGGGCATGGGCACAGGGCAAGGGTGTCACGAGCATCGCTAAACCCTAAACCCCTGAACCCCAAGTGCGACACCGGCTGAGTTGGATGCAACAGAACATGACCTCCAAAAATTGCCAACTAATTTTTGCACTTTAATCTCATCCTCCATGAGCCCCACAGAGCGGTTTTATATTCTTTAGGATATCCTCATATTTTTGTCAGTAATTCTCTTCTTTGGATGATGTATGTGTGCAATGGTTATAATAAATGATTATAAAATATATATGTCTTCGCATAATTTAGTGAACTGAAAATTTTCTGGAACATCAATCATAATTTGCTTAACTAAATCAGACCAGTGAATTATAATTTTATACATATTGATTGTTTGACGAATAACAAACTCAGTTACTACCATTTCCCCTCTATTTATTATGGCAATGAACTCACACCTTCTTTGCCAACTTTGACAAAGAAACATGAATTACAAAATATCGTTACAAAGTGTAATGGTGAATTACCCAGGTGTTGATAAGATGGCATCAAAACTATTTTATAGATAAATTCATAATATTCCCTTTCCAACATGGATTAGCAGTGAGCTGTCACTCGAATGGCAAACCCAGCATTCGTGAGCCTAGTTAAACTTACTTTTGGTGCTCTACGAGGCTCGGATCTGCGTTGGAATCGTGTGTCAATACAACCTGTTGTGCGGCTGTGCACGCATTTTTACTTGCACGGGTACTTCTTTGAGGATGAACACTGATTATCAATGAGTAAAGGATCAGTTCTGTTCGGATTAGACTTTGACATGATGAGCTAGTTCTGAATGTGCTTCAAAGCTTTTAATCTGAAGTTCAATCGAGTAACAAGAGAGGGAGCCAACGAGAATTCTGGAAAACCGGAAGTGTTCCACATCGCTCCTAACCGAGTGAGTTTGACCCTGACACCTCAAAGAAGGTGAAATATGGACCGCAGATGATAAGTTACTTCAGTAGCTTCAGTAATGCTCCTAATGAGGTCTACTAAGAGGAATCTAACTGTGAGCCAGCGCTGGAAATCCAGGTTGCTATCACCCTCGTAATCGACTGGCGAAGACGAAGCGTATAAGTTACAATGGCTGGTAACATACAGATCAACAAAACCTCCCGAACGTTGACGAGCAGCCGAGGGCTTTGTGAGTATTTCAGGTGATTTTGGTATACAGTGGAATGACTCGGACACATGATTTCTTTGCTGGCTGTATAATCCATTTGGTAGATGCTGAAGGAAAATTCATTATGATCCAAAGCAAGTTCTTTTGCATGAGATCAGCATGCTTTTGAAGATGGTCCGTATAATCCGCATGTTCTTTATTAGTTTTATGGCAGACGCACTGCACGTCTTTGTCGAGCTATCGGATGACAACGAAATGCTGTCTGCTGGCAAATGAGCCGCTTTTAGATGCCTAGAACCCGACGATGTCAATGGATACTCATTTGGCATCCACTTCCACGCGGGTCCTTTCCCTCAGAGGTCTCTCGGCGTGCCCAGCTCTGCAAGATAATTTATTTGTATTGTAGGTCGTACACTGTTTCGAAGTATGTAACATGTGGATTCTCTTATTTCAACTGTGATCATTCATGAGATAGTACATGCTGATATAATGTTTACAGGATCAACTGTCCGCAGGAGCGTTATCCTTCTATCTCCTCAGATCCAGTTTCAATCATCCAATAGTCCACTGTCCTCTTCCCACTAGTCTCAGATATCCAAGGAAGGTTTGGAAGCTGCATTAGCTCTCTAGCCCCGCAAGGCGAAAGCTTTAGGCGGCCACTGCGAATGTTTGAGAAACAAGCCTGGGATTCTTCATCACCGACTCTCACTCCGGGTCTCGCCTCTCTAACCAACTAGGTGTTCGCTCAGATCAGCGGGTTAACTATCATGTGGGATGCGAAATCATATTTCTGGTCCCGTATCAAGTCTGTTGAGCTTGACGAAATTTTATTGTCATCACCGCGAACACCACTCACCACACTCGTACATCACACCACCGAAGCTCAGTTCGTCACCAGTTTCTCATTCATGTTCTCAGTAGTAGAACTGGCTTATACTGGTATTGAGAACACCAATGCCTCCACATGTTACTCCCAAACTTACTACTAAACAAGTATCGATACATGTAGGGCCAATGATTGATTGTTAATCCAGACATGTGCGCCTGCCTAACTGCCCACTCGCCCATACACTCTAGCAATCCACCATTCAACTTCCTGTGCAAGTATTAAGCCCAGTGTTGTACACACGGGATTGCGTCGACGATGGAACATCATTTCTAGTTCACATCTCTCAGACGACGTAGCGAAGTTTCAAGAGCAAAAATCCTAAATCACAATTCTCACCTAGAAATTGGGCAATGTTGCACCATGGATTGAACCAATCACCATCATATCGGCGGTGGCTCACCACCTAAATATGATACTTACAATCCACCTGTAACTGACAAGGGTCAGCTCATTGGGTATCAATGAGCTCTGCTTTTTGTACAGGAAACAATTTTACGCTACTATCCTACCAGTTAATGAGGCTATGACACAAGACGAGGTTGTCACCATCCAGTTGTGTATACGATCCGAAAGATAGTACTCCGGTTGGTCCTCGATGACTGCAACCATCAACCTCTTCATAATGCAAATTTAACTCACTGAAAGACCTGTAGATAGAATGGTCTATCCCACAGAGTAACTGCGGCGACGCTGCTCCCTTGGGCAACGGAATATACGACCTTGCGTTCACAGATAAACCCCCTGGACACGAAGCACAGGGACTCTACGACTACGAAGACATCACATGGATGCAATAGCCGCTCTACATTGCTGGAGTAGCACCCAGCCAAGGATACTGCCCCTGTCATCTTTGCTACTGAGACCAATAACCGTACTAAACTCTTTAGAAAATGTTTTGGTTGGCAGTGCGAACTAGTTTTCCAAGCAGTCGAAAACAGGATTAGGCCAAAACACTATAGCTTAAGAGCATTCGCTGGTAAGCCTCAGTTTACATAGTAGCGTCATAGAAATGCAGAAGGTATACTAAGGAGGTTCTCCTTGTCAAACAAGTTCCCAGCCCCACTCGCAACTAACGCCCGTAGAGGTAACCATCCTTGGCCACAAAACTAAACCCTAAAACCTTTTGGGACACGTTCACGACATTGCAAACTGAAGACTCACCTCTATGCAAAGGTCAGACAATCCTCTTGTAAAACCTCACAAACCGGTTGGCATCGGGCAAAGGAAGAAACGATCATCTGTGTACAGACTGCGGGCAAGGTGGGTAATAAGTAGGAGATGCCAGCAAAGCGAAACCCTAAAACCAGCGCTGGCATCTGCAAACTGAAAAATAGAATAGTAAAGTAAGTCAATCTCTCGCCCAAGCCCTAATCCTCAGAATCAGCGTCCAAGTGGCGTCGACGTCGATTAAAACTGAGGAACTTTGAGTCTTCTTTACATAAAGAATTGGGGACTTGAAATTCTTCACAATTTCAAGAAAACGCCAACGAGGTAAATCCTGACTTGGTGATTTTTGTATTTAATTATCTTTTGCATGCATGGTTGCTAGTATCCAACTCAAACTAAATGTGTACCATTTAGTTTAATGTATTTTAAAGATATATATAATTTTAAGTCATATTATTGATTTGTGTTTTGTATTAGTGGCACTTCTCTTGGTTTGCTTCACTTTTATATTTTCAATTCTCTATAATATAATATTAGTATATAACAAAATTTATAAATTTGCAAATAGATTGACAATTTATTTTGTAATGCTACTTATTTATTGTTGCATCAAATTATTTCAAATCATTTATATAAAACAACTGTTAATTTAAAAAATAAAAATAAAAATACACATTTATTTCTGATTGAAGCATATTCGTTCATTCTCCAAATATTCGGATTTACAGTTTGATTTATAATTATGTCTTAATTTGAAAATCCATGCATTTTGTATTAAATCAAAGCCTTTATACCAATGGACTTTCAATGAAATTGTAAAAAACAATCAAATTTAAAATACTATATTTAAGAATACATATTATTAACATAGCAGTTTATTTTTTTATTTTTCATTCTCCATGCTAGTTGTAAATATACAAATAATTAAATTGCCATCAAAATTATAATTAGACAGTTTGAATTTTAGGAGGATTTAATAGTGTAGGTCAGTATTTTACATTGACTAACATGAAGTTAAATAAACCACTAAATTATTTGATTAAATCCAACAATACATCTGACAGGAAACTCAAGAACATTGCATGGAAGATCAGTTCATAACCACAAAATCACAAGAGAAAATATTTCGAGGGATAGATGATAAAAATAACATGACACCAGATGTATAATAATACCATCTTAACCAGAAAAAATTTACGGCCTGAATTTATCATCGGGTAAAATGAAAGTTCGGCTGCCCGTGTCCCGTAGGACGAGACGCAAACGTGCGGCGACGGCGGGATGACGCTGTTGCTCCGTACTCATGGATATGAGGGTGGTTTGATTGCGGAGAGAGTTTGCGTCTCTTCGAAGCTTCGGTGCTTGCAGAATCGTCGTGGCTTCTGTGCAGAGTTTCGGAGTTTTCGCACAGAGCGGTAGTAGAGGTTTGTTAGGAAGCGTGTTTTCCTTTTCAAGTGAGGTGTAAGCCGATTGCTGAGTTGTTTCAGGTGGAAAAGACTGTCGCCTTAGGGTTTCGTGGTTGGAAGCTGTCTTTTTCCGTTTTGAATATGAATGTGGTGTAAGGATCGTGTTGAGGGTTTAGGTGCTTCGGAAGCGCTAGGGTCATCTTTGTGATTTGATTCGAAGTTAATTTTAATACGTGGGAGTTAGGAGGGTTTTGTTTTGTTTTGTTTTGTTTGTTTGTTTGTTTGTTTGTTTTTTTTTGTTTTTTTGTTTTTTTTTTTTTTTTGTTATGAGCAGGAGTTGATACTTTCGTCGGAATGGGAGGCCATGGCGGTCTTAACATCCTGCCACAGAAGCGGTGGAACGTGTACAATTTCGATAATAGGGAAAAGGTTAAGCGAGATGAAGAGAAGGCTGCTCGCGAGGAGGCTGTAGAGAGGCAGCAAGCTCGGCAACGGGAGGCCGAATTACGTCTTGAGAAGCTGCGGGAAGTTGCGCAAGCGAAGAGGAAGGGCTCTTGTGAATTACGAGTTGCGGATGGCGAAGGTACAGCAGAGCAGCCACTACTGGGAAACGAACGAGAGAATGAGGTCGCGGCTCTGGCCGAAGCTGAAGGAGCGAAGCATTTCAACCTCTTTGAAATTGCTGGTGAACCCGAGCAAGGAACCGCGAACGATTGGATCAACGACCTGAAAGTAGGAACTAGAGGAGGTCTTGACAAGCAGGATATACGGGAGTTGAAGAAGATGGAAAGGTCGAAGGATCGCGCTCCTGAAGATGAAGGATATGAATTTGGTTGTGGACTAGTCGGGAAGAGTGGGAAGAAGCCTTGGTATGCCACGAAGCGTTTTATGGTGGAGAGAACCATCGATGGAGGTGTCGGATCGCGCACATCGAGATCAAGAAGCCCTGGTGCGCTTTCCCCTCCCTGATGGATTGGGATCTTCTCTGTCATGTCGTTAGGGTTTGTGATCACATATTGTATTTTCACTGCTCTTGGATCCTTTTTCTCCTGATGTATATTATTATGAACTACGTTTGCAACTTCATCTTTCTGACGAATGGAGCGGATTGATGGATGGTTACAGAGGAGAGGCCTTCCAAGCGAAGCAGAAGAAGTGAGGAGAAGTCTGGAAGGTCTGAAAATCGGGTGAAGAAGGAAAAGAAAGAGAAGAGTGGGCGGAAATCAATGGAGGAGCTAAGAGCAGAGAGGGTGCGACGAGAGCAGCAGGAAAGGGATAGAGCTCAAAAGTTGTTGCTTGCCAACAGGAAAGTGAATGGTGATGGAGTGTATGGCGTCAACCGAAGCGGTCGATCGTATTATCATCAAAGCTTTGGTAATGCAAGATGATTTATACAGTACTCTAAAGTTCGTATTGCACTTTTTAAATTTTTTTATTTGGGGTTTTCAGTTCTTCTTTCGACGCATTCTGAGGACGCAGACAGAAAGTGCACGTTTGAGTTCTCTGTAATCATAAAGGATATCAGTATGCAGTCTTACTTTAGCATTTACGACGCAAGAAACATCAATAAGAATGTGTATTTTGAGAGAATTTCTGCAAATCAGCGGACAATGAAAAAACCTTCTGTATATAAAGTATGCCCCTTTCCATTTCTTGGTGGCAATTGAGGTCCTAAAATCATGACAACATCGTGTTTTCAACTGTATCGACTAATCAGTATGAAAGTAGGCAACAAATTTCACTGCGCGGTGGACAGTCTTGGCATATGCAGCTGGAATGGGTGATATTGCGCTCACAATCATGATTACAAATAGAGCCATGGCCTACATTGCTGTGCCGTATATCTATCTGTTTGTTTGAAGATGAACACCAGGTACTTTTGGACTGGTACTTCCGAAATTGGGCCCAATTATCCGGATACGCAGGAATCTTTCGTCCGTGAGACTAGCGTTTTCCTCAAGTTGAGAAAGAGACTTTCTCCGATGAATGCCTTTTTGGCCTGGGAGCTTTCTTCGGTTGTGGAGGCTTACTGTCCACGAGAGTTATAAGGCGTGTTTCTTTATCAAAAATCATGTTGGAGCCACATGCTTCGCATTTGACACTGTTAGTTGATCCTTCATTGGGTATGCCCAATATGCTATCGAAGTAGCTGTTTACTCCGGCTCCACAATTTGGGCATGGACCATTCAAGATGAGAGCATCCTTCAAGACCAAATTCGTAAGAGACTGTGCTATCAATAATGTGGTCGGCAACACGATGAACCATGTAAAGAAGAAACTGTAGGACTCGGGCAACTCGAGCAAATATGTAATCTCAAACCCTGTGATATCATCCAGAAAGAAGTCCAAACCTAGGGCTATAAGAGCTGCCGGCAAATTCAGCGATGTCATCTTGAGATAATCCACTGTGGTATCGCTCACCACCTTCTTACTCCTGAGGCTGCAGCGAGGGCCTGCTATGGCCACCTTGCTACCCTTTTGCTTGAGCTTGAGCTTGAGCTCGTCAAACTCTTGATCGCTCAGGATGGGCTTTCCAGCAGCGTAGGACAGTGACACTTCCAAAAACTTTTGCTCGTCCGAGCTCAGCATCACAACGCTGCTCCCCTCCCACGTCAGCTCCTCTTTCAGGTTGTCGAACTCCTCATTTGACATAATCGGTTTCGAATCGAAGTAAAACGACTGTAAAGCCTCTAGAAATTCCATCTCCATCTCTCCCAACATCTTCTTCGCTTTCTTGTTGACATCGCAGTAGAGCAGAACCTTGTCATCCACATCGGATTCGCTCCGACTCATCCCCATTCGGACTCGCTTGCATCACCACCACCTCCCGCCTCCCACGGCTCGTCACCCCAGCCCGCCATAACCGCTGGCGACCTCCTCCCCACTTCAGTCCCGGCAACTGCAAGCCCTGGATAGCGCACGCCGCATGCAACCTGCAGCCGCTGGAGCTCACCAAACTCCGGATAATCACTTTGCAATTCATGGTTGCAGGCGCAGTCATGCGTGCAACCAGCGGCATGGGGACTGGAGTGTCCCAAATGATCGAGGTTGCACGTCCGAATTGGCTACACTGGAAGCAACGGTCCGGATCCAAGCAAGGCGCGCGAAGGGCGATGGCGGCGTTGCGGGCGAGGTGACAGCAGTGGCAGGAAAACATCCGGAGCTTATCCGGACGTCGTGACTACATACATGCAGTCCACTAGAATGTTCTCAGTACAGCTTGGATCTGAGGTCCAGTTCCCATGCAACAGTGTGTCTACACATACATGCATCCCCTTCCTCCCCTTCCTCCTCGCGGCCATGGTGTCTGAATTCCCTCGCAACCCATAAGTGATGGTGGACTAGCCCAGCAGATGTGGCGACTGCGATATGGCTTCCACTTTAACTTTTAGTAGAAACTATATCAAAAATAACAGATTAGTAAAATACAAGTTTAGTACAATACATAGATTTATACAATTTTTTTAAAAAATAAATCAAATTCAAAATTCAAAAAATAAATCATGTAAATTTATAATAGATAGTTATATGTAAAAAATTATAAAAAATCATAGAATAATTGTGCTTATTTCTTCCAAACTATATCCATTAATTGATTATTTAATTAGGATTTCAAAATATGCTATATTAGTAGTAATATAATTTAATTACTTCATTTTCTCTATACATCACTTTTTCATATTTTTCTAGATCTACTTCAAATTCTATAGAAGTGTGGGCAAGTTGAAAGTAAGTCAAGTGCAAAGTGGAGGAGAGGAAAAAAACAAAGTTTACAAAATATATATATATATATATATATATATTCTTCATACTTGGTTGGATCTATTTCAAATTTTATAGGAATGGGGGTATGGAACACATTTATTATATATTCAATATATAAAAGATAAAGGCATATGCAAGATACATGTATTAACTATACAATTTTAAACTACATGCTAAAATTTTTAATATGCGTGACAATGATATGTATCTATTGTTTTTCATCTATAGAGTCCAAAAAAAAATCCCAACTTAATGCTTGTATTAATCATTGCACCTTTGCCATACTTGTCTTTTTTTATAACAAATTTTAAATATTTTTATTTTGTAGGTTCTTTCTACTTTATTCCTTGTCATACTTGATTTCAATTTGTCTTTCACTTCTTTGTCCTTGTCATTAACCTTGTTGCAATACTAGAATTATACTTTTACTTTACATAACTAGAATATAGACTTGAAGCACATTTATCATGTGTATAACACTAACATGTCCAAAATACAAGCATTAGCTATATAATACTTAATCGCAAAATAAATTTTTATACATGTATGATGGAAATAAGTATCTTGACCAATATATTAATTTTTACTAATAAAATCTAGAAGAAAATCTAAACTTGGCAATAATACTAATTATTGCATCTTTCTTGTGATTGTTATTATTTTATTATTGATTTGTTACCTACATCTCTTATTTTTTATAATTTATGCTCTATCATTAAATATATAAATAGAACTTTTATTATAAGCTTAAAAGACATCTTTCATATAGATTATATATTTAAGATCTTAAACTATCAAAGTAATCTTTTATATTAAAATTATTATTGGCATTTCAAACATTTTATAGAAAACTCTTTTTTGTATGTAATTTTTAAAAAAAGATATATTTAATGGTTTAATAGATTAGATGTCATTTTAAATTTAATTCAAAATGCATGTATTACATGGACCTATAGAAAGACTTATTTATTTCTTAAAGATTTATCTTTATAATGATTTATATAATATATGTATATTTCTTGCTACTTTAAATGTTCTTGTAATAAAGAATTAGATATGATTTTAGATTACAAATAATATCCATCTTGCATCTCAATTAGAACAATCAAAATGGTGACAACAATCGTTGCATTTAGAATGATCAATGCTTTAGATGGCTAGATATTATCATTTGAAAATTAAATAATCAATCTAATGATGAACGTAAGTAAAACATCCAAACCAAGCCTCATCTTTTTTCCAAGCATGTTGTATTTTAATCTCACAACAAGACAAATTCTAATTCCTTGAACTAAAAAATCATTTGGTAGCTCTTTAATGGCCTTTAGTACCTACTTTGATTCCAACTTACTCTTGATCTATCCAATTTATAAACCATCCAACTAACCTAGAGTATCCACAGCAATCATACACTTTGATTGATTCTTTCACAACATGCTTGCAATAGTCATGCACTTTGAACAAGTGCATCTTAGAATGCTGTACAAAATAATTCTAAGATACTGCTCCAACAATCTTATAATAATACTCCAAACGACAACAAACACCCACACTTCTAGTGGCATTTTAACAACACTCTAAATCACAATAAATATCCACACCTCTGACAACCTTATGACAATGTTTCAAACTACAACGGATGCCCATACCTCCAACAATGCAATTAACTTGGATAACTATGAGCATCTTTGACACTAACATCACAACTAACTACTCGCTTCTCCCAATTACTATTCTTGCTAATACTTTTATCTTTTTAATGCTACCATTGCTTAACATAGGTCCTTCTGGACTAATCCTAATAGAAATGTTGACAAATCTCTATACTATAGTTGCCATGCTATTTATCTCAAGTGCGCAACTAATACCAATGATTGCTAATCTTAATATTGCTATCTCTAGACTAAAACAACCCTCACCAACAAATATTCCAACTATCAAATTTAAATCTACGACATCTCTAGTATAACTAAAGGGTCTCACTTTAGCCAAACAAATTTATGCATCAATGCTACAAATTATATAAGAAAAACTCCTTACTTCTTTTAAAACCATCAATTGCCACGGAGCAATTTCACACATCTACCTAAACTTGTTAGTTGCTCCACTACTTTCAAAACTTATATTATTTTTTCTTAAGGCCATCCTTAAATTCTAAGAGTATCTTGGGACTATTGATTTTTATGTCAATAATGCAATAAACACCATTTACAATATTGCCACAATTATGCCAAATTTTTAGCTCTTGAGAAAAAAAAAACCACATTCTTTGTAACAAATAGCAATAGATCCAAGTGCAAACGGTTGGCAACATAGTGCTTAAACAACAAAAAACAACCTTTACAACTCAATTAATAGAGTACATTATCAAAATAAGGCCTTGGATGCTAAACGTATTCAACTTGAAGCTTCTTTTGACAAGGTCCATATCTATTGCAAGTTTATCATAGCCACCACAACATAACTTAGGATTTATATAGGCAAACTTGAAATCACAATGTGAATGCTTTATTGCTAGAATAGTAACAATACATCCAAATTCAAAATACTCTAAACAACTTATCAACAATTAATTTTAAGAATAAAAAAATTTTGAAAAATAGTTGAACATTATATTTTAAAAACAACACAAACCACTGTTACATAATTAGCTTTAAATAAAATCCTAGATAACACATTTATTTTTTAAAAGATCCAATATTTAGATTTTATTATGATTGGAGAAGAAATCACCAATTCTTTGGATTCAATTTAGACATAGAAACCTCTTTGGTTAATACAAGAAGGGCCCAAAGTCTAGTAGAGCCTAACAACAACTACTTTATGATGATAATTTAGTTAATCTTCCCAATCAATTAGACAATTTTAACCATACCATTAAATATTCCTGCATTTGTATTATAATGTGCTATTGAAGCTTGTCTTCAACTTTGCTTCAATCCTTGTCATCTATGCAAGGTGTTGAAGTCTAATACCAGCCTTTTCGATGAACATCCTAGAAATATCTAGAGATACATTTTAAATAAGGTAGGAGCAATATTAATTGGTCTAATTATCTAAGTAGTAGATTTGAACCAATAGGATTTAGATAGTAGAAAAATTTGGACCAATAAATTTAAAGCAAGTTGGAGATATCTAATCCACCTAAGAATTAAACACTTAAGTTAGGCCAAATTAGGCCAAATTAGACAATAGATAGATATTTAATTAAACATATCAAAGACAAATTAGGAATACTTAATCCACCTAAGAATTAGATATTCATCTTAGATCAAATTAGGATAGAATAATAAATAGTTACTAATATAAAGACAACTAGCCAATATAATTAATTAAAAATAATATAAAAATATAGCAAGAGTATATTGAAATATATATATATATATATATATATATATATATATATTTTTGTTACTATTATTATTTTAGTGAATCTAGAAGTCTATTTAGATTACTTGTATGATAGAATGTCTCTATTTTTGTTTTGTCCTATCTCAACTTTTTATATTTTTTATTGAAATTGACTTATATATAATTTGATTAAAAATAGTAGCCAATGTAGAAACTCTTTTGACAAAGGTTTTGTCTAAAATCTATTAATTTTGGTATAATTTTTTTTTATTGAATTTAGTATTTATAAATTAATATTTGATGATAAATATAACAATCTAGCAATATTCAAAGGCAGCTAATAAGTCTCTCCAACTTGTAGCAATTTTGACTAAACTTTAAAATTATTGGATTACAGATTGGCTTATAACCAAAGTGTTGAAATTTAAACAATAGGATTTTTTTGTTGAAGAGGTACCAAAATTTGGATTGTAGAATCTAAGCTTTTATATCAATTTTTTTAAAATTTTGTATATTCTTAACCTAGATGATTTTATTGACAAATATTTCTTTAGTCAACAAAATATTTGAGTTTTATATTTATAAAATGTAGATGTTATAACTATGTCAAATAATTATACTCACATATGCAAAGATATATTTTGATATTTAATTATTAATTTGGAATTATTAAAATATTATTAAATATTTTATCTAATTTTTTTTATAATAAATTTTTTTTTTAATGATTTTTTAAGTATACCTCAACTAAACCACAAGATTTCTAATCACTTAATATATGCACAAGGAGGTCAATTGTTTACAAACTGTATATCATATAATCCAATAAAAATAAAATAAGTTATTAATAATATTTATATATTTAATAAATAAAAATATATTATACATGATTTAATTATTGCTTTTGATAGAATTAAAAATTAAATCAAACAAATCTTCTTTTTTGATGGACTTAGAAGAATTAAAAAAAAAAAAAAAAAAAAAAAAAAAAACTTTTATAAGTTTTTTTAATATATTTTAAAAAAAGACACAAATTGTCATAGAAATTATTTCTTTTAGTATTTAAACTTCATTAATTCTAGGTAAAAAATAGCTTATTTTATTTTAAAGATTTTCTTTTGATTAGAATCAAAAAAAAAATTTGTATCATCAAAGCATCTAAATTGGAAAGACTATTAAAAGTTACTAAAATATTCACTTGGAACAAAACTCCATAACCAATAAGGCTACTTTTGAGATTGTAGATAGGTTGTTATAAGATATTATTAGTATTAATAAGCCATTTGGTGGAAATATATTTTTATAAGTGAAAACATTTGGCAAATGTTGTTAATTCTTTGTTGAAGAATAAAAATCCAAATTATTAGTATAAACTTAAAGTTCTCCTATTTATATCTACCTATATTAAAAAACGTACCTCAAAATCAATATAAGATTGTACCAAGTTGATAAAATTAAAGGAAATAAAAATATATATTGTGCAAAACATTTTTTCTATAGATGAAAGAATAGAAACTATTTTCTAAATTAATATTTTTATATTAAAAAATTATATATTATTTAATTAAAAACTGAATTTAAATAAAATATTAATATATTTCTAATAATAAATATTATAAATATATTTAAAAAAATTTAAAAATTTAAAATAAAAACTAAAATTTATATTTTATATCTTAAAGAATTTTTAAAAAATAATTCTTCTTAATTAAAACAAGAAGTGTATCTCTATATGTGTTTATCTATGCATATATCTATCAATATTGTATTATTTTTTATTACACATAAAATAACTTGCTATAATATTTTATTTCTGAATTAAAACATAAAATCCATATATATATATATATATATATATATATATGCAAAAGATATTTATTAAGGTCATAAGATATTTGAAAAATATTTAAAAAGATATATGTAAATAATTTCTTGAATTTTTTATTTTTTTCATTTTTCATTTTATAATAACAATTTAAACAAGGAATAACAATCAACATAAAAGAATGAAATATGCTAAATTAAATGTAGTATTTTTAATAAAGTTAGGATTCTTTGAAAATTAATAAATGCTTGTTACTTGTAGTTTTTTTAATACAATTTTAAAGGATTATTTTCTTAAAATTCCAAATATCCTTCTAAGTAAGATGTAATTAGAATCAAGAATCCTTGAGTTTGATTTGTATTATGCATGTAGGTGATATGTAATATGAAAAATGCTAATATTGAATTATTTTACAAAAATGTGAAAGTTGCCGCACTTTAATATAGTCAAGACATTAGCAAAGTAATGATTTGCTCATACTTTAACAACTTTAATTCTAACATTGTGAATTTTTTAGAATAAGTTGGCAAAGACCAATTACAAATGTATTCTTTGATATACTAAAATAAAATATTTTTGAATAAAAAATGGGCTTGCAAAAATAATTAAGGTAAAAAAAAAATATACATAATTTTTTATATATTAGCTATATGAAATATATTTTATAAGACTATTTATAAAAAAAATATACTATTTATATTTATTAAAGTTAATGGTTCATAAAATTATCAATTTAATATTTTATCACTATATTTTTTGATAAAAAAAGAAATTTGTCACTATTTTTGTATTTTTTTTTCTAAAGTATTGTATGTAACTAGAAAATTTTATAAAATAATCTCCCAAATTTAGCACATGATTAAAAACAAGCTTGCAAAATATCATTTGAATAAGGTCAAGTCTAGATAGATGATTTTGCTCTCTATCTGCTATCTATTTATTGTCATTAAGCTTAAAGACAATAGGTGGGTAGTATGTGAAAAATAAACCATTCTTTTAATAAATAATCTTATATTTTACCTTAGAGACATGTCTTAAAAGATGCTTTCTATGTAGTAGAAGCAACCATCTATATTTATTAGGTCTTTAGTTTTAACTTAGGTAGTAGTGCCAACTTTAGATTACTTCTTTTTTATGTTTGTCAATCCAAGTAATAATATTTTAAGACATTGCATCTTTCTTTGGGCTACTCTCACCTCAAAAATATCTTCCCTTGAATTATTCTCATCACCCTTGGGCTATAAACCACCAAATAAAATGTGTATCCTAAATATTTTTTATTCTTGTCTAAAATCGTTTTTTGGATAAACATTGATTTCAAACTTTTAATCTCTCCAATGCCTAATAATCTAAGAGTGAATTCTTAGTAGTCCAATAATTAATTAATAGATATAAGAATAAAATTTAAAAATAGAGTTAATTTTTAAAAATAGAATATAATAAAGACAAAAAGAATCAATAAAAGATGATTTTTTAAAATCATTTTAGAAATGCAGTTTAGTTTTATTAATTTTTTATTTGTAATCAAAATTATTAGCTAAAGTTTTGATTTTGATAAATCAAAACTTATGCAAAAACATACTCTAGTAGTAAAATTATAGCAACGGCAATACACACAAATGATGCAGAGTTCTTTTTAAGTTTCATTTCTTTTCAAAAAAAGCTTGGTTCAGATATTGAAAAGCGAATCCATGTGTTTTCCCACCGGACGCAATGGAAGAGATTTGTTAGCCTCGCATCGCATCCATAGGCATTGGATCCTAAGCTCAGGTTCCAAATAGAATCCACCTCGGAATTGGATCCTAAGCTCAGGTTCCAAATAGAATCTGCGACATCTCGGTGACGGAGGCCGGTTTCGACAACAGGGAAGGAAGGGAGGGAGGGAGGGAGGCAGCGCAGATTTAGGGCTCGGAGCGCTCTCTGTTCCATCGCATTCGCGATTGAGCTCGCTCGTTGTCGTTTGCTCTCTTAAAAATTGCCCATTATGGCTTCTCAATAAAGGCGCGTATCTTCTTCTTCCTCTTCTTCTTCTACTACTATTCTCCAATCGAGCCGATGCGTTGGAGATTGAATTCATTCGGGAGCGGGTTGGTTATGACCTGATTGCAAGTCTGGTGAGCCTGGCGACGAAGATTGAATTCGTGGTCGACTGAGCTACCGGATTTGAAACATGGTTAGTGTTTTCCCCTAACATATGGCACTTGGTACAAGTCCTTGCAGGCTCGATCAATTTAGATTGAAGGGTTTCTGGTGGAACTACTCTCACGACTAATGGGAGAGTTTAGGTTTTTTTAGGGACTGTGAGTTCCGGAGCTGTTTCGACTCCTTCATTGCGACTGTTTGTGTGACACTACAATTCGTTGTTGTTCCGGAACAGTGACTTTAGATGTTCAACCTGGAATTGAGATTTATACCCTCCGTCCCTGTCTGTTGTTAGAAATGTCAAATGCCTGTACTCTGTAACGCGGGTTCAAGCAATGATCGCATCAGTTCTTTAGGTCTCTACATTCTTGTCGAAGCTAGAGCCATGCACAGCAATCCAAGTCTTTAGCTGCAGCGTGGAAAAGTTAGAAATTCTTTTGTGACGAGGTTCTTGTAAATCTGGACGAATTCAATGCCTCGCACTGCACTTGTGAGAGGTCAGTGCTGAATTATATTATTGTGCGATTTTGTTGAAGCTTTTTCCACATCTGTTGCATTGCTTCTGGTAATTTTCGGAAGATCTTTATGAGACGAATACCAGTATGTTCCTCAAGAAGTTTGTGTTTAAAACTTTAGCCTGTGATATGTGGTTTGGATTTGCACGCACCTTTGTGTGCATACTTTGAGTCCTATTTGAAAGTTCAAAAAATCTGGACCTAGATGCAAATTTAAATTCTCTCAATCCAATCGTGTGTTTAATTTGAAGGTTTCAAGAGATGGGAAAGTAATGATTAGAGGGGGAAACAAGGTGGAGCGATTTGAAAAAAAAATATAGCTATAGAATAGCCAGTAGAATGCCCGAAGTATTTTTTTATTTTGTTTTATATTATTGAGGTAGACATCGTACTTGACATGAAAGTTTAGTTCCCCAGAAAGGGGTGATGTTTTTTGAGTTTGGACCATGGATTAAGACCAAAATATCTTATTTAATCTTTACCGTTTGGGGCCACGTAATTTTAGACTTCCTAATACCCAATCCTTAGTCTTAACTTCTTGAATTAGTATTCAGCTTCTAGACGTTAAATCGCTCAACTGGGGTGTTTTCTTGGACCGGGCGCAGAGTGTACGCCCAATTTCGGATTGGTTGGTTAGTTTAAGTTACATATTTGCACGTGCTACATGTCCAAGATCTCCATCACTTCACCTTGCATTTTTTTACAGGCAAACACTTTGAGACCTTACCTGACATGCATCCGCAACACACTCACAGCAGCCATGTGCCTTCAGGTACTGCTAACCTTATTTTTCATGTTGGAATTTATATGACTTTCATAGCTGTACCCTATTTTCAAATCGGAGTGTGATCTGTTTACATGAGGATCTGACTTCTGATTATAGACCTTGCTTTCCAAGTAGATTATTATGGGCAAAGTACTACGATTTCGGAAACAGTAGTCTAGTTTTGTCATTGCAGCTGGTGGGATGACCCAATACATGTGAAGAGTCACTTTTGAGCCTGGATTCTGAATCAGTCAGACGAACTGGAGTCAAGTCTGTAAACTTTACATGTCCTAAGGTTTTGGAGCGATGTCTTTTATGTGCAGAATTTTCCTTGTCAAGAAGTGGAGCGACACAACAAACCCGAAGTTGAATTCAAGTGAGCCGTCGTTTGTGATGTTGTTTGACCCACCTCTTCTGAGTTCTTACTTAATTGCACTGGTTTGGTCAAATAGGCTGAAAGACATAGGGCTCAAAAATTGAGGTTTGTTGGAGGTCTGAAAATAGTCGAGCAAGCTAACATGTTATACACCAGGAATGATTATGGCTTTTCATGTGGTTACTAATACTCAAAATTTGAGACGTTGGTTTATTTACAGCCCAGTGGCCACAGTGTTGACGGTGCCTTTGTTGTTGTATTCTCTTTAATTTGAATCAGTAATGTATATAGCAGATCATGTAGTCAACTTTTTTTTCCCCCCTTTGAGGGCTACACTGTATTATAGGACTTTTCCTTGGTGAACTGCTTTAGATGTGAGTTGAATTTTTGACGTACACTCATGTGGGTTGTGTGTTACTACAGGACATGTAAAGAGCTTCTTTTGAACCCAGTAAGTGTGTAATGCACCACCTCTTGAAGCCAAAGTCAAACTTCGACGTTTGGTGATGCTCTTCAATCTTCTGTTACAGTTATGCTTGAGTTCTGTTGTAATTATTTATATTGTTGGCTATGGTCTGTCCAGAGATTTTCTATTTCTTCAATTATGCTGTTTATTTTCCCTCTTTGACTTTTGTGTGTGATATTCGGTTTTGCAGGGTAGGACCGTAGTTGTTGCTTTCTCGATGGCTCTTTGGTTCGTGATTACAAGGCTGTGCTGTTGTCCACTAATAACCAATGTGCTCTGATATGATGCAGATTCTCATATGCAGAAATGAGTCAGAAAAATGTTTGATAGAGTCATCCATAAACTCCCTACGCATCAGTATCAAGGTTTCTGTGACCCACTCTAAACGTTTTATAAGCGATCAATGTTTTCATGTGAATTTACCAAATTTTTCCTGGATTGCTAAAGTATTCTGTGTAAGGTTGCAGCTATTGGCAGTTTCTTCCATCTGATATGTTGGTTCATGGAAATTTTTTATATGCCCATATGAATTCAGGTGAAGCAAGCTGATGAGTTGGAGAACATTCTAGCCAAAAAGTTTTTGCGGTTCCTGTCAATGAGAGCGGAATCATTTCAAGTTCTTCGGAGAAAACCTGTTCAGGTATGTCTGCAGTTTACTTCGAGTATGGAAGTGAATTTGGTTATGACGTTATTATTGTGCATCACGTGTCTATGTGTCACAAGTATGGGAAGAACTGAAGTATGCCAACACTTCAGCGCTGCACACAACAGTCTGTTAATCTGCAAGCGCTCCATGAGCTATGACGAAAGGTTTAGTTTTACTTTTATTTTTAGGTCCAAGACAGTTCTAGTTATAAGTACATGACTGATATATTTATGCCGTCTTTTTAATGCACCTGTTCTATTATTTTTGTGGTGCAGGGCTATGATATTAGCTTCTTAATCACGAACTTTCATTGTGAAGAGATGTTTAAACACAGACTTATCGACTTTGTGGTGGCCTTCATGGAGGTGGAAGCTCATCTTTGTTACTCGTGTATGCCGTGGTTGTGAGAAGGAGATGAATTTAAGTGCAGATATGTAGCGTGTTTTCCCTGTTACCGAAATCAGATGCTTTTGAGAATAAACTATAAGTGTACGTTAAATATTGGAAGTGTGTATCGCTGGGTGGGAAGTATGCCCTTAACGAAGTATCTGTGTGTGCACCTTGCAGGGTATTGACAAAGAAATTAGCGAACTCAAACTGTCGGTGAACACACGAGGTCGATTGGTGGCAACAGAGTTCTTAAGGCAATTCACATAGGTTGTCACCGTCCCGATTTGTAGTCCAAATTCTCACTAGTTGTACTTACGGCATTTATCATAGTCTTAGCATTGGTCGTATTTTAGCTCTGATTGCCTTAGCGAAGTGATGCATGATAGGAGCATCAGATGATTGGGTACTAGATTGATACCCCTACAAGCAGTTTCGAGTTAGGGAATATTGTAAAGGATTCTTTTTAGAATCTTATGCTTAATTATACTGGGCCTGAAGGATTTTCATATGATAGATGAATCGAAAATTTTCTTGTATTAGAAAATAGATTTGTTTGTAGGTCTTCAAGTAGTCTCTCTTGTGAACAGTGGTCAAGCGGGGCAGGATCTAAATACCTGATTCGGAATGTCTGATTATGTAGAATTTTCGGGATATGCTTTAAATAAAGTAAAAGCTCTCTGCCACTATCCTACTTGGATATGTTGCCTTCAATTATTCAGAGTGGCATTGGGAGGTCGTTTTTGTTACATGATGGATGTGATCAATAGCATTGTTTTGTAGTCTGCATTTGTTCTTCAGGTTGCTTGTAGGTTCTTTTCTGCGAGACATTTCTTAAAAGTTATTAGATTTTTTAATAATATGTTGGTACCCTTTAATACCATTGATAGTGCTACTAAACCACTGACTCTACCCAGGAGTTGGGCCTGGCTGTCCATCCACTGATATTTACTGCCTGATATGTGACCTACACTGGAGCCTGAAAAACTCATGGCAGAGGATTTGTCCATACTAGTCTGTTGCGTGTTCAGGTTCTGGATCATATTCATGAACCGATAACTTTCAAACAGGAGCGTTCGTTCCGGTAAATTGAAGAAATTGTCCTCTGCATACTGCATTGTCCAATCGGTATTTTGAAGGATGGATCTCGTGAACAGCTGTCGCAGTTTACGATGTGACTGTCATACTTGTCATTTTCAAAGCGCAGAAATATTTACAATAATACGTGTTTTACTGCAGGCACCTGGTGATTAAGGTATATAGTTAAGATAAAGTTCCATACATGTACTTGCGGCGAAGGACATGACCGGCGTACGATTGCATGTACTACAGCCAAGTGTTTACTATTTGCACATATGCCACTACATATTGAAACAAGTTGTGATATTCTATGTTGTTTCTATCTGCCGTTTCTTTCTCGCAATTTTTTCCTTGAGCACATCAGCAAAGCTCTTTCCTTGTGCAACAGGTACGACTTAGACACAGATAGTTCAGTTTCTTTGTGATTAAAGGCGGTTACGTATATTAGTTCAGAATGCTAGCCTCAGGATGTGTTCTCTGCCATTTGGTTTTTTTGCTAAAAAAGAATTACTGATTATATTCTAAAATACGTCTTTAAAACTTATAGAAGTCCTATTCATTTTTAGTTAGAGTTTAGTGCAGTCTGCCGGAGCTGATGTAAAACAATGATAGAAAAACTCGGTAACAGTTGGCACTACCAACAAAGAAAACTTGGACATCATATAGATCGTGAATCTGTTTGATCAGATCAGATCAGATCAGGGAACAAGTATATGCAAACTGAAGGGAAGACCTAAAGGATGGTACACTTTCATGTGCATGGAGACTCGGCTGTGTGAGCTCTGAACTGCACTAGGGGAGTGCATGTGACGTGTATAGTAGAAGAGGGATATAATATACATTACATGTTATTGCAAAAGTTATAGGTACGAAGGTTCTAGACAATCTCATTCAGAGCTACATTTCTTAGAAAGGCACTTGCTTATATATAGCGCAACTAAAGTGAATCCCCACCGAGTGCTGGAAAACACATGGTGTACACTTCAGATCATGCTTTATAATGCGCTCAGTACTGCGGCTGTAACTAGCATGTTACAAAAAACTGTGCTGTCAAAATGCTAAAAGCCTGTGCCTGTATGGAGGCTAGGTTATGATACTAAAGATGCAGTGACTCAGACAAACCGAAAATGATGAGCAATGCCGAGGCTTTGCATGTTAGCCGACACATTGAAAACTGAAAAATTCTGGTATACTGTGGCTCGAAAAGCTCCCCATGCTCTAGCAATTTTACAGCTGCGATGGCACCCATATATAATCGTTCTGGGCAGTCCAGTGGCAAGCTTCAGCGCCGCGAGGAATTTTGAGAGCTGCAAATGCAGGATGCTCTGAGCTCCACATGGTGGTATCCAAATGGCACACAGCCACACCAGAAATGGTGGAACCATCGGCAGCTGCCAGTGACGCTTGGACCACCTTTGTGCCTGTAACGTGGTGGCAGTAGTATAACTGCGAAGGGAACATCAAATTGTGACAAATGACAATTTTCTTTCCTTCTTCGAGAGAAAGCTTGGTGAAGTCCTCCACTGTTACTGGTTTCTTCTCCACTGGTGCATTTGCTGGAGCTCCCCTAGTTTCAAGCAACTTCACATTCTTTCCTAACTGAGAAGAGACAAACTCGGCCATGGTTTCGACTGAGGTTGGGCACGCTCTTTCTTCTCCTGGAAGAGGAGGGTTCTCACACAGATATGTTGCTGTGCCCATGATGGTAGCCATCTTAGTATTCTCGCCGATGTTGAAAGTCTGCCTCAGATTTGGCAAGTTGGATGTGGTAAAAGGGGGGAGTATATCCGCCACCACTCTGGGAAGAAACGCTCTCTTAGGAATTGGATCATGGAGATTCTCGGTGAGGTTCATCTTCGCACCCTTTACAAGATTCTCTTCCAAAAAGAAATCAAACTGAAAATCATTAATAGTATTGATGCCCAATGCGCGGCTCGGACTCTCTGGTGCTGTGTGAGCTGCAATAAACGAGCTGGTGAACGCACTATTGTAGGGTGCTATTTCTACATTCTCGTCGCAAAGGAGTCCTGCAATTTGACAAAGAGGGGGGAAGTAACGGGGGATGTAACGCAAACCGTCGGCAATGCTTTTCGCCTCAACGGTCCCATCAATTGGTGAAACAGAACTACGAAGAGAACTGGGTATGGCAACCTTGGGAAAAATCTTCTCCCAGCTACTCATAGCAGGAACATTTAAAGCTTGGCTGGTAGCAACAGCCACGACCTGACACGAGCAAAATATTAAAAAAAGTCAGGTTGCATTCCAAGGACTTCAAAACTGGCTTGCATTGTGGTCCGACACTGAAAGGGGGTTCTACTGCGACATTTGCGTTTTCGTTCTATAATTGAAACCAGGCATGGTTATGACTGATGGGCTCCAAAATCGTAGTGCAGTGATTTCAAGTAAAAGACTATCAAAACTTCCAACAGAACATGAGGAGGTTTAGCTCTTACCAAGACCCCAAGTAAACACGTCAAAATGGAGGTTGAGTATTCTGCCATAGCTGCTACGGTGCTGGTTCTGGGTGCTGCCGGTCTCAAATAGAACAGCTTAGTTTCTAATCAAGCAGCGAGTCGTCGAGACTCCTCTTCACCTTCTAGAACGTGAAAAGTCGACTGAATGCAGGGGGATGGATGACTTGGGCACACTGGACTCCTTTATACTTGACTGGTAATGAGCTCAAGTAGAAGTGCAGAGCTACCCAAATCAGCAAAAAGTGGTCTAGTATCCATCGAGTACATACATGTCAGGTACAGCTCCGATCATCAAAATCCATGCACCAGTCGACTTGGCCCTGATGAGGCGCTTTAATTGCTAGGGATCAGTTGGCACTCCAGTAGACCAGAATCTTGGCTTCCTTGAGACCGCATCAAGCTTTGTGCTTGTGAGCAGGAGGCTATTTTACAGAATGCATGGGGAAATGGGAGAGTTAACACCTGAAGGCTGGGATAGGATGTGGGCGGGATTTCTGTCATGGATCAACAGTTGGTCTGCAAGTGCTGTTTTCTAGGAAGCTTTTAGGGATTGTATGGACATCTTCCCATCCTTGAAAACCAAACTGAAGTGCGCGTCGATGATCAAAATATTAATACCCTGAAATTATGTCATTTATTCTATAGATAATACCTCGCTTTCAATTGCTGAAAAACAGTTTAGGATCATGGAATTTCTGCAGGAGTGGCTTGTACTCGTCCGGATCGTAAGGCCACTTGAAAATTGCAGATAAAGGGGGACTCCTTTGTGCGTGTGAGTTACATGTTCTGGAACAGTAATCTCGTGTTAAAGTTAAAAGCGTAACCGTTCTGATTCTGCCTTCCACTCCTGTTCACATTGCTTTCATTCACCTTGAACAGTCTCCCTGATTCTTCCAACACGGAGAGATAGGCTCACCATGGATGCATCATATGAGGTGCAACTACTTAGCTCAGAAAACTATGATTCTTGCAGATATTCCAACCTGTAAATGGGAAAATCATTCAATCCTGGTTCTTCAGATGCAGTCTGCAACTAAAATCCTCACGACAGTTGCGCAGGCTTGAGCTGTTGTGGGTGCGGCATACATAGCCTGCACAACCAGACTGTAAACTCCCGAAAAGTTCTGCTAGAGGAATGCTGTCAGCAACACCCGTAGTCTCAAAAGTTGGTGAACGAGAATCGTCGACAGATCAGCTTTGTCAAACCAAGTCGGCGGCTGCACATGATCAATTGTGCACCTTTGTCAAGCTCGGATCCATGGCACCCGGAGCAATGGCAATTGCTTTCTGCCTACGAAAACAAAGCGTCTCGTTAGGATCAGCACTTCACTGCCATTAATACATATAATTTTCATTTGTACAAAGTGATATTTATACTTTGACAACCTAAAAACACTATATATTGCACAAGTTAAATTTAATTAAAATATAATGCAACATTAATTAAAGTTTGACTATTTTAAAGAATTAATTTTTAAAAAATCTACAAGCTATATAATTAATGGAGGTAATAAGTATTTTGTATAGTCTTCTATAGAGTTTTTATAATATATATGTAATTTTATACAAGATTTGGATCTAAGTAAACAAATTATTGGCAAGAAAAATATTTTATACCACAAACTAATTTATAATCTCATAAAAATATTTATTGGAATTTTTTTATAAGTTACTTAAAATATAAAATTAATTAATACAAGGTTTTTAAGAACATTATAAAAACACGCAAGTTGGGCCATAATATATATGTATAGAGAGGTATGCCACATAATTTATATCCCTTAACTAATATTCTTTTCTTAGCTGATAATATTTGTTGAAACGGAGGTTGTTCCAAGATTATAAACTTATAACCTTATTTTTTACATAATTAATTTTTTAAAAAAGGTGAAATTTTATAATTTAAGTGCTGATTCTTCTTGTAACAAATAGATGAATTTGGATCTGATGAAAATAGATATCATTTATTTGTACTTATATGAGAGGAACTTGGTGTCATAATCAACCAAGTGTCGCTGATAATATAGAAGCTTCATATTGGTTTGTATTTGAGCTAGGATTTTAATGTATTTTGTGCAATGGATATTTTACAAATATACATTTCTTTAGACGGTATGGCCCAAGAGAAAGTTGAAGTTAATTACCAAGAACAATTGGTAAATTTGAAGATTCACAACGTGGATGGGAAGAACTACTAGTTTGTTGTTCGTAGGTTGGCAAAGAAGATTGTGCCATCAGCTTGCAAGGTTCTTGTTTGCATAAGTCCCCACACATTACTTCTTGGGTGTTTATTTGATCACAAGGCCAATCTTTTCTCCACTAGTACAACCTCCTTAAAAACATTATCTGTGGTGCTAGGTTTAGGCATGTCTTTTACTTCCATGGAGATATCTTATATCTGCCAATCAATTGCATCCACAAGCACATGTAGGTATCACATTTAGTCCATAAAAAAGAATTTTCAATTAACATCACACTGCACAATCATCACAAAATTCAATAACAAAATATTATTCTATAATACTTGCCATGACATGATAATAGGAGGGCACAGATGCAATGGTTGAATTTCACTAAAGCAACAATAATCCATCAACAATGCATTCTCATTGTCCACATGCTCCTTTGTAGCTCAGATCAGTGGAAAACTATAAAATTGCATGATCCCACTTAAATTATAAAACTATAATTACATAAGTTATAAAATTTCTATCTACTAATGTTATAAAGTAAGCAAGGTACCTTTATATATATATATATATATATATATTCTTCAAAAGAACTCACCTAAGATTGGTATTTTTAAAATTTTGATTATAGTTTAATATAAAGATAATAAAATTAATTTAATAAAATTATCAATCTATATAATTCCACTACAAAACTTTTAAAAAAAGATAGAATATTTTATTTTAGTCTAAATAAAACCATATAATAATCAATAATCTTTTAAAATATATTAAATAATCTAATATTAATATTATATATATATATGTATATTATATACATAAATTGATATTTTGATAATAACTAGTAAAATTTTAGAATTGCTAAGTTTTTAGTTACAAATTATTTTTTTTATTATAAGATATACATTGGTGCACTTTTTTAATATTCTTTTAAAAAATTAAAATTTTAAATAAATAAAAAAACTATAAAAAAATTATAATAAAATTTTATTTTTATTAATATCTAAATATTAATATAAAATATAATATTAGATATTAAATTAATAGATTTAATTTTAATTTATTTCTACTATTTATTTTTTTAAAAAAATTATATATTTTATTATATAATTTTTAATCTAAATATAATATAATATAATATAAAACTATTATATATTAATAATATTTTTGTTTTTTTAATTATATATATATTTTCTAATAAAATTATTATTTATTTATATGAATTATTTTATCTCATACTTTAATTCAATATTTAAAACTATTATTATTATTATTTTTTATTTTAATAATTTATTATTATATCCAATTTAAGATATATATATATATATATATATATATATATATATTAAATCTTTTATTAATTAAAGAAATGAGTAGCTTTCATGATATTTTAATTTAACATTAAAATTCTAAAATAATTAATCAAGTATAAGATCTATTTTTTAATGTTTTTGTTATCCATTTTTATTTATTTAAAAAACTATGATTTGTATCTATTTCTTTTATATTACTAAGTTTTTTTTTAAGATTTTATTTTTTTTCTTATTTTGATTTTTTTATTATTTTTATAAAATAATATCCTAAAATAAATATATCTTAAATATTCTTATCAATTATCTTTTGATTTAAACTTTTTTTTTTAGTACAAAATCTAAAAAGTTTAAATATCAAATTAAATTATTTTAATGATAAATATTATTTCTAAAAATATATATATATATATATATTAATATTTATCTAATAAATTTTTTTAAAAAACTATTTTATCAAGATATTATATTGTAATATGCTTAGTGGTTTAGAAGGCATAAATTTTTATTTTTTTAATATTAAAATCTTCTTATCCATGATTTCTTTATAAATTTTTAAAAAATTTAGAAGTTTTATTTTTTATACTACTGCTTAAAATGTCTACTTTAGTATTCTAAAACTCTAGCAATAATCACTATATACTAACTTACACATATAATACTTAAAATTTTAATATTTAATAAATCTATAATAGTTTAATTTTTAATTTTTTTTTTAATAAAAAAACATTTGTTGATTTTTTAAAATCCTAATAGTAAAGAATTTTAAAATAATTAAAATCTTATTATAATTCTATTATATTTTTAATATATTTTTGTTAAATTTTATTTTATCTAAAGGCATATAGATAATAGAGACATAATTATAAATAATTCTTTCAAAAAAATTAATTTTTTAATTTTTAAAAAAAACTTATATTTTTTAAATATATATATATATATATATATATATATTATTTCTATTACATAATATGGCATAAATAGCCTTTTCATGTAACTACCATATATAATTGTGTGAGAAATGCCTTGGAACAACCATAAGCCTTACTAATATGGCAAAAGCTAGTATGAATATTGACAAATAAAGACACACACTAAGGCCACCACAATTTTGTTTCTACATCCATTGCTCATGCCATATTTATTAATCTTGGGAGCCTTAATTAGTAAATTATTGTAATAAATGCATGACAACATGGTCAACTAGGAGCAAGTATGTTATTACATTTGTTGCATGAGATCTCTCTTAAGTTATCTTTCTAATTGTGCCATGCTTCTAATATAACTTCTACATCTAAATTTATAAGCCTATCTTGCATCTCATCTCCATGGGATTCAATAATAATATATCCTTCTTAGATTGAAAAGACCTATTAATTTTCTTCCAAGGCTATGGTCTTAAGAATAGATTTATATTTTTTATCCAATATTTTAAGAACATCTGTGGTTGTATCAACATTGGTTGCAACCATAGTGACCAATACAAAATTGCCAAAATTTAGACAATAATAGCCAATAATATAATACAATGTTAGAGCTTATTGGTTATTTTTGGATATTTGTTGGACCAAGAGGAAAGAATGGCCTCTAGAGGTTGATTAATAAGGATGACAATCACAATCATTCACCATTGCATACTATGACAAGTTATCTAAGTTGTCAATAACTCTTCAAGAATAAAAAATAGGTTGTGAAGTGACTAATATCAACAAATATAGTAGCATGGAAAATTCTTACTACCTTACAGCAGGAAAGCTTAGACACTCTTACAACTATCCAGATAGATTATAATACAAAGGCTAAAACTTATCGCAACCTTTTGGCTAGTTGTTTGCCAATTCAAGCATTGTCAGATGAATTGTGGTAGAGCAACTTCAGATACACCATTAACAACAATGGCAATAGCTATGTTAAAAGATTTTTTTTAGTCCACTCTAAATCTATTATTTTAGTTATATATTATTTGTTTGTTTTTCTTATAAATTATATTTATGAGATAAATTAGTTTAAAATATCAATTTTAAATTCTATTAAGCAAATGGGACAAAATAGCATATTTTTTTTGTCTTCCTTATCTTCATCAGCTGAGAAGACATGGTCAATCATATAAGGGCCATTGTCCATATATGTAGTCTCTATATTAATATTTTAATCTCGACAACACATAGATAAATTTATCGTCACAATATCATCACAATCATTCACCATTGCATTTATTAGTCCAAAGGGCATGACATTATATTCAAAATGTCCATACCTTGTCCAAAATGCGGTCTTCCATTCATCGCCCTCTTTGATCCATATTAAGTTATATGCTCCACAAAGATCTATCTTAGTATAGATCTTGGCTTGGCCGAGTTGTTCTAAGAGTCCTAGGATTAAAAATAGTGGATAACAATTTTTTACCATTGTTTTATTCAATCCTTGATAACCAACGCACATATGTAAATAACCATCCTTCTTCTTCACTAAAAATATAGATGCACATGTTAGAAACTTTGAATGTTTGATGAAGTTCTTTGCAAGATTTTCATCAATGTAATCTTTCAATATTAAAAGTTCATCTTAAATAAGAATATAGATTGGGCCAAAAGATGGTTGCATTCCTTCATGAAGATCTATAATACAAACATATGGTCGGTGCTCTAGTAATATATCAGCATTCTTCTTTTGAAAAACATCTTGAAATTTGTTATACTACTCTGGAATACTTGTCAATGAAGTTATATCTTCTTTAATTGGAGTTGCATAAATAACAAATGGTGTACCTTCTTTGGCTAATCTTATAAAAGCTTTTGCTCCAACAAATAAAGATTTACCAATTTGTGGCTTTTTTCAAATTTTTTTTATAGGGATCTCTATAGGAAATGTTATTCTACATAACCTCCGATCTATAGACGGATTATGCTTTTCTAACCAAGATAGCTCGAGAATAATAGGATTTGAGGGAGTCCTAATAACATTGAATACAATTTGGCTTCTATGATCTTTGAATGACACTTCTATAGGCATGATTTTATATATGACACTATCAGAGGATAAGGGTTGTCCATCTATTACCTCTACATAAATAGGTTTGGATTTATGTACTAGAAGAATTTTGTGAAGATTAGTGAATGCCTCATCTATTAAACAAGCAAATGCCCCTGAATCTAACAAAGTGATTGTCTGAAGCTTCTAAGGGCCCACATACAAAAGAATTATAAAACAACAAGCAAGTTGAGTAGAAAGAGAGGAACTTGAATAATTTTGTAATATTGGATTGTCCAGCCGCATGGTCTATACTATGGCTGAACATTATCATTTTTTTGAAAAATTGCACTCCTAATTTTGATAATGTGTCAATTTTGTTTCTTTGGGCAATTGCCAATCTTGTGGCCTTCTTCGCCACAATATAGGCACAGACCTTCTTCCATTTGATTCTTCTTTTCTTGCAAACTAAGAAGTTTAAATCATACTGCATCAAGTTGCATATCTTCTACTTTTAAGTGTGAATTCAAAATGCTTTTTGATGTAGGAAAGATATGTCAGATTGCGTGTTGTCTTATTGAAGTCCATGAACGTTGATCTTGTTGACGTTGAAATAATCGGTTATCATATTTTACAGCTTAGCTAATGGCTTCATTGAACAATTGTAGGTCCAAAAGCGACAATAACAAATCCTTCACATCATCTCTTAATCTCCAATAAAATTGGCTTATTAGGACTTTTTTTATCTCAATTGATGTTGTATGCTAATTGCCTAAAATAAGTTGTATAGATTGATACAAAACGCGCCTCTTGACATAATGCTTGGATCTTAGCTGTTGCCCATTGAGTCTTCTCATGTTCTCCAAATGCTTCCCCAAATGCTTCCATGAAAACTTCAAAGTTGCTCAAAATTGATGATCTTTTTTCAAATAGGGGAGCAAACTATGATAGTGCTTATCCCGTAAGCAAGATACCAATCAATCCAACCCGTGATTCTTCTGTCAGATAAGTATCAAGTTATAGAATTGTTATCAATTGAATTTGATTCATAAACCCTTAAAACTTTGAACGCGTACCATCATATTTTCCAGAAGACTAATTCAAAATTCCTTATGTTGTCGAACGAGTAGATTTTTTTAGCGTAGCATAGATAGTACTGCATCCTCAAGCACTGAAATTGAAGGTGGATGCAATTTAGATTGTGATATTCAAATTATTGTATCATTACAAAGTTTTACAATAATCCCTTTAATCTTTGCAATCCTAGTAGATAAAGTAATAAGAGCACTTATAATGGTATCTAACTTGGACTCAGAAGATTTAATTATATTAATGTCTTAACCTCCAGCCATTCTAAGAGAAAGAAGAAATGAATCTATAAGAAGACAATATTGGTTTAGAGGAGGATAATCCGCAACCTCTAAAATGCTTTAAGACCTTCGAAGAGAGGGGTGATCCACTCGCTCACAAGAAGGACAAAGCTCCAATATTACAATAAAAAAAAATATTAGTTTAGAGGAGGATAATCCGCAATTTCTAATGCACTCGTATACCTTTGAATAGAGGAGTAATCCACTCTCTAACAAGAAAGATCCAACTCTGATATTGAAGATGAGATTAGTCTCGAAAAATTGTCAAGGACATAAGAATATAAAACAAGAGACTTGAAACTATAACAAGGTTTTTAGAAGTAATCAACAAGAATTTAAATTAAACAAATAAATACACGAACAACACGAAGAAAGGTGAATTAGAACTCCAAGAGATGCATTGTCGAGATTAAAGAATTCTTCAGTCTTGACCCCTATATATATTCTTCTCTAGGATGCTTGTTGAGCGGCTACTATCAAACTAAGAAACTTCTCAAGTAGCTTCTATTAACTTGGAAGCCTCTTGAGTTCCTTCCACTAACTAGGAAGCTCTTTGAGCTCCTTCCACTAACTAGGAAACTTCTCAAATAACTTTCACCAACTAGGAAGCTTCTCAATTGACTTTCACTAATTCAAGAAGCTTTTAGAATATTCTAGAAGATTTTGTGAACCTCTGAAGTGTATGTTCTTAACAACATGTAAGTAGTGGAACTTAATATAAGAAAGATTTTAGTACTTATTAATCCACAATTAACTAAGCTAAAAGAATAGTTAGTGAAATCAAAGAACAATGTCAAGTTGTTGATAATGTGTGAGCTATTTGTATTTGACCTTGCAACAAAGAAAAAGCAACATTGGCCATGATCAACAAATATGCCATAGTAAAATAAATTGTCAAGGATGCAAGATAACGGATTAGAAAAAAGACAAAAAAAAGAATATAGAACTAAATTGATTTTAAGAACAAAGAATTAGATGGTTGACAAGAATAAAGAATTAGATGGTTGACAAGAACAAAGAATTAAATTGACAAGAATAAGAATTAGATTGATATCAAAAAATAAGACAACACTTTAGATTGTTCCAAGACTAATGTTGGTAAGTCTAAGATATACCTTGATCTTGTCTCCTATTTATACTACAAGATCTATGTCCTATTGAACCTTCTACAGAAGCTTCTTTAGCTCGATAGAAATATTTATAGAAGATTCTAACTACAAAAGAAACTAAGAAGTTTCTAGAAGTCTATAAAGTATCTATGGAAGTTTTTAAGAATATCTTAGAAGGCTCTAAAAGACTAAAGAAGATTTTAGAAGATTGAAGAAGGTTCTAGAAGATTTTAGAAGACTAAAGAAGATTTTAGAAGACTATAAAAGATTCTAAAAGGTTCTAAAAAGTGATAACTTAGAATATGTCCATGACACAAATAGGCTATACAAGCAACAAATAGACTTGATATTGCCACTTATGTGAAAGCACTATATTACAAGCGTTTAAGACGTAATAACACACAGAAACTATAATTTTTACATTGTCGTGGTGAGAATCTTAGTCCTAAAAAATGCAAGGTCTTTTGTCTCTCTAGTTAATCAAGTGCAAGATGAGATCCATAAAAGTTCATAAAATTGAAGAATTTACATTAAACAAAAAATAAAATATACTTTATGAACCCTAACATATTCTGTCTTTAGAGACCTACTCTCAATTTTGCTCATAAATCCTAGAATATCTCATTAATTATAGCAAAATTTGGACACAAGATACTTAAGGAAGTAAGAAAGCAAACCCTAGAAAATTTTTGATCATAACTACTATGGTTAGGGAGAACCACATTGTCAAAGTTATCCCTCCTTGTAGCCTTCAATTCTAGACCCCCTTTGCTTCACACCTTCATTGTTCTTCATTAAAGAAGACCTAAGTGCTGAAATCTAGTAGGCTTATAGCTTGTCTCATGTTGAAAACACCTTCCAATTATTGCTCCAAAAGTCCTCTCCAAACTTGAGTTATAGGTTCCATCCTTCTTCTTTAATTTTGCCTTCTAACAAGTCTAGATCTGACCACAATTTTCCTCATAACTCCTTGAATATAACTCCAATGACAATCAATTTTTTACAAAATCTAATAGACTTATATATCTAAAAACCTCAACAAATTTTGCTCAAAATACTACTCTAATCACAAAGATATGCTCCCTCAAACTTCACTAATTTGGAAATAGACCCTTGTCACTTTGAAAGAGCATAACGTTTTATTTATAAAACAAATGAGTGTCAAACTTATACTCATCTCTTTCTTAACTTACATAGATTATGTCTACTAAATCTCACTCTCAAATTCATCTCCTAACTCCCTTTATAAAAAAAAAAAAAAAAAAAAAAAAAAAAACTTCTTTTTTGCTCTCCTATATTCCTCTATTCTTATTCTATTTTTCTTTCCTTTTATATCTTCACTCCTTGATGCAGTTGTTGATGGAAAGGAAGTGGGGACAAAAGGCTCCAATCTTATGCATATCTTAGGTCTTGGCTTTGTAGATGTAAGGAATACCATCTCAGACTCTGTTGTAGATGCTCTTGATTGCTTAGGAATAGAAGCTGTGAGAAATGTTTTAGTGAGAGAATTGTCAAAGGTGCTTAAAGGTCGGGTAGACTTTGACAACAAACATATTAACCTACTTGTAGATTTCATGACAAGTAAAAGAAATATCATACCCATAAGCATATCAGGAATGGTAGAAAGAGGTCACAATTGTCTTACTAAGGTGTCTAACAAACGGACAATGTCAGAGTTAGCTAAAGCGGCACGCAAAGGAATAAGAGAACCTATACAAAGTGTTTTTGATAGTATCATAACAGGTGCCAAATCAAGGATAGGAACAAGCATTATGGACATAATACATTGTGCTTGAGTATTCATAAAAAAAAAAAAATTTATTATATGTACGTTAGGCTTACCTTGATATTAGTTATGGACAACTCTTGCACTAACAACTTGAAGCTGTATGGTATTTGACGCTCTTCTATATTCTTGCCCTTACAACTTACGCAAGGACTATCAGAGCATATGTATCTACAATCATTGCATATCCATACCTTACACAAATCGGAAGTGTTCGTGAATTTCTCAAGAAGCATCGATGATATTCGCCTAGTCTTCCTTATCCTCTTGGTCAAAAAGACCTCTCAGCCCATGTCTTTCCACCTCTTCAACCTTTTCCCTTCGACTAGCTTGAAGAAATTTCACTTTCCAAGGTGAATTTCCATTCTTCCTTCTTATTACTAATTTTCTATACACTTTTCTTCTAATTTCAGCCCACAACATATAAAGTTAAATCTAAGAGAAAAAAATAAAGATAAAGTAGATCTAAGATAAATAAAATAAAAAAACCTGACAAATAAAAAGAAACAACTTAGATTAGATTAGAGATAAAAAAAAATGAACCACAACCCCTTCCATTTTTCATCCTTTCCTCTTCCAATCTTAATCTTTTTATTCTGATACATTCTTTTATGTCTTTCATACTATGTTTTAATTTACAATGTGACAACATCACAGCTTTCTTGATCTCTATTGCAAGTCCAAGCTTCAAATGGTCTTAGACGTTAGTTTGGACAAAATTGCTTTGTTGCCTTGAAGATAGGAGAAAATTTTGAAATAATTTGTTTCATATGGATGATAAAAGATAAACAATTAAATTGCAATGGAAACTTGATTAATAGAATAATAGATTTGAGCCATTAACAAATTAATTTGTTATACCAAAATATGTCATTTTGGCAACAATTACATTTGAATAGCCTATTTTTGTATTAAATGACAAAGACAATATTGTAGCCTATGTGCCGTATAATACAACTATCAGCAATAAAGAGATTTGTATGCTTCATGTTGAGGGAGTCTATTAGTAACTCGGAGTACTTCATTGCAATATACCTTTATCTCTAATTGAGCCTCAATGGCTTTACCAAACAAACCAAAGAGAACAACAATTGTGGAGTAAAGTTCTAGTGGACAGATTAGAAATCTAGAGTTGATCAACTAGTATAATTACATCCACATTAATAATGGATGTTGAGTTATTGGAAGAAAGTTGTGTGGTCTTAGAAGTGAAGTGAAGGAATGACAAACTGTGATAGGGTTAGGCATTATAAGAGATTTTTAAATATAACTTTACAATAAAGATATTATCAAATAATTTTATTAATTTAAAATATAACAAAAGATATATTTAATGGTTTAATAGATTAGATGTCATTTTAAATTTAATTCAAAATGCATGTATTACATGGACCTATAGAAAGACTTGTTTATTTCTTAAAGATTTATCTTTATAATGATTTATATAATATATGTATATTTCTTGCTACTTTAAATGTTCTTGTAATAAAGAATTAGATATGATTTTAGATTACAAATAATATCCATCTTACATCTCAATTAGAACAATCAAAATGGTGACAACAATCGTTGCATTTAGAATGATCAATGCTTTAGATGGCTAGATATTATCATTTGAAAATTAAATAATCAATCTAATGATGAACGTAAATAAAACATCCAAACCAAGCCTCATCTTTTTTCCAAGCATGTTGTATTTTAATCTCACAACAAGACAAATTCTAATTCCTTGAACTAAAAAATCATTTGGTAGCTCTTTAATGGCCTTTAGTACCTACTTTGATTCCAACTTGCTCTTGATCTAGTAAAGTTCCACTAATTCACTTAGCATTATTTCCATCAAATTATTTTTCATACATTATTGTAATTTAAGTTATAATACACAATAATATTATTAATACCTTCTTTATATATATATATATATATATAATAGTTTGTATCTGGAAGTTCATCCAATCTATATTTGTGTATTTATCTATACTTGTCTATGTTTATCTATATGTATCTATTATTGTCCTTTTTTTTCAAACAAAGGAATGCAAAAAATAATAGCAAATTGTCTTCTTCTTCATCATCATAATGGAGGGAGGCTGTGATTACAATGACAATGGAGGAGGAGGAGGAGGGAGCATGAGTCAGCTTGGGACATGCGGCCATGTAAGAAACGGAGCCATTCCCGATGCATTTCAAATCTAAACAAAAGGGCCCCAATTCCTCTTGTATCTACCCACCTACCCAGAGAGTGAGGTGGGAGCGGGCCACGACGCCAGCACAACCACGGAGAATGCAAGCAAGCATACAAGACAGTGGTGTGGCCAGAAAGCAAGCAAAGGAAGGAAGGAAGGAAGGAAGGAAGACAGAAAGAAAGAAAGAAAGAAAGAAGGGCGAAGACGGGGGAGGGGGGTGGGGGGCGGGTGGGCAAGGAACGGATAGTCAGAAAGAAATAAAGAAATAAAGACTGATACACAGACAGACTCGCAGACACGCACGGGAGTTTGCGAAAGTGAGGCTGAGCTGTGGATTGGATTGCAGGCTTGCGGGATGCCTGGCGTCGGCAAGGCTGCCCTGCAGCGCCTCAGACCTGGACTTTGATTGCTGCGCCTGAGCTGGATATAAGATTTTCAAACCACGCAGCTAACGTCGTTTGCAACCATTGCGAGCAAGAAAGGCAGACAGACAGAGAGAGAGAATGAGAGGGAGAGAAAGCGAGAGAGGGATTTTCGGCACTGTCTTGTGTCCTGGTTGCTGCGCAGCCCGATGAAGATCTCGGTGGCGCTGGAGATCCATGGAATGCCCCAGAGTGATTCATCACTGAATCTGTCCTTTGCGTGTGGGACACCTTTAGAATCACGCACTTCTGCGGCTCAGACTTCCTTCTAGCGGGCTATCCTCGTCAGGGAGAGCAATCTTGTGGTCTTCTGACGGAGGATGATTTCTGGATCTTCGAGCTTGACCTTGCGATGACCTCACGCCCTGCATCATGCACAAAGGGCCACCACCACCACCACCACCTGCGTTTACATGTCCCTGCATAACATCCCAGCTGTTTACCGGGGGTATAGGAGTGAATGGAATGTTACAGCACCTCGTCCTGGTGTTCGTGTAAGGTGACGACTCTAGTGGTGCTTGTCGCCGAAACTCAATCCTAGACAGTATCAAGGAGAGTGGCGACTTAGAAGCACTGCAATCTACAGGGATAAAATGGTTATTATTCCACTGACATCATAACCGAATAGGAGGATGCACCCTGCAGCACATGAGAATCTCGTTAGCATGAGATCCGTAGGGTGGTCAAGTTTAATCATGGAAGTAATCTGGTCCGGACGATAGTATTCTCGCCTGGGAGTGACTGCACGCACATCCAGCTCTTCAAGTGCACGTCCTTCAGAGGTGGGGGGCTCAATTCCCACGCCCCTGGTAATGATACTGTCGGCAAGATGGCCTCCCTTGTGTAGCCCCAAAGCATGCTGTGACAGAGCTGCTTTGAAAGCGCCACTTATGGCCCAGACTTTGGGATTATAACGAGGCTCACAGCGTGGCAGTAAGTTACATGAACGTTCATTGTCCTGCGGTTTCAATGGATGACCCCCAACCTCCCCTTCGTCACGGTAGACAGAAGAAAAGAAACAAAATACATAAAGTAACGTTACCAATGCCTTTACCTTCCTCCAGATTTTTGCATTTCCACAACATTGCTCTGCTTGTTGTATCGCTATAAGGAGTTGCTGCTGTTCTTGTGCAAATTGTGGAATGTTTGTGAATGAAGACCCTCTCCAGTCTCGGACCTATGGAGATGACCAACCTCGACTCCCCATGTGTGCAGTGAACACGCCATGATCTACTAGAAGTAAGTGCAGATCATTCAGAGCCTGGCTTTGGAATGACACCGAGCGGGAGTCTGCCTCTGAAATATCGCACCCCGTGGAAAGAACAAAACCAGCTGTGGCCACTCATTAAATCTGCATCACCACCTTCAAAAGCCTACACCCCCATGAACTGTGTTGCAGGCAGCATCAGAAGTGGATATGAACAATCATCAGGGCCTTTCTCACTGATCACAAAACAAAACTGATACATAGCCACCATATGTGAGCAAGCAGCGCGCCCCAGTTGGAAGCTTTAGGGAGTACAACCCCAACTCTCTTTTTTTTATGTGGCTTTTGGCTTTGAAGTGACAATGCTGCAGCAAGCATCAGTCACTGCTGTGTCTGCAATTCAGCTCCATGAGAATCAGCTTCAGATTTTCTTTTCCACTGCTCAAAAAGGGAGAAATCCTCACTCTCAGACCAACATATCTCTCTTTCCACCTCCCCACATAGCTTGCAAGTGAGAGTAGTTGGGTTGTGAGGATGTCATCTTTGCCCTTCAATTTTTTTGGTCCCATTGTTTTTGTTGCAACATCTTGCAATTCTTCTCTCAAAAGTTTTAGAATCTTTTTTAAAATATTTAGCACTCATTCTTTTTCATAACATAAATCAAGTCTAGTTCTTAAAAATTTGTGTTGATATTTTTAATCAAGACTTTTGATTGAAACTTTTCTTTAGAAATTATCATTCTACTTGTATTAGAGGTTTTTAGTTCAAAATCCAATACCATATTGGTATATAATAGCTTCTTAGAACCTCCATGTTAATTCAATTTTGTTTGGCTAAAGAATAATTGTTAGATAGTTTTGCCATCCTTTGCGACTTTCAAACCCTATATAAATATATACTTGTTACAAATAGCATTGTAAATTTTTAAATCTTTTATTGACCTATTTTAAATACTTAATTCTTACTTGTAGTACTTTGCATAAAATTTATTATTATTTTATTATTTTATGCATTATATTTATATATAAATTTTGTAGATATTTGGATGCTATAAAAATGTCAAAAAATCTTTGATTTATTTTCTTTATTATATTATTAGAAGATTATAAATCTTTAAAAATTTTAAAATTTTAAAATTCTATCACCTCTTTTATTAATATTTTTTTAGGTAATTATTTTTTATAACATCTTTTAAATCAAATAATTTTTAAAAATATATTATTAAGAAAGATCAAAGAACATATTATTATAATTAATTTTATTAAAACTCTATAAATTATAATTACTATATTGGTTTTTTTATTTTTTTATTTTTAATTATATTTTTTTTGTATAACATATATTCACCTTAAGAAGATGTGCACAATATTCATATCTACTATATTAAGTTAATATTCTTTTTACCTTTCTTTTGTAATTTTTATAATATCTATAGTTTAATAGTAGATAAATCTTAAATAATATTATAATATTGTATCTTAAAGTTAAATCCATATAATTTTAAATCTTCTATTTCTTCAAAATAATTATTTATACATGGTTTTTATAGTCAAATTTAAATATATTTTTAGTACTTAAATATCTTTAAACTATTTAATTATAATATTTTTACAAAGATGATTTAATATAAATATAGGTCTTAATACAAATTTAATAGATCTTAAATATTATGATTCAAGTACAATCCAATAAATTTTAACAAAATATAATAATCAACATATAAATTAAAATTCTGATTGATAATATTCTAAAAATCAAATTTTTTTAAAAATAAAATAAACTATATGTAAACTATATTTTATCTAATTTTTATTATAATATTTAATATTAATATAATATCTAAGAAAAGTAATATATTTTTTAAAATTAATTAAATTATAATATTTTTAATTTTAAAATTATCGTTTATATGCGTGTTTATATATATATATATATATATATATATATATAAATAATATCAAAATTTATATTTTATGAAGTAATACTGAGAAGTGATTTAGTTTCTACCATTTCTAAATTCAAAAGTGATTAATTTTATTGTAGTTGTATTTTTAAATTAATTTAGGAATGTATAAAGCCTAAAAACATTATTCAAAAATATCAAGTTTAGTTTTTTTTTTTTTTTTTTTTTAAGTAAAATATTATAAAAATACATGTTACATATAATTTATTGCTTTCAACCTTTCATATTAATATTCATATCAAACCACACAAACATCTTTTGGATGTCACACAGAGACATCTTTCAGGAGTTTTGCAAAAATGAATTATGTATATATATAGAAATAGAAAAAAACAGAAAGCACTAAACCACAATGGTTTTCCAGTGGCCAAAATACAAATCAAGCGAGATTTTTTTATTCCTAGAACACAACAACAGAAGAAGCGTACTCTTATTTCACTGTGCTTTTATCATCACACAACAATACTGAAACATTGGCATACAACCATGTGATGATACTGCCGTGTTTGTATCATTTCTTAAGTCACAATACAGTAATAAACATGGGCTTTGAAAACTTCGAGTCATGTAGAAAGATCTATGAATTTATGAAGAACAGGCAAACAACACAAAGACTGGTTGGAAATTGATAACCATTTGCTACAGCACCTCTCATTCAGTAAGTTGGACCAGTGATTTTAACTTACTGTGATTTCATTTAGGCAGTATGACAATGCGCAGTGTTTCTGTGTAATACTAAGATTTCAACCCTTTTCTACGGCACTTCTCATTCAGCAAGTTGAGATTATTGATTCATGCTTTGATGCCGTCCAGACCTGTAGTTGTAACTGGTTCTCAAATTGTGCTAATCTCCAGCTAGTCCAGGTCTTCGGATTGCTCATATTCCCTAATTGGGTTCTATTTTAAGTGCGCTTGATCATGAGGTTAACAAGATGAAACATTCATAACAAATCTTTGCTATGTGATAAAGTAGAAAAAGGAGATCTGAATGTGAATTGTCTCTCTTGAACTCACTCAGCATCAGTAATGTTTCTCGAATCATGGTACTACCTTGTTCACGCCGACTCAATTTGAAATGCTAAACTAGGTCTTGGACATTCGGTTTCATGTTCTGGACCCCTTTCAAGATGGTGAAAAGTGGATCGAAATGACCAGAAGCAGTGTGGATTGTACTCGAACCACGTGTCCCTGAATGTTTCGATGTCTACTTCCGGGACAATCCGTCCAGCTTCCTGTGTTGGTTTGATTGACGTGCATTCGATCAATCACTAGACAAGTGGTACTGTCCCTGCAGCATTGGCTTCTCGATGCGGTAGATCCTGAAAGGTGTGCGTGAGCAACAGAAAGAATCCTCGTTGTCATGGAATTCAGCATTACTCCTGGTGGATGCCAGGATATGAAAATTTGATGCAGTCTGGGTGGAATGCATTGCTTCAGGTCCGACATGAGGGAATCAACTCATGTGGTTAGAGGGTACATTCTCGGTGTGCGTTGATTAAAGGGTACATCAAAGAAAAAGTACTGGAAGCTAAATATTGTGCGACGCATTTCAAAAATGCGCGTTCTGCACAACCATCTGTACCAAACGTACCGCAGCACCGTCGTCTACAACGCTCATACATTTTAGTACCGACCTCGCTGCAGACTGCAGGCTTTTTGTGCACATGATGCATAACATAGATATATATATATATATATGCATATGTACTCTACGTAGCAAGTCTTACATAAGATCTTCATACCCGGATGTCACTACAAACAAGTGTAGGATTCCAAACTAGCAGGATCCAAAGACCGAATCAAGAGATTCGAGCAGATCTACACCACCCCAAGTACCTGATGATAGTTCTTTCTACAGGAAAAGACGAAGGTTACGCTTGGTCGATTGTATATCCATCCTTGAAGATACGAGTCATTTGCCTCACTTCCAGAAGCCTGAAATTCCTGAGGTTCACAAAAAAGCTTAGATGACATGCCCCTACCACGCAATCACATTCAAGATTCGGCACGAGGGATTAGTGCGATCGATGATTATCTTCACTTCCCTCTTGGGCAGTGGCAGTTTTGGTTGCCTTGTGCTGAAAGATTAGAGAATCCTTTCCTTTGCACCCACTTTTGATTAGTCTTCGGGGACATGAAATCATCTGTGCGGCCTCCGGTTACGAAGAATTCTAGAAGGTTGCATGCGGGTCTATATATGTGATACCACCCGTATGTGTTGATGGCCGACGACAGCGTGAAACCTTCTGATCTATCACCTCTGCTGGATAACCTTCCCATGTGCGTTTCCATGAAAACTAAACCTCTGGCGTGGCTGTCTAGATTAAGGTAAAATTTAACATCCTACTTCAACACGATCTCAAGTTGTTGCATTTCCAACAACATGATTCCTATGTCCTGATTGAGAAGTGGAAGATGATCATGTACGTGCTTAAGTCAGTTCTTACTGACATTTCTGTGTGTATTAAAGGGCTAGTATGAAATTCTAATTATTGCTTTCGCAGTGTTTTATCAAACCTATTCCCTCATCATTATTAGGCTGGTTCTCGACAAGGGTTCATGGATTTACAGGTTCTTTCGTGTCTGAGCTAGTTGGATTCACATCCACTAATTACGACTCATTTTAAATGTAAACATAGACTAAGGCTAGACCTTATTATCATGAGGACCACCATCTCGGTAATGTTCTCGCGACCAAGGAACCACATCATCCGGGACGGATGTACAAATATTTGTCAAACTGAGAACTGTCCTGATGCGGAAAAGGAATCTTGCGTACTATTTGCATCCTATCCAGGGAGGAAACATATCATTGATATCAATGTTGAGACACCTCGTGGGGACACTGGTGTTCCATCAGGACTGTCCGCAAATTTGATTGTAATAGCCAAGTTCACAATACACATCCATAGAATTGAAGCAATAAATAATGCCCTCAGCCTGTGGGAGTAGAGATTGCGACTGCTTCTCATCATTCATTGAACGAAGGATAAGCTCAAACTACCTCAAACCAGCCAATACTTCCTGGTTACTTCAAGTTTACGTCAAGCGTCAATTCTACAGGGTGATTGCTGGTAGAGTTGGAACAGTGCACACACTGTGAAATGGATTTATCCCCGACAGAAAATACTATAAGCAAGGAGCAAGATAATCACAGATTAAAGAATGTCTGCAACTTGAGCTAGGGATCAGGATGTCTCCACAAAATTGACCGATGCATCTCAGAAGAATATCCAGTGGTACTTGCACTCGCTGGTATTGGTTACAGTCGTGCTTCAGTGGGTAAAGTCCACTGCAGAGAACTCACTTCATTAGAAAAACTCGAATGATACCAGGAAAGCACTTTATCTTATTGACAGCTTATGTGCAAGTCAATCCAGTGTCATTTCCTACTAGTGATTTAGTCACCTGAATTATCAACACACGATGCATTGTGGCTTCTGTGTAATAAAATGCAGCTTAAAATGCCACAACAGTACAACGTGCTAAGTTATGAACTTAAGGAGACTGCATCCGAGCAAAAAGATGCACAAATGCGTAACAAATTAAATTGCAAACCTATAGAGACCTGGTTAAGTATTAAAAAAACCTCCTCCCCTGAGATAGTTAGACTTCAGCATTGGTACAATGTTATCAAGTCCTGCACATGATTCCCGCAACCCTGGAGGAAGTAGGCTATGGGTTCTTTGTGCCTCTTTTTGAACTCCAGCAACAAAAAATTTAGTCTAGAGCTTGCGGTGCCAGTTTTAACCAAAAGTAGGCGACCTCTGCGGAGTGATTAGTAAGTTCAACCGAATGAAAGTTTCTAAGCCATGCATTCAGCAAAGAAAGATCGGACGTGGTAAATGACATATCCATGGGCTCTGTGAAAACTCTTGTTGAAGTCACCGAACTAGAATCTACCAGGAACCAAATAATATTCTGGGGAAAGTGAGAAACATCGATCAGTTACATTGGGAGGCATTTCGTTGCAGAAGATCCCAGAACGAGCATCCACGCAATAGCCGAGCCACACAGTCAAGTGCGAGGAGAAGGCGACTACAACAGAAGTCTGACGACAACTTACTCTCCCGGTGCTTTTGAAATCCGCGATCGTGATCTGTAAGCTTCCAATTGGATAAATAGGCTTAATTTAATTCAGACCCGATAGCTGGAGGCCACATCTCCAAGGGCAAAGCTTGAAACGACTCAGCAGGTGGCCGAAATCCAAACTCCGACTCTCTGCCTCATTAAAACGGACAGATTTTGTGATCTTCCGTGTCCTTGTTCGCTAATGATCAACGGGGTTATTAGAATTGGCGATCTCCTACTGGCATAATCGCTGGGCATATCATCTCCTGGTGTGCTATCGAATCCCAATGTACCAGCATTACTTGATATGTGTAGTGTTCAGGCTGCTCATGTGATTGTTATTGATTGTTACAAGAGTTGACTTCATGAGGTTCTTTTGCTTTGTGCTGATGTCTGTGAATGCTGTCTGTAGATCATTCAATAGACTTTAGATGAACCCAGTGGTTTTCGTCGTCTGATTCATGGGGTCGAAACAATTCAATGATCTTGCGTAGGTTCTGCAATGTCAAGAGCGGCACACTGTCCAGCGTTAGCGAATCTGATTTTGTTAGTTCACGTTCTGGGAGACACCTAGATAATTTGTCAAACTTCTATAAATTGTCTGAATGAAAATGGGACTCCAAGGTCTGTGCAAAGAAACTTAACCTTCTTTTTGAGTGTTAGTCAAGCATTTCTTACATCATCCATTGAGATGGCAGTGGTTACAGCAAAGATCTTTCACTTTGTGGTCTTCGTCAAGTTGAATTTCGACGAGCTTGTTTCTTCAACCCTGCTGACGGAGGGAAATTGAAGATTGAGGGGTCTTGTTGTAAATTATGCGAATCCGCTGAATCTAAAATTCACGGTGTCTCGTCTCCATCATGGTTTCTGTCTGAATAATCACAACTAATCCATTGGATCTTGTTAGCTCTGACAGGAAACGTGCGAATTTACGTGTGAGACTTCAAATTGAAATTGCTTTCGAGGACCGAGACGTGGTCTTCCGTAGTGATGGCATTGAGGACGATTGTGGTTCAATTTCTGTTGCTTGTCATACTTTCAGACTGTGAGACCTGCATGCCGCAGCTGGAGACGACCACCGCATCAGCGAATGGCTCTGCAGTTGTGACGAAAGCTGTCACCTCGAATGGCGTGGTCTTAAACGATACGCACACCACCGAGGTGCACAATGTTACAAAGACCACCACATCCCGCAGCTTGATCAGCAGAACTTGCAAAGGAAGTGATATAAAAATCAACCAAGAGGAGATATCCGGGGTGGGATTGCCTACATGGCAAGTTCGGATCATCAACGAATGCACTAATCCCTCTTGCACCATCTCGAATGTGATAGTGCAGTGTGGACTGTTTCATTCTGGATTAATTTTGGTGAACCCCATGATTTTCAGGCGTCTGGACGTGAAGCAGGGAACTTGCATCGTCAACGATGGACGAACAATCGGCCGAATGGAAACAATAACATTCAAGTACAGAGAGATCTGGATGGAACCGCTGCGTTATAGATCTGCTCGGATTTCTTGTGTTGGTGGGTAGACTGCGCTCCCTGCCTGCAGCGCTTCCTGTCTCTCCCACCGCGCCCATCACCAAAGAAGTTTAAGGAATTCCACCATGGTATATAGATGTACATATGTAACCGTATTTGTAGAGAAACCTAACATGGTGATTACACTGCCGCGATTCGACTAGTTGAGTGAATCGTATTGACGGTGGTGGCGACAGCCATAGTTACTCAATCCAATAAATAACGTTCTGTAGGTCGTGTCTTCAGTGATCTGCACTTTCATTTTCCCTGCTTCAAGCTTTCATGTCCTCGCAGGGTTAAAGGATATTCTGGATACCACGTGAATTAGTATGTCCTTCATTGTAAAAGGCATCTGTTTCCGTTGCTTGAGAATATCCACAAGCTTTTGCTTCGTACACAGGGGCGGCTCTCTGATATCAAGCTAATGGCTCACATCATACTTAGAGGCACTCGGTGTAGTGTAGCAACCAAACAACACAGAAGTTTTGTGTGGGTCTAATCTAAATACTGCAATTTGAGAACAGATTTCAAGATAATGGAACTTAAAACTAATTAAATGCATTTGATGAAAGCGGAACTCAGTCATCCAACAAGGGAGCATGACGTTTCAGAACAAGGGGTTGCTAAATGAATATTCAGACTGCTCAAAATTAGCAATCAACTTTTCTTCCGTCAGTTGTATGAGCAAATTTCTCAAGGGCACAGCCTAATCTACCAAATTTGTGATACTCGGTGTTCATCAATCATCGTGAATGCCCACCACCTAGCAATACAACCGTCGTTAGCTGCATGAGCATGACATCTGTGTCGACCAACTCTAATTTTGTGACTCATCACCCAACCGTGAAAGATCGATGCAATATATGATCATCCCCCCAAGCCAAAAGTCCCTATGTAATGTCTTTGAATGCATGTCGACCTGATATTCTATGTGGTGATGAGCTTCTTAGCAGCTCATATCTACCTCATACTTCAATAAATATCCTCAACTAGTGAAGTTAATCCATTCCAATTGGGGTTTGTAACTCCACTCTCAACAGTATAATGACTAATCCCTCACCGCATAAGCGGTACTCCAGACTGCAAACATCCGATTTTTTTCCGCAATCCTAAATGAAAAATGCAACTAATTCACAACTGCCTAAGGCTGCGTGTCAACCCAGCTCCACACCTTCACCTCACCACGGCTGTCTCCTGAGAACACAAGATTATTTAGACCTACTTGAAGAGCACGCACTTCTTCTCGTGAAAAGAGTTGACCACGTTCCGTAAAACTGCAAAAGCACCAACACTTTTAAGTTTCATATTCACTGGGGATACAGCAAAATAGAAAAGCCATAAACCAAGAGGACAATATTCCAAAGCGTTGCAGCAACACCGACTTGGCATTTGCTAAAACGTAACCCTAATCCACAGGACACTTTTACCATGTCAAATTAAGTGGCATAAGAGCCAGGAATATATTCAGTGAACCAATTAGAAAAAGTACAACACCTATTGCACTTAGATAAGAGACATGAACTCACGTTGGTAGATCGTACAACCGAACAATATTGTCATTGTAGGAGCAAAGTAGCACAGGTTTTCCAGCTTTGTCAGTGCACCCACACATCTTTAAAGCTCCTGCCAAAGTAACCTGCGAATAAAACGTGTCAACCACACTTGTAACATAAGAGGTTTAAAAATCCAAAAAAAAAAAAAAAAAAAAAAAAAAATCCAACGACAAAGGCATCAACAATAAATTCAAAACTAATAAGCTTTAGGAAAAATGAGTTAGACACCAACATTGCGGGAATCTGATTGATTCTCTTCCTCGGGATGTGAGAATGTCAATTCAAGTTGACCAGATGAATTTACAGACCAAATCTGCAAATTAAACACAAAACATGTCAGTAAATGAAGCCATAAAGACATAAGGTTAAAACAAAAGAGAGACTCTGCTTAGCATGCAGCATACCCTGGTGCACTAAGGGGAGTTGTTATCAGGTGGAGTTTAATATAATAGACAAGTATGGCAAAGAAAGCAAAGACACGGCTGGTTTCACACTTGCCTTGATAGTGCCATCCAAAGAGCACGAGAGTAGAAAGGAGTCCCAACAAAGAAGATCCATTACAACATTCGTATGACCTTCTAGAGTTTGTACACATTGTAAAGTTGCGAACTCCCACACCTGCCAATTAGAATAAGAATCTTAAGCATCCTCTCACGTTCATGTATCTGCTGTCCACTGAGCTGGACTCTAACATGACTAAAGCATGTATGCAGGATTAGACATATAACGTCCAGTGCAAGGTATGCACTAGATAACGATCGTGCTTATCAAGCTTGATCAAACCTCTATAAATAAATTAATTAATTAAATTTTTAAAAAATAGAAACATAAAAGGGAAGAGGTACTTACTCGTATTGTATTGTCCATAGACCCGGAATAGAGGCGATTAGCAATCAGCATGAGTGTGACCACGGGGCCTGTGTGGCCGGACATAGATGCCGCTGGCTCAAACTGGTTGGTTGCAGCATTGAACTGCCAGATCAGTATAGTGCCGTCCTATTCACCAAAATAAATAAAAAAGTACAAAGCGTAAGGGGGTATTAGGCACTGTCAGCACACATGTTCATTACATGCGAGCGACAATGTCAACTCAGAGAAACAGCTTTCGATATCACTGCTAATCGCATTCTACATTAAATCCTAAATGACTTCAGAACCCCCTTCGAGGCTTCTGATGATCCTGAGACGCTCCATAAAACACACCCAACACAAAACAACCACGTCCCCGCAAAGTGTGCATAGCAGTAACATTCAAAACTGTTTCTGTGAATTCAGGGAGCAAAGTGAATTTACGTGGGTTCCCGCAAAAAGGAGTCCGTCGTCCGTCACAGCAAGCGTGTGCACTTGCCCCTTGGGACCACTTAGATTTGCCTGTTGTAATGTCGCCATATTTATTACCTGCCGATCCAATTCACAATTTCAGATAAAATTCAACAAAAAGCACTATACAGGTTCCCCTTCAACCCTAACACCTGAATGAGTAAAACTACAAACATTCAATCACATATGCTACCCAGGATTGTATCCCAAACACTAAAGGATTTTGGAGCATCACCTTAACCTCATTGGGCAATCCCACGAATAGCCAACCCTTAGCAAATATCAAAGCGCCCACATCTCCCCCCATTGGAGCAACGCTTGTACATTTCCCAGTAGCACAATCCCACACACGCACAGACTCATCTTGACTCCCAGTGTAAAGCTGCGCATGCCCTTCCGGCAGCACAATAGCTCTAACAGCCTTTTCATGGCCAATGAGAACAGTAGTCATCTCCATATCCGGCGCTGTCGTGTGCGCGTGCAGAAAATTGCACGTTTCCCCCCTCGTGCAGTTGCCCTTCAACCAATACGAACATGGCTTCTGCTTGGGAGTGTTCGACCTGCCACCCTCGTGAATCCTATTGTCCCTCTGATCATGACTACCTCTACCGCCACGACTACCGCGACCTCCTCTCCCCCACCTCGCGGACACATTCCTCGGACGCCCTTGGTTGCTCCCGCTAGTAAATCCTCCTCCTCCATAACCCCACCCTCCAGCAGGATCCCTCCCCTCCCTGTCACGATACTCGTGGGCATTGTTCGACCTCTTGGCACTCCCTGCAGAGTTTCCGCGTCCAGTGGAACCAGCGTTACCGGGATGCAGCCACTGACAGTCGTCTCCTTTGATGCACCTCCCCTCTTGCCAATATCGACACACCTGCTGCCCATGCGATCGCCCTCCCGCTCCCGCACCCGACCCTGCAGCGTTCCCCGAGCGGGAGTAATTCCGCTTGCTGCCCACCCTCGTCGACCCATCGTCGACCTCCATCCCGGCCATCATCTCCCCCACCCTAATCTCTGCTCTAAACCAAAATCCCCTCCGCCAAACTACCCACAATTCCCTTCCTATCTCATCGTACCCACACACATTCAACGATCCCCCACCTATCTGTCAGCTGTATGTCTATCCTCTTCTTCCAGCTCAAAACACACCCCCACACATAAACACACACAAAACCCACTTCGCAGTCTAAATGAGACACCTCAATTTCAGCCTCAGGCAACAACCCAAGTAGAATTCCTTCATGCCATCACCGGAGCGACGAAGAAAAGTCGCAACGGCATCGGGTTCCGATTGTGGGGCACTGGCGGGGCAAAGCTGAGCAGAGTGACGGGAAGCACTGGTCTCGTCCTAAGCACACCCTAAAGCCCTAAAACCCTAGCCTTGCTTTTTCAACGGGGGAAGGGAGCGTTCGTAGTCCTTTTCCGTTCTTGTATTGTTGTTGTTATTGAGTACTTGGGTCCTCTGAGCTGACGTGGATGAGAGCTAATGGACAGGTGGTGGTGGGTCCCTGGTGATGGACTTTGTGCCCTTTCTAGAACCCCCTTGTGCAACTTCTCACCCCCTCCATAATTATCCTACAAAACAGCGTTAATCCCACATGATAAGATGATGGAGCTTTTTGCAACTCTTGGTTCTTCTGATGCATTCACTCACTCACTCCTTGCATACAACTTCTTGGATTGTCATGGCCATACCAGAATTATCCACACCTCATGGTTGGATATAAATATTTGTGGTGTTTCATGTAGTGTTTTGAAAGGATTGTCAAGGTTTAAATTCAAGGGGTAAAAATAATAATACCAGTGAATTCTTTTGCCAAAATGTCCATAATATATTGAAGTTCACAATGAGAGATTGTTTGGTTGAAAGAATCAAACATTAAATAAGGGAACCATTAGGTGGACACACCCCCCCCCCCTTCTTTCTTTTTTTTACTACATGGACACCTCCCAATGCCACACCAACAATATTTTATTACTATAAGTTTTTTAACAAGCTGGACACTAATAAGGCAGAAAGGTATAAAAACAACAACAAAAAACAACAACCCACAACACATAAACATCAGCAAAGCAAAGTTAAACAAAGTAAATAAATAAAGAGAGGTGTCTACCTAATATTTTTGAAGTATTTTCTTTATATCAATTTTTTATTTTTATTGTTTTGGGTTTAGGATTTAGGGTTTAATATAAAAAAAAAAAAATTGAATACAAATTAGTCAACTATATCCACACCTCAATCTTTACATGCCTTCCATGCCTTGAAAACATTAAAATATAAAAATGTCACAATGTGAAAGGACAAAGCACCAAAATATGTCACAACTTTTGATCACAATTACACTTCAACATCAGCTACAACCTTACATCTGACAATACCTTGATGTTAAAATTCATATTGTTTTACCAAGAAAATAACATGACAACAAGCCTACACAAGATCAAGAGAAACAAATAAGAACAATGACAAACTCCATCTAAACAATAGCAGGGAAACCATAGCAATCATAATCATGAATTTTATAATTCAAAGTGGTTTGATCTTAGCATGTTGTAAAAATACAAAAATAAAGAATACAAAAAATTAGGCAGTAACACTAACTCCTACCTGCCAAGGGTCTTGCTTGAATAATACGCAGCTGAAAAGCAACAGAGAGCAGAAAACAAGGCCTTGGGAATCACCAAGAACAAGCTCTTTGCGTTATCCTTCATTTCGTTAGCCCTTGACTTCTCGTTTTCCTTTCGGACTGCTCGAAGTGGCTGGGACAAAGGCTTACGCCACACATCGTTCAAATTCCAAACCTCGCATAAGAGAGGTACATCAAGGTACCATTTTCTGCACCAGATTGCAGACCCATATTGAGGAAGTGAATCGTCACTGGCTGTGCTTTATGTGTCTCCATAAGCGTCCCGGCTGGAGTTGCGTCCGGAATGTGCCGCTCTAGTTTTAAACAGCTCTTCGAAGTCAAGGCTCAGTTAAAGCAGAGTAATTGAGCCGGCCGCAAACAAAGTCCCCTAGAATAATCTGAGCCTCCACTTGAAGGTTCGTACGATATTATCATCACTCATTTGACGGTATACTCATACACACTGCTGCACCATGAAAGTGCTGAACGGCATTCAAACCTCGAAAAAGTTCTGTGAGAGACACCTCAATCATGGCTCAGGATGCTTTTCCTCAATGACATTCTGCCCCTCCTCCTCATTCAACCCTGCTTTTTCTGCTTCTTCATCAGTATCCTCTTCGTTGGAAGAACCTGTGCTTTGCAGTAAAGATTGCTGAAACTCAGAATCCATGACCAAGCCATTTAGGACGTGAATTACAAACTGGCCTCTGCGTAAGTCTGTCACCAAGCAAGTTAGGTTATTCACCAAGAGACCCCTCCCAGGAACTCGCGTCACGGACACCAGAGAGCCTGATAGAGACTCATACACAACTTCCTGGCCAACAGGAATGAGTTTCGAGAGGATAGACTTCGGCACGGTGCCGAAGCTCAGCAAGTGCGACATGATTACATAAGAATCAGAGTCGGTTTTACGAACATCCGCTTGTTCGCCCTTCTCCTCAAGATTCCGAAAGATGGAAACGTCAAGGAATGTAGCGTGGGAAGGCGCAAAAATAGTAAATGGCACATCCGTTGGACCCAGCATCTCGATCATCGCATCCCCAAATACACCTACGCTTCGATAGTTGGTCGCCGATTCCATATAGCGGGGAGGAAGAGAAGGGAATCCGGGCGTCGCAAGACTTGCGGCAGATGGAGCGCGGATATAGAAGAGGATAGTGAGGGCAAAGTAGGAAATGACGACAACGAAGCGTAAGGTGGGGACGATACGAGAACTGAAGAAAGTCTGCCACGTCGACGAAGCCATCTGCGAAACAGCAACGGGCGCAGCAACAGAACCATTAGCCGAAATTACATAGACACAAACAGAGCCGCTTGTCAGCAGCGAGACGGGAAAGAGATTCACGCTTCATCCCATGATATCGACCTCTTCCGTCAAGATCTACGACGTCTAACAACTCACAAGGACACGCTCCGTTCTCACACTGAATCATCACAAAGGCTTCTCAAAATGCCGCACTTGAACCCTAAATAAGACATCCTCTAAAACCCGCCTTCAACTACGTCCCCGCAATCCTCCCGAGCAGTGAGCATGTGCTTGATTGCTCTGCTCTGAAAACTAAGAACCCACATAATGCTAATCTTAAATGGAACTTAAACCGCTGTGTTAAAGAACAACTCCTAATTGAAACCCTAATTCTGATAATAATTGATATCAATTAAAGTGAGCAACATACCTTAAGTAGAAGAGGTTGAATGCTTCTGAGGAGATCCACCTTCCGGTTGAGTACATCGTCCCATGTGTACTCTTGTCCGAAGCTCCTACATTGTCTACCTCCCACGTCTGACGCCTGCAACCACGATCAGAAAAACGACCCAAGTTGGCATATGAGCACACTTTTCAGAGGTCATGTGGACTAGTGAGGTTAGCAACCAGCACCACAGAATCCTTCACACATTCTCGACAGCACCACCCGCGTCAACATTGTTTAAGTACATGCTACCATGCAAGCTCAAAAAATCCACCCCCAAGATTTTACTGCAAAGCCATTTCATGTCAACGTTGACCACATGATCAGCCACGAACACACTGCTCTTGTTTCTCATGTACAAGCATCGCACAGATCATCCACTTGCGTTCAAGGTCTGTAAAGCATGGCTAGGAGATGACTCCAACACGGCAATTGAGCATGCAAGCGGCGATGAGATTGCTCACTCACTCACTCACTCACTCGCTATGCAGAATCTTCATGTTCTACGTGATTCCAGATTGTGCTTGGCGAATTCACGAAAGAAATGTTATTGCAAAATGACTCTCATAGTGCAGTAGTCACCTGCTTAAGTCCTATTGGATCAAAGCCTTGGTGGGTAAAAGCAACCCAGCTCATCACCACTGCTTGTCACGAAAGGAGCGACTAGGTGGCAACCCTAAACCCTAAGCAGAAATTCTCATTTCACAAGGTTAGTATGGAGGGTGTCATTCCCATGTGATCTAAGAGGATGTTTGAGGAGTAAAGGAAGTTAGTTTCCTTAGACTAGACTAAACTAACATGAGTGTTGGATTCTAAGATGTAAATGAAATACAAGATTGAAGTCTTGTGGGAGTAGAATCCCATAGAGCATCTTTAAGCACAAGGTTTCAAGTGAAGGTATGACAAGTGGGAAATTAAAATCAATGTGTATGTGCTATGTAAAATGGTTTTTTGCAGCTAGGAACACACAAGATGGGTTGTCATAGTCTCTTATGTTTGTGGATAATCAATCATTTTTCAGATATTAGGATTAAAGTTGAAAATATCAAATTAGAAGGTCTTTTTTTATGTTCTTTTATTTAACTATTGTATCTTTGTGTGTTCTTACATCTTTGCTTGGAGTAATTATAGACGTTTGTTTTCATTTATTTAGATTTGCAAAGCATTTTATTATTTGTATGGATGCATGTGTATGTGTGAGTGTCTATATATATATATATATATATATTTATTTATTTATTTATTTATTTATTCACATATACATATAAGTAGAAACCTATATTTTTTAAACACACAAACAATGTCAAAATAAATAAATAAATAAATTTTATACATAAAAATAAAAAATAAAAAAAACATAATTGCCTCTACCTTAAATTCCAAAGACCACATTAAATTGTTTTGTTTTGTTCTGGGCTCATGTATATAAACAATTATTGCCCCAAAAATTATATTTTTCATGTGGAAATAAAACTTTATATCTACTTGGATGCATTATTAGCATTGTAAATATTTCTAAGTAAACATGCTTACTTTTGCTTTAGAAACAAGTCTAAAAAAATTTATTTTCTATTTATACAAACTTCTTATGAAGATCACAAGATTTCAAATTAGAATCCATAAAAACTAATTCAAAGTACATGTAATTCCTTGACTAATAGAAAGATTTATTTATCTCTCAAATTTGTCTTTTCAATTTGTCTCCAAAGGTTTATCTATGTGTTGACTCATTATATATATATATATATATATATATATATATAGCTTTAGAAATATAATAAATTTAAACTTTAGAAAATATTAAAAGATTATTATACAAACTATTGTATGTATAAAAGAAGCTATTGTATAGAGCCTATCAAAATTATATATTTCAACAAATAAATAAATAAATAAATGAAATATTTGCTTAAAATACAGCAAAAAGTGCTCAACAATCTTCTTCTTTTTTTGTAAACAATGAATAATTGTCATCATCAATCCTTTATTTTAAAGTTTAAAAATTATAAGTTTATTTTAAATCATATATATATATATATATATATATATATATATATATATTATTTATTTTTTAGTATTCTTATTTTTTTATTGAAAGATTTATAGTCATCATTTTTTTTTATAATAGCATGTATAAAGAAAGAAAAATTTGAGATCATTATGAATTAAATATTTTTTTAAATGCACAAAACTTGTATTAAAAGAATAAATATTTATTCAATATATAATTTGAAAAATGAATGAAGATTAAAAACTAAATTAATATTTCCTTATACAAGCTAAATATTACTAAATTCAAGTTATATATTAAAAATATCTTAAAATATTTGTGCAAACAAAATATTCATCTTCTAATACATCCATAATAATCAAAATATACATGTATGTTTAGTTTTCTAATAGTTGATTTCCTAAGAAATAATTCTAAATTTCCATTTGATTTTTTAATGTATAAGATATTTCAGTATATTATATTAAAATATTATCTTTTTAAAAAATTTAAAGATATTGATTGAATTGAAATTGAATAATATTTGTAAATAGTATATAGATATATCTTTTTTATTTTTTAAATTAGATTATATTGTTTATGTATCATTATTAAAGATACATTCCTTTTAATATGATCTAATTTTTAAAAAAATGGTGTGAATTAATTAACCTTTAAAAAATTAAACTTTACTATATTACGTCAATTTTTTTAAAAAGTTAATACATCTATAAGTGAAAGAAGTATAGATTTATAACTTTTGTTATAAAACTATATTATAAGTAGATATCTATATCAAAAAAATTCCAACTATTTTTTCTTATTTTAGAAAAGATATACTTATTTACTATTATAATATAAATATAATCTATTATTTTCCATATATCAATACTTGTACTAGTTTTTATTTTAGTACTATAAGATTTTTTATATCTAATACCTCAATTATAAAAAATTATTCTAGAATTTATAAACCACCTCTTCTAAAGAGACATATTAATAGGATTATTTCAAAATGTTAAAATATTTTAAATGAATATGTCAAAATATTTTAAAAGAAGTAGATTAGTCTACTCTAAATTGACATTTTAAACATAATTTTGAATTTATATAAAACCATTGTTGGATTATTATAGCAAACATACTTTTAAAAAATTGTAGTATTTTTTGACAATTGACAAATTTTTCAAAGTCCAACTTGGTGCTTATTAATTATAAAAACTCAAACATGATCTAAAAAGTTATAATAACAATGAAAAAAATTATAACTATAAATAAACATATATATAAATTAATCCTATTTTTATAAATAATTATTAATCAATAAAAAAATCAGCCTAAGATTAGTATGCTAGATAATTTTAATGGAACTTTTTTAAAAAACCTAGTAATATATTTGACAAATAAAAATATTTTATGCTTGCAACCTTTGAGCTATATTGATTTTTTTAAAATAGTATTTTTAAGACTCTTCTTGCTTGGTGTAATATTGGCTTGATTTGCACCTATGTTGTAGAAAAATTCTAAATTTTTTAATAACTTAGAAGTATTTATAATGCAATTTTAGAAAAAATTATAAAAAAATTATAAAATTTATAATAATTAACATGCCAAGTTTCAATATTGGTTATTAAATTCTAATAACATACATAGAAATTTGATTGGAATAATATATATATATATATATATATATATACACATATATATAAGAAATATATATTAAGATTTTTTTAACTTATTTATTTGATTTTTATTCTACTTTAAGGATATTGTAGAGTATTTTTTTCTTCCAATACCAAATCTAAAATATAAGTAAAGTTTTGTACAAATAACTATGTGTAGGATTTATAAATTTCAAAATCAAAATCAAAATTTGATAAAATTAAAATTTAATAGAGTATTATATATTAATATTAAAATTAAAATTATTACATTAACAACATCTACCACTTTAAAATCCTTACTTGTAAGGTCAAGCTAAGTTGATGCAAATTGATGCAACTAAGACTAAAATTGTTAATATGAAAAGAAGAACACAGATAATAATCAAATGAACTATGAATATATTACAATAATTCAAATGATATTGTGATGTAAGATTCTAATATGAAGAAGCCTCAACATTAAGATAAAATATTAATTAGAAAAAATGTCTACTTGATAATAAAAAAAATTAAAATATAATATTATTTTAATTATTTTAATTATTATATATATTAGAATAAAATTTTAAAAAAATTATAAAAGACTATAATATACTTTTAGAACATCAATATATTTGATTAAGAAAAACATTGCCAAACAATAAAACTTTGTATTTGTAAAGAAGATCTTTTAACATATTGTTGTATGAAATAAAGTTTTGTTTGAAAATGTATTAGATATTTAGTTGTTAAAAGAAAATTTAAATTAACAAATTTTACAATAAAACCTTTATTGATATCACTTGGCTTTTAATTCTAAGTTTGATGAAGGCTTATCCTGTCTAAAATTACTAATCTAATTGTTGACTTTTGTTTAAACTTGGTAGAAAGTTTGATCTTGATATCTTTTATTAGTGCCATATATTCCAACTTTATTCAATTTGTAGATCTTTAAATATCTAAAAAATTCTAACTATCTTTAAATTATTAACTTTTCATATCTTTATGTATTTATGGTTAGATATTCTTTATTATATTATCAAAATAATACAAACTTAATAAGCATATACATCTCTTTTACATCTATATAATACTAAAAAATCAACTATAAATAAAGTATAAAATACTAAAAATGAATCCAAAATTAATACAATATTTTTTATGTTTTTAAATTGTTGTTACAAATAAAATCTGAACTTTCATTGTGCTTTTGAAGGTCTTTCTTAAATCAAAAAACCTCCAAATCTTACACTCATAAAATCTTTTTATAGCTAAATCTATAAATATATCTTTTAATCTCTACAAAGAATCATTTTTTGCCATAGATTCTTATTTTTGTGCCTCAAGGTCCACTTTTGACCATGTAGCACAAATAGTTGTCTCTTGAAATATAGTCCTACTATTATATATTTGATTTTATGTGAACCTAATTTTAATATTTTCTGAGAGTTAACCATGTTGATTTTTTACCTATTCTAGCTTACCTTGACCCATTTATGACCTTAATAAGGCAATAGAAGCTTATTAATTACAAAATCTAGTCTAGAACATAAATATGATAACTAAACTTAATCTATTAGTTATTAATGTAAAAAAAAATCTATAAAACTTATATATGTATTTTCTTCACATATTTTGGATCATTATTAATATTTTTACCTAGTAGCCATGTAACAATATAAAATGTTGAAATCATTGAGGAATAATTATTAGCATTAAAAGAATTTTGGAAAAGAAATATAAAATTTGGTAGTAATTATTTTATATTAAACATTATATATTATCTACAATGCCACCTAATATCTTTCAAATCTTATAATTCTTGAACTTCTATAGTTTAAAGTATATAATCTAATATTAAATTTAATAATGTAAAGATTTTTAAAAATGATATCAATTTATAAAATCAAAGATAATAATAGATGCATATTATACATTTGAAAGTAAAAGTCATAAAAAAAAGTAATAATTATAATTATTGAAATTATATTAAGTACTTCACGTAATAAATTTAATAAAAAGATTATATGCTCAATATAATATTTTTATAGGTTTAATAATTATAAAAGTTTAAAATGTGGACATGGTATGAAAGATTTAATCATAAAATTAACCATATAATCAAATTGCAAAAAAAGTACAATTTTTATTTGAACTTAACTATAATATGTTACTAATTATTATACTAGAAGAATAAATTAATGACATAATATGTTACTAATTATTATACTAGAAGAATAAGTTAATGATATGATATATTACTAATTATTATAGTAGAAGAATAAGTTAATGATAAAAAAGTTTAAATCATTTAAAATTCATAATTACTAGCAAAACCACATGGTTTAAATGTTAAGAAGAAAGATCAACTACTACAAATATGTGTCATTTATTAAAAGTTCAACAAGATGTTTAATAAAAATCAATATCTATTGTAATTATTTTTAAGATTTTTAGAAAATAATAAATCAAAAAAAAAATATATATATATAATATATAGATACTATGAATATAATATCATGTCATTTGGACTTGTGATATATTTAAAGTTAGAAAAAATATAAAACCAAAGCATTATATACAAGATTAGAAAATAATATTTTAGAAAATTTAAATTAAACTAATAGAATTTAGCTTATCAATAGAAATGATTCTTTCTACACCTTACAAAATTTGAGTCATTCAAGAGTAAAAAGAAAACTTTTAACAATCAAAGACTTACAATGTTTTTAGAAATTTCAAAAATTAACAAATTTTTTATCAGAGACAATTTTTAGTTGGAAACTTTATTAGCAAGATTAATAGAAAAGGTAAATTTTCCATTGAATAATAGGACCAAATAAAAATTCTGGAATATTGAAGAATTTTCTCACATCAACACCAATACATAGAAAATACATAAGACTATTGATTTTGGATGGTAGAACTAATTTATCCATAATGGACGGATGAAATAATGGGTGAATGGATGAACACAAATATTCCATACTTGAAACTCTGGTGGGTGGGATGGACAATAAAGGAATGGCTTGGGATGTTGTGGGAGAAGTGCTATCTCTCTTCCCTCCCTCCCTCCCTCCCTTGTTCCTTCATTCCTACCCCAACAGAGAATATCTGTTTCCTCAGGTTCACAATGGATGAACAAATGAGTGGAGTGGGTTGGGGTTATGGTGAACAGATGGATGGGATTGATAAAGTTCTATGAAACTTTCCCTTTGAAGTGCCAGGCACACAAGAGCCCCTCATGACTCTGGGGTTGCCAACTGTACCTCAAGCTTGTGTACGTTGCCACCTGGTGACAAAAAAGAACCTTCTCTTTCTCTGACTCTTCTTTATCTTACTATGTAGAAGAAGATCTACTGTGGATGCCCAGCAGTAGCAGCCGTGAAGCTTAGGCAGTTGGGACCACGGCACAGGGAAGGGAGAAAAGACTCAGAGTGGGATGGGGATGGGAAGGGAGAAGGGGGAGGGAAGGAGGAGTGACATGGCGCCTGATTTCCACGTAAGTACATCTGCCATGTCACACAGTGTCTGTCATGGCATTCCTCCTCCTCTTCCTACTTCTAGAACCTTCTAGACCCTACCCAGCACCCGGGTAGCTAATGGGAAGCTTCTCCCCTTTGTCCCACTCTGATTGGATAATTCATTCACTGAACTACAAGTTGGTTCTCTCATTCCATCATTGTTGCTTTTAGTAATTTCCTGTGAATGATCACCCCATACTTTTAATACCCAACCTTTATTGTGGGACAACTTACATTGAAATATAATTGGGTGTGAGGCTCTGAACAAACCATACAAATTTTAAATCAACAATAAACAAATAATAAATAATCAAAACATTGGTTCTCCTCTTATAAAGAGTAACTATGAGAGTACAATTATTTCAAATAATCATAACAGATTCATGACAAAGCAAAGCAAAGCAAAACAGTTAGTGGTGCCTGTATTTAATGAGATTGCATTTGCACTTGAGTGTGCTCATTTGGCATTCATGATACCAATAAGATTTTGTTTTGTTTTGTTTTGATTATTTATAACAATGAATTGGTTAGTGTTAGGCTTTACATCCGCTTGCAGTTGGTTGGGTAGGGCAAGTGGCCAATAAATTTGCTGACATCAAAACTTCGTTAATTCCTTTCATTATTTTTTCATTTTTATTTCGCTGTAAAAAGCTGGAAGCCTGCAACTGGCTTCTTTTGGGATCGAATAATGATTTCACCAATCCCAACGAAAAAGCTAAGTACAGTACCTGGCCTATACGAGCCTGCCACGGTGGATTGCATAGAACATTCTTCCAGCACCACATTCATGGGAAAGAAGCAACACAACCCAAAGCAAAGGGGCTTATTAGGGACCCACAAGGGAGAGAAGCAGCTCATGAGAGGGGAATAAATTCCACACAGAACTGGCTCTCCAGAAACCCATAGAATCTCTTTCTCTTTGTGTCCCACAGTCCCAGCACAGGAAACTCAGAAGAACGTCCCAGCTCCTCCTAGCACAGTCCCTTCTCCATGAATTTCCTTGCCTCCACAAGCAATTCCACAACTTGTGTGCAACACTCCTGCCCAATGAACCATGGATCACTAATCCAATGCACCACAGATTTTGTGTCCAAAGTGAAGCAAAATAATTGTTGTGATCAAGCAAAAAGCAAATTGTCTGAAAACAAGCACAATAATCACAGTAACTAGCTATGTAAATTAACTCACTCAAAACACACACACACACACACACACACACACATCTATATATATATATATATATATATATATAGATGTGTGTGTGTGTGTGTGTGTGTTTGTTAAGATTGTACAGAGGAGAAAATTTCCAGATAAGATTACCACACATGCCCAATGCAAGTGTTTGATCTACCCAACACCCAAGATAAGATGTTGATTGTGGATTATTTGGGCCCTTCTTACGTGGCGGAGGCAAATTGGGGCACAGTATTGGGGGCCGTCCGTCATATCACGTACGTGGCGGATTGGTATTTGTAAAGATTTGGTGGATACGTGGTCCCCTTTGCTGAGACCGGGGTCCATGCTGTCATCGCACTTGGATAAGGGGAATTAAGGATGATGAGTAAGCCTTTCCTACAGATTGTACAGTCACCGAGTTTTTCTTCTCGTTTCGCCTTTTTACCTTTTCTCCTGCGCCTATTTTTATTTTTTCTTTTTATTTCTCTAAAGGATCCATCAATATTTGTCATCTGAAATAACTTTCAATCCATCACAGGATGTATGAGAGAATGACAAGTGGTACCACCAAGAAGGTTGGTGGTACAAATTCCTGGTTGGAAATATCGAGCTTGCTTGATTGAAAAAAATAGCTCTCTTGCTGTAGAAAAGTCTTACTCATCATCCTTACAAATCAAAAATCAAGATATGCATTGTGTTGTCAATTACACTACCTCATGAAACCAATGGTTATCCTCCTCCTTCTCTCTACTCATCTTACTATATTTTTCATTTGATTTTATCTGTAGTATGTGATTTGAATGCGTTTTTTACGCATGTGGTTTCTCGTTTTGTATTTGATATATATATATATATATATATATATACAGAAATAATTTATGAGAGTTGATTTTTGATGGATAGAGTACAACGTGAGCCACAACCTTCTTAATATCCAATCTCTGACCAACTTTTGTTCCCACAATACCAGGTTCTGATTCTAGCACAAAAATCGCCCTGCAGATTTTATTTTCAAAGAACGCAAGTGGCTAAGGGGCAAAGGAAATCTTGTATTTATTTATTTACAGTTGTTGTTATTTTCCCCTCTCTCACTTTTGATTGCTGCATCCTTCAACAATTGGCCTCAAGTTTCAAGTATGGGTGAACATTATTTCTATTACTGGATGACCCACTTGACACCAAGAGTTTTTTCAAGTAAAAATAATGCATTCTCTTTTTATAAGAATTTGATAGCATTGTTATACAGGTGACCTACTCGAAGTTAAAAGGGAAATGCTGGATGTTCACCAAATCCTTGTACACTAGTGCCAAGATTTTCAACACACATTCCTTTTTTTTAAATAATCAAAACTGTTAAGAGTTGCATCAAAATTTGTGCCGCATAAGATCGTGTCTTATTAGGTACCTTTTGGGATATTTTATACACCACTGAGGGCAATACGTAGAAAAAAAACAATGTTTTTGACTGATTGTTCATTAAATTCAAAATGATAATACTTACAACAAACACAAAAGTAAAACGTGTTGAGAAAAATGAGTCCCTCGAATTCGCACTACATTGAATTCATTTTTCTTATACTTCTTACAATGTATTTTATTAAGTTTTATCAAAATCTATATCTAAATTTTATTTTATCCCCCCCCCCTCCCAAAGTTCAAGAGTTTGATCGAACCACCACTCTTGATTTTCTTGTTCATATGTATATTATGTCTTGGTAAATAATCCATATATATATATATATGTGTAAGGGGAAATATCAAAAAAATACCCCTGCATGAACATGGCGACGGAACCCGTATTCATCTGCTTATGCTCCCCATCTAACTCGCACACTCCAGAAACGTGTTCGCGTCCGCTCCGCCCTGCGTTTTCTCTTTCCTTTTGGCTATCCCACTTTGGCCCACACTAAAAATCACTTCTTCCTCGGTGTCACTGGTGACAGCATCATCTCCGGTCTCTTCCACGGACTTGAAGCTTATCATGTTGACTAATGACCGAACGAGCACAAGAGAGTTTGAGGTGTACAACTGGAGTGCTATATATGCGAACCGCTATGGTCACCACTCATCAATGCAGAGGGGTATTTTTAGATATTTTCGATATTTCCTCTGTAGTATATAAAGTACTGGAGCCAACTCGGCTTTGGCCTGTGAGCTGGCCCACTTGTTCCCGGAACATCATTCCTTGTAAATGGTGCCCAGTCGTTCCCAAGCGTTCCACAAGTGCAGATGCAATGCTCACTGGCTGATCAGACTTTAGGGTACTTGTTCCAGAAACGAATGGCTTCGGGCTGGCTTGTCCGAGTCAGCCCTGAAACGACTGGAGCTCGGAAATGGGTCCAACATAGACGTGGTTTCGGTGACCGCGAGGAGCGAGTGGATGGTGATGAGGAAGAAGGAAGGGGCAGCTCAGCACAGAAGCTCTGAAGCTTGATGCAAGCTGAGGTATAAGTGTAGAGTGTCCCAATGGATCTGAACACATTGTCGTCACGCTTGGATGAAAGTGAAGTTGAAGGATTAAGGCTTGGAATTGAGATTCGTGGACGGAACTTGAGTCATACTGCGGAGAGATTTGAGGCTGTCGGAGGGCATAAAGGGTTTGTGATATTGATAGGTTTTCTACGATTTTAACGTCGAGCCAGAAACGTGTTGTGAAGTTTTTTGCATTCTGAAAATTGAGGAGCGAATTTGTTAGGGATATTTTGGAGAAGATAACGTGTTTGTTTAAGAGGAAGATTGTGGCGTAGCAATGGCAAGATCTGTCATGTCATTAAATGTTGTAGGGCTTTCTTCCTTTGCGAGGGACGGGGGCCTTAGTTCGCCTGCATCGCCGGCGAGTTCAGGATGCGAAAGCCCAACCTCTTGGTGCAGCTCAGCGTCGCACTACGGTGGGCAAAGAATTGCTACCGCATCTTCTCCTCGAGAACCTACGTCTTGCGGATCTACATCAGGAGCTCGAGCGTACGCTGCCACAGAGGAAAATATCAGGACAAGATTTGTCTCTGGAGTAGTCACTAAGAACTTGTACGATCTCTTGGGCGTGAGCAAAACGGCCTCTCCTAGAGAAATCAAAGCTGCTTACAGACTGGCGGCTCGCCGTCTACATCCCGACGTTGTTCCAGAGGAACAGAAATTGGAAGCCACTAAGGTCTTCTTGGAAGTGCAAGAAACTTATTCAATACTCGCTGATCAGCAAATGAGAGCGGCTTATGACTTGTCTCTCTCCATGCAAACTTTTCAGTCTGCCGGTTTCAGCAACAGAGGGCCTATCTCGTATAGCGGGATGGAAGAGATAACTTACTCTACTCCTTCTTGGGGTTTCACTTCGTCTCCAATTTCCAGCCACAATTCGTTTTCTTCCAACAATTTTTCATTTAAGGGACGCAATTGGGAGACCGATCAGTGCTGGTAGTAAGCGTAGCCATTCCTTGGGGTGCATTATTCCCTTATTGTAAATTGTATAACCTGAATGGAGTGACCGCGAAGTCGCGGCTGTGCATTTGGAAGAGCTATTCTGCCGCCTGAAGCACGATTTTAAAAAAGCTTAGATTATGAGAAATACCCTGGACAATTCCATTGCCCGTGGACAAATGTCCGGAATTGTCGTGTGCAAAAGGCGTAGTATTACGTCACAGAATATAGACAATAGATTTTGTTGAGTTCAAATTGATTTTGTAGTAAACAATTGCAGTGTCTTACTCTCAAACTCGATCATCAATTGGGAATATTTGTGTCGTGGCTTGCACGAGTCCTTCCGTGAAAATCGTCGACAAAACCAGCGCAAATCTCATCAAATTTTTTAAACTTTTAGACATGATTCAGGAGCAGTGTGCTACACAACTTGTACAGGAGAAAGACGTCCCATCATTTAGAGATGGATTACAGAAAAGAAGTGTTCAATGAGGATGATTAACGCACGCTCCTTGGTTCCTAACAACCGGCAAGTAATGACTGTTCACAGGGGCAAGTTGTGCAGAAGGCACGCCTACCTTCACTCACAAATTATGGATCTGATTGTGACGTTCGCCAAGTTGTCAAATATTTCTTACTACATGTATGAAATATGGTAATCATGATTTGGTCTCCAGGTCGGCATGAGAATTGTTCAGCTAAATCACCCGGCTCACAAGGCTGCAATCTTTATTTTGAAAACCATTCCATACTCCACATCCAGCTGCAATAGGATTTCGTGGATGCCATGTGTGCGTCAGGGGCCCTAAACACTCACAAACGCTGTGACCTACATATCCCCCTCAGCTCGATGCACACGGAAACAACAACAACAACAACAACAACAGCCAGTTTCTGGAGGGCAGATACCACGAAATCAGGCTTCAAGTTGTTAAGAAAATGTCCTGACTACCGCGGTTTCATTGTTCCATGCGGAAACTGATGCTTCGTCAGCACTTGTGGTGGTAGAGAACATTGGTGATGTGGCAATAGATTGGTAGTTGGTTGTTGTGTCTGCTCACAAGCGTGCAACAACAATATATATAGAATCTTGAGTTGTTATAATAGTTGGCGTCAACAGACGAAGATATCTTTTTCTAGAACTAACAGAATAGTGATTGAATGATTAATTAATGTTCATAATAGAAATTAATTTGATATTAGTAGAGACCGTGTTTCATCATATGACTAGTCTCAATTTTAAAATATTGCAGACAATTTTATTTGGCTCTATGTGTCTTCATTAATATTCTCTACAAATTATGCTTTATCTTTCTGCTTTTTCTTAACAAGTTGTATCATTTGGTGGATTTCATGGTGGGAATATGTCATTCATCTCTTATTTCCCTTTAATTTTTTTGCCCACCAATTCTTCTCATTAGACTCCTAATGTTTGAGAAATAGTCTTACAATGATTTTTTGTGACAAATTCACCAATAGATTCTACCTTCAATTATAAAGTTGGTAACACTATCAAATATATTTGGATTATTTTTTATATTTTTCATATTTAGATTTTTTTTAAAGTGTCCTCATAATAATTCTTGAGAAATAATAGAAGAAATTATTTCTTCTGTAGTATTAAAAATAATATTTTAATATTTTAATATAATATAAATGAAATTCATTTTTGCATTAACATTCTTTCAATAACAAAATTGGTAGAATCCATATGCATATAAAAGTACTTTTTAAACTATTAAAAACATAATAACTAGGAGCACTAACATATTTTAAAACTCCTTTAAAACATTGAATTAAGATCTATTCAATCTTGGAAGTTTTTTTATTCTGAAAAGTTTGATACTAACTCAAAATTTTAAAAAATTACAAATAAGTCTTTGATAATGAATTTTAAAGCAATAAATAATTTGAGCTCCTTTCACTCTAACTGGTTTTATTGTTCTCAAGTCTAGCTTAATGTCATTGATTCACATGCCTCGTGATTTTGTCTTTTATTTAGTTTTTAGTTTTTAGTTTTTTTTTTTCAATTTTTTTAGTTTTTTTAGTTTTTTTTAGTTTTTTTTTTTTTTTGTATTAATTTAATTCTTAAGCCATTTAACAGCACTCTTCATACTATTGACATAAATTTTGTTCTTTTTTTAGATTTTGAAATACCACTTTAAGGCATTTCACATAATTTTCTAATATTATTGAATACATAATTTATTTTTTATATTTTTAATTGAGATTTATCATCATCATCATTACTATTAATTTTTCTTCTTACAATTATGTTTAAGATGGTTGTGAATGTTGACAAGGCATTTTATAATCCAAAAAACAGTAATAAAACTCACAGGATGCATTGTTCATGTAGCATGTGTTTCTATAATCATTTTTTAAAAAATTCGAAATTGCAAACTAAATTTGAACAATGGACATTTTTCTTAACAAAATATTTTCTTTTCCTTCTTTCTTTTTAGCTTTTGTGATTAACTATTACATTAAAACCAAGTAGTTTCATGCAAAAGATGTGCTTATATAAATAATCTTTTGGAATATATTCAATATATTTATATTTTAATAAAGAAGAAGAATGTTCATGCTTATGTATATACATATTGCAAAACACACTTACAGTTATACATTTATTACTATCCACAATCTATTTTATTGCCTTAATTTTGTGAAATTATTAGCTTAAATTACATGTTATATGTATTATCTTGTCTTTGTTTGTTGATTTATTTGGGGAACATTAATTCCAATTTAACTCTAAACTTCAACTACACTTAGATTCCAGTCTTTTTTTCTTTATGCATTTTTATTATGACATTCAATGATATTATTTTTAACATTAAGAAAGATATTCATCCCTTTTTGTACTGTTTTTTTAAAAGAACATATATGTACAGATACTCAGATTTTGCTGAAAAATAAAATTGCCATGCAAACAGATACATGTCGAAACTTCGACATTAGAAAAATATATGTGGAAGATATATGTAACTTTCTTTTGAGATGACGTATTGATTTTATACACTGGATCTATTGAAACAACTGAATTCAAAAGCAATTTCCAGTGATCGACTCCACTCCTGCAGAAAAACAAACTTTTCTTTGAATCAATATGCAACTTCAGTTCATTATCAGTATGTATCATTTATTTATCCGCAAATCTATAGCATGACGGAAGGGAACACATTTCTTGGAAAATGTTGGCCTTCGAAACAGGTTACAGTAACACTGGATCAAGATCTATATTTTGATTTGTACAACAAAACTTTGACTGTAACGAACAATGTCAGCTCACAATATGTGCAACAGGATCTGTGTGGATCTGATCAAACAAAGCGTTAATAAAATGACCCACCTTCCCTTGCTCAAGATACTACACTAAAAACAGATCTAGATATATATATCGTTGTGTGCATATCATCGAGTGTGTATGTATATATCATTGTGTGCAGTGTGCTTTGCATAGCTGTTCATGTGTTCCCTATCGACAACAAGGAGCTTTGTCGATGGAGGACCATTATGGTTATTGGATACATGAGAAACAGCTTGTGTTCTACCTTTGGCCTGGTTTAGGGTTTAAGGTAAACCTGGTTCATGTATATATATTTTCAGACGTTCGAGCTCCAGCGTTCTGAGTGAATTGTGTGTCTGCAACTGCTTTGCCTAAGTTTTTGAGCTAGGCCAGCATATTGCTTGGGAATGTTAGAGGAATGGTGAGGGTGCTACAGAGACTTTTTATAGAAATGGCAACGGTGATATAAAAAGTTTTTGCGAGTGGTAGGCGAAGCACATGGCTGAAGAACAGCATGTGCTGAACAAAATCAGGTGAATATCTTTTACTTGTAACCAAGTGAAGTACTAAACTGAAGCTTTTGTACTTCAATCAATGATCTGCATTTGTGTGCACCTTCCTTGTGGCATGCTTTTCCCTTCAATTTATCCGCTGTTAAACTTTGTTTCGTTGCTTTAAGTGAAGTACAGGTCCAGATATGTCACGGAGAGTTGCAAAAGACTGGCAGACGGACTGTGTTCCCAGTTTCAAATAATTCCTGCGCATTTTGGTTCTGCATAAGTATACAATGAATATTAAGTGGGAAACGGGGAGTTGCAATGCTTTCTAAACTCCTTGTCACTGTGCCAGATTGTGCTTAATTCAAAGCATTAATAACATTCAATATCTGTTGTTTTTGCTCAAATCTCAAGCAGCAGGAACATGAAGTCTTCACATGGGCAAACCTATCTGCCTTAGAGAATATCCACACGATGTTTGAAATTCTCCTGCGTTCCAAGAGCCTAAGAATTTGTTCAAACTTCACGATGAAGGAACACCCAACTGCTGCAGACATGCAACAGCAGCCAGAATCACGACAGCGAGATGAAGGTTGGAGATAAAAAAAAATCCATTCGTAGCATGCAAAAAACGAAGACTGTGTCTGGATAGTTCGGAGCTTGGAAACCAGTGAGGGAGAAAGTATCCAACTTCGTGTGAAGCATCAGGCACTGAATGTGCAGCATCTAACCAGACAAGAAGCCAATTGCAGCATGCCAATTCCAAAAGTATGGAATCATCGAAACTGCAGAGCCAGTGCCTTTGCAGTTCCTGCACTGATCTCCAACTCCATCGCTAAAGCGCCGTGTTTTCGGGGAATCAAGAGCAGCACATGAACCTGTATGCAAGCAACTCAACGTCCCATTTCGGAAATGGGTGCTCATCCGCGTTGCTGACGTTGGTGGGATACGATCCCGTGATCTAATCCGATTCCGTTGTCTTTTTGATTAGCTTGATTCACACTATTATACGCTGGTTCTTTTGAGGGTGGAAGTTGGGCTGTGGAGAATAGTAGATGTTCATCGAAATTAATTATTTAGATTTATTTGAGACCATTTGGCATGCCTATTTTTCTTGGTAGTGCAAGGGAGGTGAGGATGATGAGTCCAAGTGTAACCCAAGTGACAATACTAGGGCTCAAAATCACTAGTGTGCTTATGTAAAGAAAGGTTTTGTCTCTACACACTGCCCTTCAAGTTTAGGAGGCAACAAACAAGGTTTTGCCCTTGTACCCAAACATCACCTAGTAAATCAAAATTCAGAAATCATATTCATCTAGAGTGTACTAACTTGGAGATTGTTTTGCCAAAATAATGAAAATTGGTGTTGTTGTGTAAGATAGAATAAACTTTGTATAGGTCTTGATTTATGCCTATCAAATTAAAACTCCATACTTCAAGTAGAACAATGGTCTGTTTCAAAGTGTATTTAAAGTAAAATTTGTCAAGTTAATAATCACTGTATAAATTATACATGCATACATTTATGTATTTTGGATTAAATATTTTCCCTTTTTGATATTTGTATGATCTCCAAACTTACAATACAAATTTAACACTCTATGTAAAACAACAAGTTATGGTTTTCTCTGAGAACACATATAGAAACATGTTTTCTTTCAGAAATGGACTACACTATCAAGGTAAACAAAAAAAACAAAACAAAAAAAGAATAAAAACACACACACACACACACACACACACACAATGAGCAACTCACTCTGATGATAAATAAATAAATAAAACACCCTTGATCACATTTGAATGGGTTATCAAGGACCTGAACGTCCAGTGCTCATCCACCCATCTATCAATCCACGAATATTTATCCATCCAAGTACACATTCATCCAGTCCATCTACCTCTTTCAAGATAGGAACCAAAAGCAATGTCAAGGTTGACTGGTACCGTAATAGAGATACGTACACACACTCATATACAACTGCTCTCAACCTCCAAGCCCTAGAGTTAGTACCATGTCCCTTTATAGACTCCATTCCCTTAATTATTGAAACCCACATTTATTACAACAATCCGTATTTCAAATAAAAACCTATAGAATAGATATAAACAATGGTGAAAAGAAGGGGAAAAAAATCCTCTTGTGCAGCCGCCCTTGCTTCAGCAACCCCTGGGATTCCTCCTTCATTAAATGCTTCCCAACGTGGGGAACTGTAGGGAACTGTGGAGAACCGCTGCGGGATCGCTGGTTCCCATTCCTGTGCCCCCCGGGTCGGCCAAAGGCTCTCCACTACTGAGCTACGTTGGGAGAACCTTGGGGCGTTATTCCCGAGGTACGGGAACGGACGCAAAGAGGACCCCACAACCGCGTTAAACCTGCTCCCACCTGATTTGGAATGTCGTTGAATAATTGGGTTGGGTGTGCAAACCCGAAAACTGTCTACCTTTCATTTTTCTTTCTTTCAAGGAGTATGGCAATAAAAGTCATCTGGGTCCCTCCCCCCTCCCAATAGAACTTGAAAGAAAAAAAATGATGGAAAATTATACATTGCTTTATGTTCAACCCGGAGTTTGACAAAGAGAACGAAGAGATTAATGAATGCATGTGTGAGTGAATGGGTGCATAACTCTCCCTGTTGTTCTAGAATGAACTAGGAGTATATAATATATATATATATATATATATATATATAGGTATACATGTGTGTTTGTTAACTAGGAAAAACCAAACAATATCTACTCTCAGGTGTTATTTTATTTTATTTTTTAATTATATTTTTTTAGATATGTTTCATATTTGAAAGCCAAGTTGAACATGGATGTGCATGGAATGTGGGGTGAATGAATAAAATACACTGTGACTCAAGAGTCATGCAGTGATGAATTAGTTTTTGATTGGTTACTAGTTTTTTATTTTATTTTATTTTATTTTTATTAAGTACTTAAAATATAGGATCCTTCTACCGTGCCACTTACACTAATGTGTCTTAGGGAAAGTCAAAACTTGAAATTGGACATATTATGTATACAAGTCCAAATTCTTTTGGTAGGTTTCATCTAAAAATATGCCAAGATTCTTAAATCTATTGGAAACCTCTAACAAAAGGTGGTGTTGTGCACCAGTTGTACTATGAAAAGAAATAGTTATTAAGATAGGATCTTGACACATGAATGACACTGCATTAGTGATTTTTCATTTTTTATGATGTTACATGATTTTTCATTTTTTATAGTCTGCAACATATACAATTAGCTCATCAAAACTCGAACTAAGACTTCTTTTGCAAATTAATTTCATTGAATATATATATATATATATATATATATACACATATATATACGAAATTTCAAAACAAGAAATATCAACAATTATGGAAAATGTGAAAGAACATATGGCAATCCAAAGTCATCATCTCACCCTCACAGATATTTCAACAAATTAGGTATTCCAGAGATTGTTTCATAATACGATTTTATGTGGAACATGCATGCATCAAAAGGTTTTTTTTTTGAACATTCACAATTTAAATTCAATTTAATTTACCTTTTTCAAAAATATAGAAGCCTTTTTATAAAACAAAACAATTTAAGATTTGGTTGTTCCTTCTAAAATCAGGTATATTTCAAGCACAGAAAGTGCAACAAATTAATCTTGTTAAAACCCAAAACTAATTCTTTTATAATAAAGAAGTAGTAATAATTCACATTTATTTATATTTTTATGATCACTTAGTCATACAGATGGTCTTCTTAGCAAAAAGTAACAAATTATTATTAGCAAAAGAGATACAGTGTTAATATTTACACTAAACATTTTTAAAGTTAAAGACATGGATCCAAATGGTTTTGGAGTTCAAATTTTAATTCTATTACACTTAAATGTAAAAAACCAATGTCATTGTTTATAAATTTTTTAATTTGATAAATAGGGATTGGAGGTGCAGAATCAAAAAGAAAAGTTTAGGAAACTAAATTTAGCATCATCGGAATTTAATAAGCATAGCACACCCTTTGCTGATTATTTTAAATTTATTTTATATTGAGCCTATCTCTCTCTCTATATATATATATATACATATATAGTTTTTATTCATTTTTTTGTGGTTATATCATTCATAGATGAAGAATTAAAATTCGTGACTCATCTGAAACGATTCATGGTATTTATGTGAAATTTATTTGTATAAATATTTATATTTATTTGTATATATATATATATATATATATATATAATCATAAAATTTTTAGAGTTTATAAATCTGATATCAAAATATGGACTATATTTAATTCTTTAGTTTTTTATGTAATTCATGAAAATATAAGTTTATTTTGGTAATTTCTAATTTATTTTTGGAACTTCTACACTGAGTAAAAGCATTATTTAAAATTTTAGCTTAATATTTTTTCCTAAATTTTAAATATACTCATAAATTAATTTAATCATATTTTAATTTTGAACTATTAATCACCTCACAACAAAAAACACAATTGAAGCATTAAGAAAATATCAAAACTATATTAGATTGTCTTTAGGAGAAACACAAAATACTAGCTATTGCATTAACTAATATAATTCAAGCAGGGAGAGAAGGAGAAAAATAAACAAATTAATCAAAATATTATTCCCAAAAAAACGTGCTTTGGACTATTTAAATAGAAATGAATTTGAATTGAAGTTATTCATTCAAGAAATAAAACATCAATATTAGACAAATTTAGTCAATTCGATCTTTTTCTTTGAATTTTTGTATAACAAATTTGCGATTCTATTTATTGTTGAATTTTTAAATTTTTTTGCAATTAATGAACCAAAAAGTAATTTAATTGTCACAAGTTATGTCATTTGATCAATTCTTTAAGAAATGATTTGAATTTTTCTACATAAAATTTTGAGACAATACATTAATAAGAAGAAAGTTCAATTTGTAAATTAATTGTACAACCACACATATTGACACAATAGAACTAGAAACATTACTTTAGACCAAGTACTTATTTGGTAATTTTAAATGAAAAAATTCTGCATTTATAGGAAGCCTTTTAAGTCATATTTGAAGGCGCCTATATAGGCCCTAACATAGATAAGATTTATAAATGGCTGTTAAATTATGGCTTTTAAGGCTGTTGCTGACCCAAAAGATAAATTTACCACCTTATGCATAATTATAAGATCCGTGATTTAACACCTATTCTATAACACATGTGTGACTTTTTAATATTCTATGTACATATTTTATTAGTTTCTTGCGGAAATAAAATTTACAAAGAAAGAAATAATCAACACAAAATAAGATTAAATGATGCCATGTACATATACCTCTAAGTTTTTATTTTATTGTATTTTTTCTAATTCAGAATATTTCATAAACACCTGTAAAGCTTCAATTAGAACCTAAAGTTACAGGTATTTATTTAAAATGAATACCAATAATTACCAATTCACTAAATTTTCAACCATTAAAATCCCGATTATTCCAAATAAATGGAATTTTTAGGTATTGAAATTTCAACTAGTTCATGACAAGAATTTAAGTCAATTCATATACAAAAAAAAAAACATGATACGTAGATCCATCTGTATACATATACTCTACTCTCTTAAAATATTGGAGTCTTCTAAACCTCACATACAATGGTTCTCAATAGGTATTGTTTTTCACACTTATTGTTTCAACACTCAGAAGGAACACAGCCTTCTCTTAAACAGGTTTTCTCAATAATTGACACCTATTTTTTAGGTTTAGATAAAAATACATTAAATTCTACCCACTAGTTATTTTACCAACCACAGTGAAATTTACTTATAATAGCAGTATTACAAAAAGGAGATGTATTGACTTGGAGAAAGTTTTCCAAATAGTTCCAATAGCATATCTATTGTTCCCAACAAAATTGATGCTATCAAGGGTACAACTCCTTCCACAAGGTAGACTGTGCCCTAAAAAAATTCATATCGGTGAATTACACTAATCAAGTCATTGTATTCTGCCGGTGATAGGGCCCACTACCGTGTGGCGCCAAAGTTGAGATGCACACGTGGCCGCCAGCTCCGTCCACGTAATCAACAACATGGCACGCAGGTCTGCACGTCCCACCGAAATGGGGGTCTATGATTGTTAACCCGTCCCGCTTTTGGTGGCACACGCAAGGACCCAGGGCGCCACGACAGACCACGATTTGTCCACGTCGGCTGGGGTAGAGACCCCCTCCCATTGGGCCAACCCTCGTTTGGTGGGTGGGGCTGTAGCCCTGCCAATTCGTTGGCATCTGCATCGGAAGGGAACAACTGCGAATTTCTGGATGGGAACGAAGCTCCCATTGTTGAAGCAGAGTTTGGATGAAAGGAACCATCCAAGTCTTGACTTCTGGCCCAGATGAAATGACGAGTGGAAATGTCATGGCTCTTTTTTTTCACTTACCATTGCAATCCAACAGTTTATTTATTTATTTATTAGTATTTTATTCCTTTACGTATTTTTAATTTTAATTATTTGACATTGTATATACAAAGATGTGTGTGTGTACAAATATGTATATATATATATATATATATATATGCACACACACGTACACTTAGAAAGTTGCTTTTGTAGAAAGGATGGATCCATCCACTGTTTAGTGAGTTGAGGTGACCAATGATTATAAATAAATAAATAAACAAAATGCACGAATCTTGCACAATATTCAAGGCAAGGATATCTTTGTATTACAAAAAAATTTGGAACTTAAATGCTACAAACGTGGTATTGTTTGTGATGTGCAACATCTGCAAACTAAACCCCATAAAAGAGAAAGGGTTACTAAAAGTTTTGTAGACATGTTTCTGTGTATGTGTTTTTTTAGTGTGAATGATGAAGATGGGTGTAGTAGTAAAACAATGATTGATTGAGCAATTGAGAGATTTCCTAGTGGTCTTCCATTCAGATTGAGTGTGGCTGTTTAAATGAAAATTGTTCCATGGTGTACTCCATGAATGCTCATAACCCCTGCTAGAGTTTTGTGCAATCAACTTTCTCTCTTGCCCTACATCTAATACATACTATTTATTTATTTGTTAGATTTTTATTTAGCAAAAAACTTCATGAAAACCAGTTTTTATGTGAATTTTTGTGTTTTGCTACAAATCTGTGTATTTATTTTCCTTAAGAAAAAAGAACACACAAATTTACTGCATTTCATGTTTCCTTTATCAGAGAGCCTTGACCTACTGCTAACTTGTAAGATTTGAGTCTCCAATGCACACAAGTAAACATCACACCAATAGGTGTATGTATATATATATATACATATATATATATATCAACTGTTAATAATTTACACTGTAGTTAACTTGATCAAAGTTAAAAGCGGATTCTACAAGTACCCCAACCTGCACAAAACACAACTTTGGAATACAACTGTTACATTTGTGTAATTTTCTCCTTCATATCACCAACATAATGTTTTCAATGGTGGGTAACTGCTTCCAATTCACATTTGATTATCCAAATCATCTCCAAAATGCTTACAAACTATTCCTAACTATCACTTTGAAATTTCCAAAATGATTTGTTTTCTTTTAAAAAACACTTGTAATACTCCCCAAGTTATGTTGTCACAAATTCTTTAGTCATGCTACAACTTTTTTTGATGTAAAGGAACAAAATCCAAAAAATTATAGATAATAAGTACATGTTAAAGTTACATCTTTAAAAAGAAAAAAAAAGGAAAATATGAAAGTGAAATATGATTTGCTAAACAACATGACTACTTCAAATTAATTAATAAACTAAATACATATATGATGTTTTTAAATTAAAATCAATGAAAGTTGTTAGTCTAAACCAACAGTGACAAGTAGAAAGTAGATTAAGGTAGGTAGGAAATTTAATTACTATATAGTAATTTAGTTTACTATCAAAGTAGTAGAATGGAATTGCTTTAACAATTGACTCATTAGATGTGAGAATAGGTGTCAAATTAGAATTAGCCAAGCAATAGGAACATTTGTTAGAAATGATAAATGCAAAAATAAAAATCCAGAAATTATTATAAAGAATAATTCAATGCCACAGAATATCCTATTAGCTAAAAGATGTTGAATGTACAAATGTTTGTAATATTGTAACTTTTCACTTCCAATTTTATGTAACACATATTAATTTATTTTCTGCCATGGTGTTGGTGTATGAGGATTGGTATAAATTATAATTATCTCTTTAAAAAGAAAAGAAAAGAAAAGGTTTAATGTTTTAAGTCTTGCTATTCAAATGTTATTCAGACTATGCATTGATTCACCACACTATATTTAAAATTAATTTCCCTCTGTGTAGATGTTGCATAATTTTGACATCATTCAAAATCATTTTGATGTCATTGTTTTTTGTATCATTTAAATTTGATACTCCATAAAAATGAGATAAAAATAGCTAGATTACTTTCTTTTTAAGGTATATATATATACATAAATATATAAACATAGCAGAAACCCATGCCGTTGGGCACAAAAAAGCTGTAACATTTTTATTTACCAAATCAAAAATCAACATCTCCTGAAGAAATGATAACCCAAAAAAAAAAAAAAACAATAAAAAACAATAAAAATTTGAAAGCCTGTCTTCTTATCCCCTACTCTAACTCTACACATGATTTCAAAAAAAGTCTCTGTAAATCAACAAACAACACACTTCTAAAACAAACAAAAAAATGATCTCTTTCTACTCCTGCACTGAATCAGCAATCCTGTGAGGTCAAGTCTGTGCAAGATTGCTATTACACAACACAACCCATACACCTTTTGCAAATTATGGAGCTCCTCATTGCAACCTTGTGGCCCCAGCCTTGTTATTTTTCATGCCACAATAGAACACTGCCACAACACATCCCCATCATCCAAACAGAAATTAAATGAATTTATATTTGTATGTGGAGAGGAAGGCCATAACTTTTGAGAGGATTTTGATTTACATAAATCAATAATTAATCTTTAAAAACACAATGATTAATTTTTAAAATTAAACTCAATTCTTGCAGACTAAATTATCTTATATTATTAGATTAGTTTTAAAAAAGAATTCAACTTATGTTTGAAATCATTGTGTTATTTTAAGAACAATAATCTCCAATTTCTTACAAAATATATAAAGGATAATATATGTAAATATATTATTCAATAAAAAATTATTATCTTGTAATATATTTTAGAAGAAGAATTTATTATAGATAAAACCTAATGGAATTATAGACAGGTAGACTTTTGAACTTTGTAAAACACATAAGAAAACCATACATGGTTGTCTTTAATTATATTGAAAATATGTTTGAATATTTCTCCCAAGAGCATAATAAAATAGTATATTTCTGCTCCTGAGCTGTTCAATACATCAGGGTTCCACTATGCTGCTGTGCTGCTCCGACTACAGAACTCATGATGCGTTGGCATTGGAATAAAATTACCAAAATTTTATTCCGCATAATTAAGTTTTTAACATTCTCTACTCTATACATGCCATCTGAAAGTCAGTTGTAAACTTATTTATTAATTAGTATTATTGTAATAATATTTTTTATATTTTTATATGAATTATTTAAATTACATAAAATTCAAAATATAAGTTTCATCATTGTGAGTTGAAATGTTTGGAATCCTTGCAAAGAAAATGTTTTCAAACCGTTTAAGACAGTTAGCACATATGCTAAATCACTTTTTTATATTTTTATTTTATTTTATCTTTTATTATGTATGAGTGTGTATCTTTAGTTGTCTCAGTGGTTTTTAAGGTGTTTTTTTTATGTTTTTTTAATATTTGTTATTTATTTAAAAACATTCAAGATGGACAAGAAATTTAGATTAAATTTATTATTTGATGAAATTTACAGATGTTACATTTCAAAATCTGTCTATTTGTTATTTCTGAATCTTTTGCTTCAGAACTCATCAAATCACTTCACACATCCATACAAAATTATATTTCGGCTATATATATTGGAAATTTGACACAATGTTCATAAGAATAAGAATGAAATATTTCATGTTACAATGATAAAGTTTTATCATAACCTTTAATAGTTATATACTGTAAATTTCTGCAAAATAATGCTGAGATTTAGATCACTGTGTGTTTAATTGTGAATTGAAAATAAGACAATATTTTGAAACAGGCTGAGAAAAGATTTCACACACTCTTCTCTTTTTTCGTCAAAGTTTGAATCTTTAGCACATCTACTGTTGTTCCGTAAGTATATCTTTGACGTTTTGTGAAATCCATTGATGGGCATAATCAACACAAAATATGCATTACTTAATTCTTATGTTTTTCTCTACTCCAAGTTGTGAGTAACCCAATTTTATTCTTTTGAGTGGGTTTAATCTGCCGTAGAATCAAATTTCCAAAAAAAAAAAAAAAGAACTTTAATACTTAACACGTACACTTTGATTTTTGCAAATTTTAATTTTTGGATAAAACAGCGTGAATTTTGTTTTCTAAGCAAAAAGTAGACGAATTTATGGAATATTTATCAATCATGCACATCTGGAAAATTCGAAATTAATTTTTGGTTTTTTGGAAGAATTTTTCAAGTTATTCAGATGCCATATTTTTGTTTGTACTTACGCAAAGCAAAGTGATGCAATATAACTTCGTTTCAGCTCCTCTGATCCGAACTCTATCATTTGCCGAGTAGAAAACTAGTCGATGTCCTCAATCAACGAAATGGAAACAGTTCTGGATTGAAGCAGAAATCGTTGACGAAGATGCTGGGCTTAGTCGTCAGTGGACAATGAACAAAATGTGGGTTGTGTTGTTGTTTGCAGAGCAGTTATTTTTAGTTACATCTCCTTGAATCCCCTTGACATATGTTTTTAGTGATTTTTTCGGATGGACATAATACTATTATATATATATATATATATATGAACCAAAACAATTAACATGAGAAATATCAAGTCTCAGTACAAGTTTATG